>SJYX01008470.1:20274-63234 GCA_006410675.1 Oreotragus oreotragus | reverse complement strand
ATCCATCCATGAACACAGGAAAAACCATAGCCTTGACTAGACAGACCTAAGTTGGCAAAGTAATGTCTCTGCTTTTGAATATGCTGTCTAGGTTGGTCATAACTTTTCTTCCAAGGAGTAAGCGTCTTTTAATTTATGGCTGCAGTCACCATCTGCAGTGATTTTGGAGCCCCCCAAAATAAAGTCTGACACTGTTTCCACTGTTCCCATCTATTTCCCATGAAGTGATGGGACTGGAAGCCATGATCTTCATTTTCTGAATGTTGAGGTTTAAGCCAACTTTTTCATTCTCCTCTTTCACTTTCATCAAGAGGCTTTTTAGGTCCTCTTCTTCCTAGGGCCTATGAAAATTTTGGGAAAAAATATTTTTGCATACATTAACAGTGTTTTTGGATAATTATTTATTATAACCAGATTCTTAATTTAAGTTTATCAGAACATTCTTCTCTTTTTTCAGTTAGCTTGATATATGATTTGACAGTTGGTTATTTGAGAAATTAGTTTTTTCCCCTGACATAGAGCAATTTACTTGCTACACTGCTCTGTATAATTTTTTTCCAAGAATAGAAAATCTTTCAAAAGGAAGGTATTGCCTAAAAACTACAAATTCACTTTTTAAATGGTGAAGAGTTGACTCATTGGAAAAGACTCTGATGCTGGGAGAGGTTGAGGGCAGGAGGAGAAGGGGATGACAGTGGAAGAGATGGCTGGATGGCATCACTGACTTGATGGACGTGAGTCTGAGTGAACTCTGGGAGTTGGTGATGGACAAGGAGTCCTGGCGTGCTGTGATTCATGGAGTTGCAAAGAGTCAGATACGACTGAACGACTGAATGATGATTATCAAACATAAACTTCAAGTTTTATAAAATAATCATCTCCATTTAAAATCTTCCCTTATTTTGAAAAATAAAATAAAAATTCTATGACCTATATTCTTATTGAAGTTGATGATTGTTATATAGTCCATTGTATAGTTCAGAATGATTAGACTCGTCTTTGATGAATAAATCCAATAAACATATTGCGGTTATTCTCAATTTCAAGACAATAGTGCTGATGACAAATAAAGTTAAATTTTAATAAAATAAACACAGAAAATGAGGCAGTTTTAGGTGAACGATTTGACTTAAATGACATTCTATTCGACTAAACAGAAATGAAAGTTGGCTGCAAATGTTCTAGAGAAACACTGCTCAATTTTTTATTGAAAATCAACATGGTAACACTTGGTTCTGAGGCAAGTGGATCCTCTGTATAGGAAGACCCATCAGTTCCACTAGGCAGGTTGTTTAGAGGTTTATGGATGTTGGTAACAACCCAGTCTTTCACAATACATCTTAAAGAGAAGTTTAGAGAAGGTATTGAGAAAATATTTCCAGATCTTTAGTTTGCCATAAAAATTCCAGTACTTTGGAAGTGTTTCACAGCCAGTGGTATTGAAAACTGCATATAGTGGAAATCATATATTTAATACAATTGGTCATCTCATCATCAAAATTCTGCTACATAATTAATGGACAACTTGCATAAAATTCTGATGAAGTAAAATTATTTATTATAAACAATACATAAGTCATGAGCTTGAATATTAATTAAATCAAATCGTTTTACAGAGCTTTCTTTAAAAAAAAAAATACTAGACTCAGTAATGAGAGCACTTTATTACCAGTACTCAATGATTTTTAATGGTAGATATTCCATTTTATTCTTTCAGCTAATCATAAGTTAAATTCTTCAAAAATAACAGCACAAAGCAGTTAATGGAGATTTATAGGAATTCAGCTAGAATTACATCATTCATTCATTCAACAAAAATGTAATATCTACCAAGTGCCGAATATTTTGTCATATGTGTGAAAATAAACTACATTTCTCTCCTAGAGTTGTTTGGTTAGCCTATTTATGATCATAGTTTAGATCAAACCTAAATTATGCATTTCCCAAGGACAGTGTGATTTGTAAGATCGATTTTTAAATTTTCTTCTGATTCCAGTTAATAATTTAGCTAAAGTCATCCGATATTGTGTACTAATGATGAGTAACTTTGAAACAAATAATCATGTCAAATAAACGACAATATTTCAAAGGCACNTATTTAATACAATTGGTCATCTCATCATCAAAATTCTGCTACATAATTAATGGACAACTTGCATAAAATTCTGATGAAGTAAAATTATTTATTATAAACAATACATAAGTCATGAGCTTGAATATTAATTAAATCAAATCGTTTTACAGAGCTTTCTTTAAAAAAAAAAATACTAGACTCAGTAATGAGAGCACTTTATTACCAGTACTCAATGATTTTTAATGGTAGATATTCCATTTTATTCTTTCAGCTAATCATAAGTTAAATTCTTCAAAAATAACAGCACAAAGCAGTTAATGGAGATTTATAGGAATTCAGCTAGAATTACATCATTCATTCATTCAACAAAAATGTAATATCTACCAAGTGCCGAATATTTTGTCATATGTGTGAAAATAAACTACATTTCTCTCCTAGAGTTGTTTGGTTAGCCTATTTATGATCATAGTTTAGATCAAACCTAAATTATGTATTTCCCAAGGACAGTGTGATTTGTAAGATCGATTTTTAAATTTTCTTCTGATTCCAGTTAATAATTTAGCTAAAGTCATCCGATATTGTGTACTAATGATGAGTAACTTTGAAACAAATAATCATGTCAAATAAACGACAATATTTCAAAGGCACAGAAGCCATGTATAGGTTACATATGCCACTGAGGAAGTGCTTTTCAGGAAAAAAATATGAATAATAAATTGGCTAGGGTTTCAATCACATAATCTTCTTAGCTACAGGTTAATATTTAATATAGAAAATTCAATCAATTGAAATAAAAAAGTAGTATATCCACTCTGTACAGAGCATTTTTCTATGAACTATGATAGATATATGTTGTATCTTGCAAAGTCCTTAGTATCTGTTAATGTCAGCATTTAATAAAATCTATCATTTTCTGCAAATGAAGCTGTATTTCAGGAACTGTTGTAGGCCTATACATTTATTATCTCTGAAACCACATGATAATCCTAAAAAGCTAGATGTTTTCATCCTTCATTTGCTGATGCAGAAATAGCATTCACTCATTAAAACTCAGATCCAGATTGACTTCAACACTTATCCACCCAAACCTCATACAGTGGTCAAAAGCATTCTATATATTACAAACATGATATTTAAGAAGAAAAGAATAGCAACAACAGAAAAAAAAATCCTATAATGTAACAGAGAACAAGTAATAAAATGAGGAGTAATAATTGCAGTTGGAGAAATCTGTAAAGACTGGAATGATCAGATGAGTCTTCAAGAAAGAATACATGGAGAAATGTTAATAAATTATATATAAGTGGATAGAAAGTAAAATCAAATAAGCATGGATTGCTTGGGATACAGTCTAGAACAACTTTTTTAAGTTCAAAAGATGTTTATATATTTTTGAACAGTTTTGCATAATGGATTTATTCTAATAGCTAAGTGGAACCAGAGAAGATTGTTAAACAGACAGCTTATATAGTTTTGGTGGATTAATTGGACACTGTTATTCAACCTGAGAAAACACAAGCCAGACAGACCAGTTAGAAGACAATCACAACACTCTAAGCATGCAGTTGTGTGGTCAGGCTGAGTGAGTGCAAATTGATTAAAGGGGAAGAAATATGTCTATAGAAGGATCAGTGTTACCTGGGGACTGGAGGTGAGATGGGAGGAGTGTGATTAGTTAAGAATCCATTCATTCATTGTGTCTGTGAGTCCCGAATATTTCAAAAGGATATTCTAAGCTTTCCCCCTCTAATTGGCTATGACATTCTGCCAGCTGCTCCTTTGCTACACAGGAAATCTGCCAAAATTCTTCTGAAGAAGCAGCTATGAATTTGTCCCAGGTGTTTGGGGAGTGTGATAGAGTGGGAGTAGGGCTTCAGAGAATGTAATCTAGGATACTTAGACTTAGTGCAAAGGTCTCCTGTGGTTTTGCTGTGAGAGGATGGTTTGCTTTGACTGAAGGTGGAGTTAAATAAGGGGAGATGGGCTTGTTGTGACATTAGATGAATACAGGCCAAATGAATGTATGTCAAGATTGTTAAAATAGTATTAATATCTAGAATCACATCTACTTATAGGTTTTATTGCTCAAATGAATAGGAATAAAACCAACTGTGACTAAATTGCATTTTCATTTGTATTACATTGTCCAGATATGCAATGTGATTGATGGCTACATTGGGAAGATTTGCTATTGGGAACTATACACACTGCTTGTTTGAGTCAGACCTCAGGATGCAATTATAATTTCCCTTTTCTCCAATCATGATATAATAATCTTAGATTTTTTTCTCTAGTTTTGAACTGCATTTCTCTCAGGGTGTGGGTATGGCATAAGCCCTCTCAGAGGAGGTCGCCATTAACCCCACCATGGAGCTGCCAGAACTTATATAAGACTGGAAAATAGGCTCTCAGAGGGCACAACAGAACCTTGTGCACCAGGACCCAGGAGAAAGGAACAGTGACCCCACAGGAGACTGTCTGGATTTGCCTGTGAGTGTTCGGTAGTCTCCGGTGAAGGTGTGGGTCGGTGGTGGCCTCCTGCAGGGTTGGGGGCATGGACTGCAGCAGTTCATGCATGAGATCTGTTGAGGGAGGTCACCATTACCTTCATTACCTCCACCATAGTTTCAGTTCAGTTTAGTTCCGTCGCTCAGTGCCATTCTTCATTGAGCAACAGCAATTTTCAGAAGCGGTCATAGCCAATCTCAGCATTCAAGGTAATTGACTAACTCCTAATCAAACATAGGGAACCCTGGTCTTAATGATTGCTATCAATATCCTGGTTCCAGTGTGATGGGTGTATGCTGAATTGATGGACTACATAAAACATGCACCTTTTCTTTCTGGATTCAACTGTACTAAGACTTGTATGGTGTGTGTGTGTATATAGAGAGAGATTTCAGTTTAGTTCAGTTCAGTCGCTCAGTCATGTTTGACTCTTTGTGACCCCATGCACGGTAGCCTACCAGGCTCCACCATCAGTGGGATTTTCCAGGCAAGAATACTGGAGGGGGTTGCCATTTCCTTCGCCAGGAGATCATCCCGACCCAAGGATTGAACCTGGGTCTCCCGCATTGTAGACAGACACTTTACCATCTGAGCCACCAGGGAAGTCCCTGCTGTTTACCTGGGACCAAACTATGGAGTATCTGCATGGCACTGAAGCAGCAAGTTTAGCTGCGCAGTGCTGGAGCAGCAAGCAGCAGAGAGGAGATACTCCATGTCCAAGATCAGAAAAACACCCAGTAAGATGGTAGGCACTGGAGCAGCTGCTAGGAGATACCCCATGTCCAAGGGCAAAGGAGAAGCCCCAGCAAGATGATAGGAAGGGCAAATTCGTGTTTATAATCAAACCCCATTCTGGCCAGAGACACTCAGAGGGCTCAAACAAATTCTGTGTGCACCAGGACCCAGAGGCCCCACGGAGACTGAGGCAGAATTGTGTCTGAGCATCTGCTGGGGAGGTACAGGTTGGCAGTGGTCTGCCGCAGGGACAGGGGCTCTCGGTGTAGGTATGGCATAAGTCCTCTTGAAGGTGGTGGCATTAACCCCACTCTAGAGCTACCAGAACTTACATAGGACTGGGAAGTAGACTCTTGGGAGGGCAGGACAGAACTTTGTGCAACAGGACCCGGGAGAAAGGAACAGTGATCCCAAAGGAGACTTGCTTTGGGTGTCCAGGAGTCTCTGGTGAAGGCGTGGGTTGGTGGTGGCTTTCTGCAGGGCTTTTTTCGGGGGCATGAACATGCCTGGGATCTTTTGAGGGAGGTAGGTTACCATTACCTTCATTACCTCCACCATAGTTTCAGTTCATTTCAGTTCAGTCACTCAGTCGTGTCCAACTCTTTGCGACCCCATGAATCGCAGCACGCCAGGCCTCCCTGTCCATTACCATCTCCCGGAGTTCATTCAGATTCATGCCCATCGAGTCAGTGGTGCCATCCAGCCATCTCATCCTCTGTCGTCCCTTCTCCTCCTGCCCCCAATCCCTCCCAGCATCAGAGTCTTTTCCAATGAGTCAGCTCTTCGCATGAGGTGGCCAAAGTACTGGAGTTTCAGCTTCAGCATCATTCCTTCCAAAGAAATCCCAGGGCTGATCTCCTTCAGAATGGACTGGTTGGATTTCCTTGCAGTCTAAGGGACTCACAAGAGTCTTCTCCAACACCACAGTTCAAAAGCATCGATTCTTCAGCACTCAGCTTTCTTCACAGTCCAACTCTCACATCTATACATGACCACTGGAAAAACCATAGCCTTGACTAGACGGACCTTTGTCAGCCAAGTAATGTCTCTGCTTTTCAATATGCTATCTAGGTTAGTCATAACTTTTCTTCCAAGGAGTAAGTCTTTTAATTTCATGGCTTCAATCACCATCTGCAGTGATTTTGGAGCCCCCCAAAATAAAGTCTGACACTGTTTCCACTGTTTCCCCATCTATTTCCCATGAAGTGATGGGACCGGATGCCATGATCTTCGTTTTCTGAATGTTGAGCTTTAAGCCAACTTTTTCACTCTCCTCCTTCACTTTCATCAAGAGGCTTTTTAGTGCGGACCTTAGTCTGCAAAGTAATGTCTCTGCTTTTGAATATGCTATCTAGGTTGGTCATAACTTTTCTGTTTTCACAGAACTCAGACATTTCCAAAAGCAAGGCTTGAAAGGTGACCTGTATACAAAATTTAATTCTAAATAGATTGAACACATAAATATAATACCTAATACTATAAATCTTCTTGAAGAAAATATAGGAGTAAATTTTCTTGACCTTGTTTTAGGCAGTATTTTTAGGTAAGACACCAAAAGAACAAGTAACAAAAATAAATAAAGCAGACTTTATCAAAATTAAAAATGTACTTCAAAGGACACCATGAAAGTGAAAAGACAGTCCACAAGATGAGAGAAAATACTTGCAAATCCTATGTCCAATAAAGGTCTTGTGTCTATCATATGTAAAGAGCTCTTGTTTTGTGGTTTAGTCACTGAGTCATGTTCGGCTCTTCTGTGACCCCATGGACTATAGGTCACTGGTTCCTCTGTCCATGGGATTTTCCAGGCAAGAATACTGGAGTGGGTTGCCGTTTCCTTCTCTAGAGTATTTTTCTGACCCAGGAATTGAACCCACATCTCCTGCATTGGCAGGCAGATTCTTTACCACTGAGCCACCTGGGAAGCCCCAAAGAACTCTTACAACTTAGTAATAAAAATAACTCAATTAAAAAGTTTGAAACCCAAAGGATTTGAATAAATATTTCTCCAAAGAAGATATACAAATTGCCAGTGAGAACACAAAAAATATGCTCAATATCCCAGCCTTCATGGAAATACCAATGAAAATCACAAGGAGATACCAGTTCACACCCACTAGAATGGCTGTAATCAACAAGTGTTGTTGTTCATATTCTTAGGAGAAATGAAAACGTATGTCCACCCAAAAACTTGTACACAAATATTCATAGCAGCATTATTCATAATAGCCACTAAGTAGAAGCAACATAAATGTCCACCAACTGATGAATAGATAAACTGTAGTAAATCCAAACAATGGAATATTATTTGGCAATAAAAAGAAATGATGCTACAATATGGATGACCCTTGAAAATATTATGCTAAGTAAAAGAAACCTGTCACAAAAAAAACAATGCATTTATGACCCCATTTGTACAAAATGTCTGACATAGGCAGTTTGTGGCTGGACAGAGGAGCCTGACTGGCTATGGTCCATAGGGTCACAAAGAGTCACACACGACTGAAGCAACCTAGCACACACGCACAGGGCTGAAGGAATAGGGAGTTTAGAGAGTTGCTGGCTAATTGGAAAAAGATTTCTTTCAAAGGTGTTAAAATTTTTTCTAAAAACCTGTTGAGGTAATGGTTGTACAATTCTCTGATTACACTAAGAAACATTGAATTATACACTTGAAATGGGTGTATTTTATGGTATGAATCTTATCTCAATAAAGCTGATTAAAAAAATTCTTTTCCAAGGTAGATCTCAAAATAGCTGAAGGTGACCTTTATTTTTTAAAATAACTATTAAAAGCCAAGTGCCACCGTTAAAAAGAAGAAAGGCAAAGAACCCCAGATGCTAAACAGCACATGTGTCTACCCACTTTCTGTTTTGAATAACAAAACACCAAAGCAGATTGAGTTCCGGGAATGGCCTGACTCCTCCCCCTAAGCTAATAGACAGCAAAGGAGGTACAGATGAAAATGATATCAGCCAGTCTGACAGTTATTTGCTCTTCACACCAAAATACAGATAAAGACTGTATCGGAGAAACTTCCATCCCCAAATGGGCATCTTTCTCAGTTTTCCCAGTGATGGATGGTCTGACCTGGGCAGAGGCCAAAATAGAAGAGACCTGAGATATGACCACAGGCATTACTGTCCATACATAGAGTCCAGCTGGTCCTCTGCAGATAAGCAGGCTGGGGGAGTGTCCCTTTAAGGGAATTTTAATTGCTCTGCTAACTAGAGCATTTTTAGGCAGTTTGCTAATGGGCTCCCAGGTATTTTGAGTTTGATGAAACACCCATGTTGGGAGATGAGCTGGACGCAATGACTGTAATGGCCCTGTGAAACCCTAACTCTCTGTGACTCTGTATAGTTTGTTACATAACAACATTTATTCTGAACACAAACCCACAAAAATATTAATTAAGTTTTTCACTTTTAATGAGCAATAGATTACAAGGAAATACACTGAGATAGAAGATTCATTTTCATAAAGCATCTGCAAGCAATTTTATGTAGTCAGCATAGATTTCGTGCAATTAGAGAATAATGAATATTCTAGATTATAAATTAGGAGATCCAAGTTCTTACCCCACCTTTGCCCTTGTCCGGAGAAAAAAAATAAATAAATAAAAACAAAAAAGAACCTCAGGCTGCCAAGGCCTCAGTTTCTCTATCTATAGAGTTAACAATATTGTCTGGAGTCACCCTCTAATATATTCTGTGCCTTTACACTCTAGGAATCCCTGTTCTCGATTTCCCTTCACAGCTTTGGACAAGGAGAATCCAGCCCAATATAATCACTGCATTCACATTAGCTAGAGGTTTAATGCCATGTGAAGTGAAAGTGACTCAATCGTGTCTAACTCTTTGCGACCTCATGGATCGAAGCCCACCAGGCTCCTCTGTCCATGGCATTCTCTAGGCAGGAATTCTGGAGTGGGTAGCCATTCCCTTCTCCAGGGGATCTTTCTGATCCAGGGATCAAACCAGGGTCTCCTGCATTGCAGACAGATTCTTTACCATCTGAGCCACCAAGGAAGCCCCACTTAATGCCATAAGCACCATTTTTAATGACAAATATATAGTGTTCCATTTATACAGTAACTCACAGTTAAATCAAAGATTGAATTAGCCAGCCAGCTGTCTGTGTCCCGGGCACAGTGCCCTGTGCTCCATCCTGATCCGCATCCCACTTTTCTCCAGCCTTCTCCATGAACTCAGCTGGCTGGCTGGGTTAAAGACTGTCAGCCACATCAGAGACTCAACTTCTGGCCCTTGCACTTTCAGTGGTACCCCCCAGGCAAGGAACCCAAATCCTGTCCATCATCCAAGATCTACTCAAGACCCACCTCCTCCTGGACCTCAGAGACCCACACTGGACCACTGCAGCCTGCTGTGTAGACCCTACACTGGGCTCTTTAGCTTTTTCTTTCTTTTTATTAGCTGTGATGTGCATTCAGGCCCTTCTCCTCACCTGTAAGCTCTTGGAAGATGAAGTGCTCAGAGGCTCCCTGAATACTTGACGAGAACCTGCAGTTGTGTGGGTGGGGCAGGTGGGATTAGTTTAGCTATCCAGCCATTCCTTTGTCATTAGTGCTGGTCAGCTCTTTGAGGGTAGCGTGTTTTAAACCTTGGTCCTGTGAGAACACAAAACTTAAAAAAAAAAAATCAGTAAAGAGCAGCTGACCAAAGCCAGCAAAAAGCCTTTCAAAGGAAAAACTAAAGTATATCTAAAGAAGACAAGTGACTTTCCTGGTGGTCCGGTGATTAAGAATCTGCCTTCCAATGCAGGGGATGTTGGTTTGATCCCTGGTTTTGGAACTAAGATCTCACACGCTGCTAAGCAACTAAGCCCATGCACTGCAATGAAGACCCAATGTAGTCAAAATTAAAAAAATAAATAAATAAAGGCAAAGATGAAGCCTAAAATTATACGTGAGGAAGGTCTTCCTAAGAGTCCCCACTACCCCCAGGAGGGCAGGACCTCTCATTATTTGGAAATCTGTTTAAAACAGATGAAGAGTTATATTTCTTGCACAGTATGAGTTCAGGTCTCCTGGAAATGCATCCTGCTCAGTGATTCCAAATCCTCAGCCCCAGTTCCTCATTACAGTGAGGTCGGAATCCACGATCATTTGAAGGTTGTTTTAAGTTCCAAAGTGTCCACAGAATCAAGTGATCAGAGCTGCAATGAGTTTAAAAGGTCGCCTAATCGTGTTGACTCATCTCACAGGTGAAAAACAATACTCAGTCTGAGACTGTCTCATGATCCTGGCTCCGAGATCCTGCCTATCTTATGCTGATTCAGACCCGCCACTCATTCTGTTGGGTTGGTCAAAAAGTTTGTTCAGGTTTCTTATGGAAAAATCCAAATGAACTTTTTGGCCAACCCAATAAATTAACATATAAGCATATACAGCAGCACCCAAGAGTAAAATTGAGTTGTAGGTATGGAAAATTAAAAAAAAAAAAAACACCTGTCTCACAAGGATCATCTCACATAACAGCCACAGGGTTTACTCCTTCAGGGCTACCTGCCTGGCCCTCTGTGAGGTGCTGGCAAGGGAGAGGGAAAAGGAATACAAAGGTGAAAACAACACACAGTCCTGTCCTCCAAGCTTCTCTCTCCAGTTGGCAAGATAATATATAAACACATAAAAAATTAAATAATATCACCAGAGACAAATATAGATTCAGGGCAACAGGATGTCTATATGGAGATCCTTTAGGAACTGTTGCCCTATAAAGAAACTGACCCTTGAGAGACCAGGATCAGAAGCCAGGAGGTCTAACGATGGGAGCCAGAGAAAGGCTCCTGGGAGTAGGTGGGGCTGGAGCTGCCCTGGCAGGGTGGAGGGCTGAGATCTGCACGGTCATGGAAGGGACAGCTACACACCCATACTACTTGACCGCACGCTGAACCATGCTGACTTCGGACTTTTCTCCTCCGTAAGCACTGCTGCTCAACAGTCTGACCTTATCTCTTGGATAGCAGAATAACTGAGTAGGAAGGTTTCTTTTTGCTTCTTCACCAGAAATGAATCATCCATCAGTCATGTCTTCATCTGACTGATGCTGGCCCTTCCCACCATCTTTCACTTACACCGTTTAGCACTGTTCTTTTTTCCTTGACATTTATGATTTCTGTATGTGTTTGTGTATATGTGTGGCTGCACTCTGTTATCAGCATGCACAGACCATACTGGGAATGGCCTCATCTACAATTCTTTTTCTTCAGTTGATCTATTTATCTATTATTTTTGGTTGCACTGAGTCTTCATTTCTGTGTGGGCTTTCTCTAGTTGTGACGAGCAGGGGCTACTCTGTATTGTGGTGCACTCATCTCTCATTACTGCAGCTTCTCGTTGCAGAGCATAGATTCTATGGTTTCGACCTTCAGCAGCTGTAGCATGTGGGTTCATCCCCTGTGGCCTGTGGGATCTTCCCAGACCAGGGGTTGATCCCATATCCCCTACATTGGCAGACAGATTCTTAACCACTGGACCACCAGGGAAATCCCTCCATCTATAATTCTTGAAGTTTACTTTCAGCTCCTGGGCATCATTTAGCAATTATAATGCTGTCATAGGCAGAAAAGAAATGAGCCAATTAATCATTGTCAATTCTGGTCCCTATTTGCCAGATGAGTTATTTGAACAGTATAGCTGGGAATAATTTGTATCAGATTGTATTTCTTTGTTTTATGTCCCTGAAAAGATGTATCTAACATCATGGTCACTGTCCCTGAATGTCCTGGAAGCAACAGAGGTAAAACTGAATGTCAGAAATTCATTTGTTTTCAGAAAATATATATTGAACACATTTCAGTACATAAACTATGCTGAACTCAGGTTAGTGGGCTGTCGAGGGGCCTTGAATAGTTCCTATAGGTCCCTGAACTTGACCAGGACCCTTCTGGTCACCTGCAGATAAACAGAATGCATAGTTTCATTTCTGAAGACTGTAACTGGGATATTCAGCATTATCTAATTCTTTGAAATTCCATTCATCAGATGGCTTTCTAATGGGGACCCTGAGCTCTGTGATTACTTAGACCAATGGTTCACCCAATGGGACTTTGCCTTCACAAACTGGTAAATCATAGCTACCAGCTGAGATTAATCTCCACACCTTCAGAATGTGTGTCTATTCTAGTCACTCAGTAGTCTGCTTGCTATAGGCAGAACTCTGTTCACTCCAGAAAAGACAGTGATTTCAGATCCCCAGAGAAGTCAGGAATCATCAGTGACCAACAGGC
Source organism: Oreotragus oreotragus (assembly GCA_006410675.1). Lineage (NCBI taxonomy): Eukaryota > Metazoa > Chordata > Mammalia > Artiodactyla > Bovidae > Oreotragus > Oreotragus oreotragus. The sequence continues at coordinate 50,665 of SJYX01008470.1, read as the reverse complement.
GCTCTGTGTCCACTGTACTTTGCCCTCAAGGGTGCCCTGTTTTGTTTCTGCTCTCTCTCCTTAGCCTGATTTCCTCTTTTTGTTCTATTTATTTCTGTCTCTATATCTGTTGTGGTTAGCTAGCTCAGTAGGTACCCTCCAAATATATTTCCACTCCAATGCACACACATATTAAATGATAATTTACCATGTATTGTCTTCTTTTGCGGGGCATCCTGCTATCAATGCAATCATTTACATAATTGTTTCACTTAATTCTCACAAAGATTCCTCTGAGGGAGGTGTATATTTTTAATCCTGTTCTAGGGATGACTAAACAGAGACTTGGGAAAGTGAAGTCCCTTAGCCAAGTTTACAAACCCCACAAGAAACCCAGATAGGACTCAATCCCAGGTCTTCTTGACTCTTAACACACACACTGCTTTCCTTCACATCAACTGACTTCTCAGGACCTGGGTTTTCTCCATTCAGTGAATAGCTTATACTAGAAGATTGCCTGACTCCTGACACCATTTGATGTCTGTGAAAACAGCTTGCCGTCCTTTGAAACTTCGTGTTTAGGAGAGAAAACTGAGAAACGTTCTACTTAAAGAGATGAAGAGTGATCGCTATGGTCACAGATAATGCTGTATTTTAAAATAATGTTTTACGGGCTTCCCTGGTGACTCAGTGGTAAAGCATCTGCCTGCCAACGCAGGAGACACAGGTTTGATCCCTGGTCCAGGACGATCCCACATGCCATTGGAGCACCTAAGCCTGTGCACCACAACTATTGAGTCTGGGCTCTAGAGTCAGTGAGCCACTGCTGAGCCTACACGCTGCAGCTACTGAAGCCTGTGCTCTGCAAGAAGCCACTGCAACAAGAAGCGCGTACACTGCAACTAGAGACTGGCCCTCACTCATGCAACTAGAGAAAAGCCTGCACAGCAATGAAGACCCAGCACAGCCAAAACTAAATAAATAATTTTTAATAAATGAAATACCATTTTACACAAGGTCTAAGTGGATTTAGTAATTTCAGAAAAGTCTTCATATTAATCCTTACAGTAAGTATTTCTATGAAAAGTGAAAGTGAAGTCGCTCAGTCGTGTCCGACTCTTTGTGACCCCTGGACTGTAGCCCACCAAGCTCCTCCATCCGTGGGATTCTCCAGGCAAGAATATTAGAGTGGGTTGCCATTTCCTTCTCCAGGGGATCGTCCCGACCCAGGGATCGAACCCAGGTCTCCCTCTTTGCTAGCAGACGCTTTAACCTCTGAGCCACCAGGGAGTGTACCCAGATCAACTCAACAGTCAATACTCCCTCTGTAGTGCTTGTGTCCCTGACCCTGTCAGAGCATGGGTACTGCTGGCTGAAGCCTAGAACTGAGGTGACTTTACAGAAAAAATCAGGGAAAGAAACAGAAGCTGAGCCCAGTGCTTCCAAGTCTTAGGGTTTCTCCTTTAGAGACGGTGACAGTCAACTCAGGGCATAGAAACAACCCACAGAATTCCTGTAGCCAAGTCAGCAGATTCATTTTTTAGTCTCAAATCATAAAAATTGTTTTCTTTTCTAATAGAGTAATCCAGTGTTTGTACACATTGCAAAATGATCACTGAAAGTCAACCTCCAACACTGTACACAATTAGCAAACTTTTTTAAATTTTCTTGTGAACCTTTTATAATCTACTCTTTTGTGTGCTAAGTCACTTCAGTCATGTCTGACTTTTTGCGACCCTAAGGAATGTAGCCCTCCAGGGTCCTCTGTCTATGGGATTTTCCAGGCAAGAATACTGGAGTGGGTTGTCTTGCCCTCCTCCAGAGGATCTTCCAGACCCAGGGACTGAACACGTATCTCTTATGTCTCCTGCACTAGCAGGGTTCTTTACCACCTGGGGGGCCTCCTGGGAAGTCCCATCTATTCTCTTAGCAACTTGCAAATATGCAAAGCAGTACTATTAACTACATTCATAATGCTGTACATTAATCTCCAAGACTTATTAATGTTTTCCAACGACACACTATAAGACAGTGGCTTCATTTGTTATCCAGCAGAGGAAGCCTGGACTTGTGTTCATAAACTGAAGTTAACCACCTCCTTTTGGTTTCTCTGTACCTACATATGTTTGCCCATTCTCCTTAAAGTAAAAATGTATAGGAGCAGGACCATTTCCTGAAATTCTGACAGCAGCTCCTCCTGTGGAGAGACACTCCACATAAAATAGTTCAAATAAAATACTCAGAGAAATGGGGTTTGGGGGCAGTTTTTTTCCAGGTCTTATAAAACTCAGTGGTGTAGGTATGACCAGCTTTGGGTTGAAGCCTTTGTAATACCCACTTTTAATGATATAAATATACTTTGGATACAAAGAAGCTAATCACTGAAGGGAGTTTAGCTGCTCATAGAGAGTTCCCAGCTAAGGACAATACATGAATGAGGAGAAATGTGAAGGCCCAGGTTCTGGGAACAAGACAAACCTTCAAGTGTCCTCTGAGGAAATGGGGGTCTTTATACACTATTTCAGAACTGTCATCTGGAGAAGACTCTTGAGAGTCCCTTGGACTGCAAGATCAAGCCAGTCAATCCTAAAGGAAATCAACCCTCCCAAGAATATTCATTGGAAGGACTGATGCTGAAGCTCCAATACTATGGCCACCTGATGTGAAGAGTTGGCTCATTGGAAAAGACCCTGAAGCTGAGAAAGATTGAAGGCAGAAAGGGGCTGACACAGAATGAGATGCTTGGATGACATCACCGACTCAATGGACATGAGTTTGAGCAAACTCCGGAAGATGATAAAGGACAAGGAAGCCTGGCAGGCCGCAGTCCATAAGGTCACAAAAAGTTGGACACAACTTAGTGACTGAACTGTTTCAGAACACGACCCTTCTGGAACTGTCAGTCTTGGCACCAGAAAATTTAAGTGACTTCACATGTGGTTCGTTACCTCTGAATGCATCTCAGAAATCACAGATTGTAACAACATATACTGACTTGTGCCTCAGGTGCTCTGTGTCCCCTTCAGTCTACAGTCTCACTTCATTGCTCGTTGCCCACCCCTAACCCTCCCTTGGCTCTCCTCCAGCAGGTCTACATCCTTGAGCTTTGCTTGCAGCCTGCCTGCATTGCTTACCATCTGTCTCCTGTCTACGCGGCTTTTCTCCCCAGTCAGATTGCAGGTGCCTTGTAGACATGGCCAGTCTCAGACATTCATCCATCCCATCACAAAACCACCCCAGCCATCACCCTTTATGACTGTTTCTGGGTCAGTAAGACATCAGTGTATGAGTGTGTAGGCTCAGTCACTCATTTGTGTCCACCTCTTTGCAATCCCATGGACTGTAGCCTGCCAGGCTCCTCTGTCTGTGGGATTTCCCAGGCAAGAAGGCTGGAGTGGGTTGCCATTTTTTCTTCCACAGGATCTTCCCAACCCAGGGATCAGACCCTTGTCTGCTGCATGCAGGCAGATTATTTACCACTGAGCCACCTGGGAAGCCCAAGACATCAGTAAGATGCTGAAATGCTTATGCTGTGCCTGATTGCCTATGACAGGGCAAGGAAAAGTGGGAGGAGAGCCTTGGTCAAAGTTTCCTGTGGGACATGGACAGGACCTAGAGAGGAAGGAACAGATTCATGGAGAAGGTTCTGGGATGTGTTAGGAGAAATATTCTGCGTCCACCCACTACTTCACTTCACCTCACTGGCCTCCCCTGTCCCTGAGGAAACCCAAAGGCAGTTCATGCAGAGAAAAGCCTCCTCCCCTCAACTTCCCAAGAAGAAATTGGACCTTTGGGGTGGGCAGGGGAGAAGAGGGAGGAAGCTGGCCTTTTCCAAAGGCCCCTCCTCACTGGGGCTTCCACAAGATTCCGGCTCCTGGATTTCTGCTTTGACAGAGATGTGGTCCCTCAGGTCGAGAGGGGGTTAGTCCCTCTCCAGACCCCTCTCTACTTCTCTTCTCTCTCTGCTTCCTCCAGATGGACTGAATCCAGGGCAGGTGACCCAGAGCCTTGGGCACTGATCTGGGTTAGAGGCCCCTAGGCAACCTCAAAGTCCACCCAGGTAGGAAGGAAGCGGGAGTTGGGGGAAGGTCTCTACCTAGACGCTGGGAAGGACAGGCCATCCAGTGGCTACAGAGTCCGTGCAGGGAGCAAGGGCAGGCTTCATCCTGCGCTCAGTCGTCTTCCTGGGTCAGGGCAGGCCCTGAGACCTCTGAGGACAGGCCAGGGGAGAGGCCAGGCCCCAGTGGCCCTGGAGGAGTCTGGGCTGAGCCCCCTCGCCGGCCCCTTCTCAGGGCTCAGAGCTGGGCCTGGTGCGGAAAAGCAAACAGGCCCCGGTCTCTGCCCTTTGGACCTTTTGCAATTTGCCCGGTGCTCCTTCAGCTGGGGCCCTGGGCGGGCGGCCTCAGGCCTCGTATAAATAGGGCCCCGGGCGCCGGCCGTCCATTCCCACTGCAGGTGCAAGTGTGGGTGCGGGGCTGCCTGTGGGCGCCCGTCCCCCGGAGCCAGCGAGCAGCGCCGAGGCCAGGCCCAGACAGCAGGCGGCAGGGAGACACCGCCCAGGTTGGCCATGGGCGCCCCGAGGCCCGCGGTGCTGCTGCTGCTGCTGCTGCTGTTCCTGGATGCCGCCAGCACCCAGGCCAGTGAGTGAGGCCACCCAGCTGCCTGGGTGCGGGGCTGGGGGTGGGGGACCAGGGGCCCGAAGCCAGGGCCGGAGTGGTGGCTGGGGCAGGTTGGTCCTGGGACACAGGGAGGGCAGCCCGAGGATGGAAGGACAGGGGCACAGGACCAGCTGCGGGGGGCTCCTCTAGACTCAGGGTGGGAGTCGGGGAGGTGATGGGAGGGACGGAGGACTCTTCAAAGCCTTCTTCCCTGCTAGAGGTTAATGCAGTAGTCCTCCTGGTCGGACCCCAGGCCCCAGCTGGAAGAAAGGGAAAACCTGCAGTTGCCTTTCTCCCTTTCTTACAGGAGATGAAGTGCTGGAAAATGTCAGCCCCAGCTGTCCAAGTAAGGCATTTCCCAGTGAGCTGAGAAGGGCGCCCCACCCCTCCCCTCAACCCTCGACCCCTCCCTCTGCACCTCGGATCACTGAAACACCATGATGCTGTAATTGGTGTACACCGCTCTGACCCCAGGAAGCCAGTTTCTGGAGCCTCTGCCCCCGCGAGGGGATCTCAGCTCTTTTACCCACCCTTCCCCGCTGTCCCAAATGTTCAGCCTGGGGATAGGGTGGGGAAGGGACCTGTTGATCCATGGGCACTTTAAAGAGACTGTTTGTCAGGGACTAATCATTAATCTGAAGCACAGGAGGGTGAAGAAATGCTGACTTTAACCTTTGTAGATGCTCACCCTGGGATTTGTATTTACCTGACCCCGAGGGGTCAAAGGAGCCGGCCTTGCAGTGGTACCCTGTTTTCTCCGGAGAGAGCGGGATGCTAACCTCTGATGGGGCAGCACTGCCATCTCGTGGGTGTCTGGCATCACTGCATCTGGACTCGGGACCCAGATGTTCTCTCAAATTGTTCAGGAAATTTCTCTCAAGCACAGCGGAAACCTCCAGAAATTCCTTCTTGGGGGTTTCTTAAGTCAGCCAGATATCCTGACACTTAGTGAACTTTGCCTCAGATATTTGGTAGAATCTAAAAAGAGCCATAGAGTTAGAGTATTTTCATTCTGAAAAGTCAGTGAAAGATATATTTGCTTTATTCTGTCAACTCTTAATTTTCCAAGGAGTCATTCCTATAGACTGTCTGAGCCTCATTACTTGACACTCCCTGCCTTGTGCTTCAGATTATATATTCAAGGAATACCAGTTAATTTAAATATTAGCCTCAGCACTGTCATAACAGAGAAGTTAAATCTATAAAGAAAAATTAAGTATAAAGCAAAATTAATTGAAAATAATTGGAGTTTAATTACCATTTTTCATTATCTGTGCCACTATCTCTCTATGCCCAGGATTGAGTATCCTTGGGCGAGTTATTTCTGCCATGTAGCTGACGGATTTCTCCTCATTGTAGAAGATGCAACGCGATTCAAGCACCTCAGGAAATACGTCTATAACTATGAGGCTGAGAGTTCCAGTGGCGTCCCTGGGACTGCTGAGTCAAGAAGCTCCACTAAGATCAATTGCAAGGTACGAGGGGAAAGGGAAGGTCACTGGAGGACCCTGGAGCCCAGGGCTGAGCAAACCCGGCTTGTGCCAGGACTGTCATAACCTCTAAGTGCTGGACTGGCCCTCAGTTTGCCAGTCAGCTTCTTTGCTGAGAAGTTATCTGCTACAGAGACTTCCCTGGTGGTCCAGTGGTTAAGGCTTCACCTTCCAATGCAGGAAGTTGTGGATTCAATCCCTGTTTAGGGTGGCCAAGATCCCACATGACTAGAGGCCAAAAAACCAAAACAGAAAACAGAAGTGATATTGCAACAGATTCAATGAAGACTTTAGAAATGGTTCACATCAAAAAAAAAAAAAAAATTTTTTTTAAGTTGTCTGCCACAGAAACAATATTTTTACTTACCAGGTTTATTTTGCTATTAGCTTCCATTCCCTGGTGGCTCAGAGGGTAAAGCCTCTGCCTGCAGTGCAGGAGACCCGGGTTCCATCCCTGGGTCAAGAAGATCCCCTAGAGACGGAAATGGCAGTCCACTCCGGTACTTTTGCCTAGAAAATCCCATGGACAGAGAAGCCTGGTAATCCATGGAGTCGCAAGGAGTCAGACATGACTGAGCGACTTCACTTTCTTTCACTTTTCTTTCCAAGATGTAATTAGAATATGTGATCTAAAATGTCAAGATTGCAGACCAATAGAGTTAACATTTCAAGAGATGTCCAGTGGGTGAGCATCCCAGGAAAGCATTCTGGAGTGTGGCTTTTATCACCTAACTGAAGTAGTATCTACTACTAAAAACAAACAGAACAGACAGTTTTAAACGTGCAGCTTGTTCTCAAAGAAAACTTTACCAGTTGTTGAGACAGACTGTACTCGTATCTGTGTTCCGTGGAACAGATCTAAGGGCACCTATTGGGGTTCCTGTGGGAAAGAGAAGTCAAAATGGGCCACCCTCTTAGTTTTCGGGCACCAGCATCTGTGCAGTCAGGGAAGGTAGCCGTTAGTCACATGCAACTATTTAAATTGAATAAAAGTTGTTACTCAGCTACATCCAAATATAAAATAAAGTTTTAAGTAAATAAAAATCAATTGAATAAAAGTAAAAATTCAGTTTCTTAGTCACACTAACTGTATTTCAAATGCCCAGTTGGCCCCTATACCTAGTGGCCCCTATATTGGATAGTGAGAAAACAGAACATCTCCAGCACTGCAGAAAGTTCTTTAAACCACGCTGGATAACACAGAGGGAACTATTTAAACTCCAGGTGTATGTGAAGCTTGGAATCGGCCCTGATAGATGCACATGGTCTTGGATTTTTGGTTTCTCCACTGACACTAAGGAAGCATTTGCTGTTGAAACCAATGATAGCCCTCCTCCTGCCTCCTGGTTTTCTTCCAAACCCTCACTCCTCAGCTGCATTTCTTCCAGCCAGTTGTACCCCTTTATAACTAAAGGGAGTACATTTAGAACCAATAAAAAGTTATCATCCTTTGCATAGAAAGAGGAAAACTTCAGAAGTATGGTGTCCCGCAGAATATGGGAAAGGTCAGAAAGCCGTGAGCTGGGAAGGACTGTTGTATTCTTGGTGGAGAGTCTTAATGTACCCTGTCTTCTCAGGTGGAGCTGGAGGTCCCCCAACTCTGCAACTTCATCCTGAAGACGAGTCACTGCACTCTGAAAGAGGTGAATGGCCTCAACCCTGAGGGCAAGGCCTTGCTGAAGAAGACCAAGAACTCTGAGGAGTTTGCTGCTGCCATGTCCAAGTAAGACGTGGGCCTGTGTGTTCAAATTTCTGAGCTCTGGGCATCATGGCATGTGTTTCACATGAGTGTGTGTGTCTGTCCAAGGGAGACATGAGCATGTGTATATTGTTGGGCATGTATGTGAGTACAAGTATTTGTACTCTCTGTTCACCATAGAACAGGGAATTGCTGAGTTTTCACAACAATCAACAAGAGGGAAGTAGTCTTTACCCTCCCCTACTGAAGTTTCCCTAATTATCATTTAAATATGGTTCTAAAAGATCTCACACTCCTTGAGACAATAAAGCTGAGATGGTTTGTTTAAACAAATGAATTCATGTTTAGAGAATGAAACAGGACTGTGCCTGGTGGTCCTCAGAGAGGGTCCAGGCAGGGCTTGCTGTGACCAAACATGGCTCGGCTCAGCAGAGAACACAAGCTTCAAGGGGTCTGGGGAGAGCCATGGCCTGAGCGCGTCCCCCTCCAGGGCTGGTGTCCTGCCAGTGCACACTGACCAGACCTTTCCTGTTGCTTACAGCTGGCAGCGCTTCTGACTGATCAGTGTTCACGGTGTGCTGGTTGTTAGATTTTTTTGAACATCACCCCTGCCTCATCTCCAGATCACAGTTTGCAGTGTCTCCTGCGTTGCAGGCAGATTCTTTTCCATCTGAGCCAGTCATGGGGTTGTTGATTTGGTAACAATGGACACTCCTTCCCTGTCTGTCTTTCAATTTGTTAAACATTAGACTCGGAAGCCAAAATAGGCCCTGGTGCTTCTGTCTCTTACCAGCACGTCTTATTGCATCCAAGACTTGGAAGCATCAGAGGGAGTGGGGCTGCAGTGATGGAAGGGAGTAGGAGTTGCTCTCTGGTCTGTTCGTTGCTCAGTCATGTTCGACTTAAAACCCCGTGGACTATAGCCCTTCAGGCTCCTCTATCCATGGAATTCTCCAGGCAAGAATACTGGAGTGGGTAGCCATTCCCTTCTCCAGGGGGTCTTCCCAACCCAGAGAACAGGGCCTCCCACATTGCAGGCAGATTCTCTACCATCTGAGCCACCAGGGAAGTCTTCTTTGATCCTTACCCTCCTCCAAACAAAAAAGACTCCTGCTTTTGGCCACCCTGAGGCTTTCCTGTGAGCGTGTGTCACAGTGTCTGGAATTTTCTGAGAGGATGTAGGGCTGTGGGAAGCATCCCTCATCTCTTTCTCTTTCTTCTGACTCAGCTAGAACAGGTGATGCCAGGCTCTCTGAAATCCCCTAGGGAGGTCCCCAAAGAAAGGTCCCTAAGATCAGAGGTGACCCAGGCTTTAGCCATAGCCTGAGATCATATGAAAGTGATCATACAAATGTATGGAAAGAAGCTCCAGTTCGCTGGTGGTCAGGAGATGAAATTAATGCAACAAGATATTTATCACCTTATACTCACTTATACCCATGAGACTACAGAAACTTAAAACAGCAATAGCACCTATTGCTGGCAAGCCTGTGAGGCAAAGCATACCCTCACACATTGCTGCTGCAAAGGAGTGCCTTTATTCAATTTAGTAAATTATAATGAAAAAGACTTGGAGCCTTTGATATAGCTAAAAAGAAAAGTAGTAACATGTGAAGATAGATGCATACGAGTGTTTGTATCAGTGTTGTTCGTGGGGAAAAAAATATTTAAACATCCAGGAAGAGAAAAGGTGAATGCCATCAAATAGGAAACTATCTGAATAAAGAATATATAACCACAGAATGGACTGTTATACAGCTTTGTAAAAAGAATCTGTTAGAGTGCTTCTAGATGACTCAAGGATTTTCATGGAGTAGAATTAAATGAGAAGAACAAGATAAGGACAAGTATGCGTGATGCCATGCCATTTGGATAAAACCAACAATGACAAACTATTTCTATGAAGGTGTTTTCACTCCCACGCTTCTGTACAAGATCATATGAGTGTGGAGATGTGAATGGAAGGCCCAGTGGGGTATTGTGTGGGGAGCGTGACTCCAGAGACTCATATGGGGAGAGAGAGGGACTGGGTGAGCCAAGCAAAGCAAAAAAAAGAAAAGAAAAGAAAGAATACCAGAAGCATACACATACTTGTATACTTTTTTGAAAATATATGTATATGTGCTGATATTTATCAAAAACGATGTAAAAAGAAGATAAGTGAAAAGGAGGCTGAAAAGCCATCTAGCCTATGGCTCACAGTGGAGAAGGGACCCTCGGTGACCATACTCTCTCTGCACCAGGTACGACCTCAAGCTGGCTGTTCCTGAAGGCAAGCAAGTTCTACTTTACCCAGAGAAAGAAGAGCCTAAACACATCCTCAACATCAAGAGGGGCATCATCTCTGCCCTCCTGCTTCCCCCAGAAACGGAAGAGGCTAAGCAAGTGTTATTCCTGGTGAGAATTTTAAAAGCTGATAATAGCGGTCCTTTGAACTCCTCTTCACATAGTGGAGCTGGGTTCCACTTATACGTCAATTGGATCGTTGACTCAGCTGCATGGCTCAGCTGCATGGCTATTTACACAGGAGGCCCTGTATTGGTGTGAAGCACGTTGCTCAGAGCTCCCCTGACCTCTGGGCTCACTGAGGGCCCAGCCCACACAGCCTGAGCAGGTTGGGTCTAATTTTATAGCAGTTTCTCAGGAGTCCTGACCACCCTACCCTGTTTGATTTTGTTGTTTCCACAAGGTAGAGCACAGTAAGGCCTCTCTTTGTGTGTGTGTGTGTGTGTGTGTGTGTGTGTGTGTAATTTTTGGCCACACTCTGCAACATGTGGGATCTTAGTTCCCCGACCAGGGATTGAACCTGTGCCCCTTTCATTGGAAGGCAGAGTCTTAACCACTGGGCCACCAACGAAGTCCCCTGTATGCCTTTTAAACACAGAAAATAACTGACTATTTGCCAGCCTCTTTTAAGAATCCCAGGTTTTACTCTGAGGATGCGTTCAGTTTAGTTCAGTCCCGTGAACACTTCTGAGCCCTTACTATGTTCTGAGCTCTGTGCTGCACTCCACGGGGAGCAGACACTGCTGCATCCTGCAGGGGCCCCTGCACAGGGAGGTCTCAGGATCTGGGGGGAGAACCAAGACATATACAACACAAAACGGATTGGAGTACACGCCATAAATGAAAAGGCTCCAAGAGCACCGAATAGGCAACCAGTGTTGGCTGGGCCCTAGGAGGGCAGGGAGGTGTACCTAACAGCCAGGACCACCCTTAAGAGGATCTCCATGGGAGATCTGGGAGAAAGCTTTTGTTTTCTTACAGGCTTCTTTCCCAGCCCCACCCCGAGTACCTAAAGATGGTTCCCTGCATTGAGTACACTTGTGTCTCCTGCTGCCCTAGGATACCGTGTATGGAAACTGCTCCACAGACTTTACTGTTAAAACAAAGAAGGGAAACGTGGCAACAGAAATATCTATTGAAAGAAACCTGGAGAAGTGTGATCACTTCCAGCCCATTAGCACGGGAGTTAGCCCACTCGCTTTGATTAGAGGCATGGTAAGTTTCACATCAGCATTGCTATGCACACTGGCAACAGTCTCTTCATTATTAACATTATAGAATGTTAGACCTAGAAGGGATCCCAGAGAAAAATTTCTAGGCAGAGAAAACATAAGGAACAGTGGGAACAGGTGTGAAGTGTTTATGTGTGGTAGGACAGGGAGTCGTGTTAGATGCGTGCATGCATGCTAAGTCACTTCAGTCGTGTCCAACTTTTTGCAGCCCCGTGGACTGTAGCCTGCCAGGCTCCTCTGTCCATGGGATTCTCCAGGCAAGAATACTGGAGCAGGTTGCCATGCCCTTCTCCAGGGGATCTTCCCAACCCAGGAAACACTCAGATGCATGTTTCACTGTGTTTCCTTCGTTGCCAAGCAGGTTCTTTAATACCAGTGCCACCTAGGAAGCCCCATGTGCTGGATTCCAGGTTATAAATACTTTATACAGATCAGAAGTCTCCTGGAGTGAAATAAGAAAAATCTATAGCTGGACTCAGCTTTGGGGTTTTCATCCCCTTGACTAAAAGTCAAGTATGAAGCTCTCTTCTCTCGCTGAGTTTACCTAGTGGTACAGAACCCCTGTTCCCCCACTTTCTTCCCTGAAGGGAAATACATATGGGAGAAGACTCAGGTTCAAGCCCCAAGCCCTGAGGAAAATGGTTTTCCCCTGATCCTATTCACAGACCCGCCCCTTGTCAACACTGATTGGCAGCAGCCAGTCCTGCCGGTACACCCTGGACCCAAGGAGGAAGCACGTGTCAGAAGCCATCTGCAATGAGCAACACCTATTCCTGCCCTTCTCCTACAAGTAGGTCCCTGGCTGTAACCCCGATTCCTTATTTATGGGGCCACTGGGAGCTGAATGCTTCTTGGTGCCCTGTTGCAAGCTAGGCTGTGCCTGGGAGGAGGTATGAAAAGGTACAAAGCAGAATACATTTCTGTCCTCCTGTCTCAAGCTAATAGGCTGTTTGGTAGGAAAGATTTAGGCACAAGGAACAATTCAAAACCAACAAAAGACACCTGAGATCCAGACTTTAAGGGCTCAAGATCAGGAAAAATGAACCATTACTAGCTGCTCGGGTTAGAAAGGCTTTACAGAAGATTTTGGAATTGGCCTAGAGACTTACATATCCATTTTGAAAACTGGTCAGTCAACTAGTGTTGACTGAGTAACCGCTATCTANTGTGTGTGTGTGTGTGTGTGTGTGTGTGTGTGTGTAATTTTTGGCCACACTCTGCAACATGTGGGATCTTAGTTCCCCGACCAGGGATTGAACCTGTGCCCCTTTCATTGGAAGGCAGAGTCTTAACCACTGGGCCACCAACGAAGTCCCCTGTATGCCTTTTAAACACAGAAAATAACTGACTATTTGCCAGCCTCTTTTAAGAATCCCAGGTTTTACTCTGAGGATGCGTTCAGTTTAGTTCAGTCCCGTGAACACTTCTGAGCCCTTACTATGTTCTGAGCTCTGTGCTGCACTCCACGGGGAGCAGACACTGCTGCATCCTGCAGGGGCCCCTGCACAGGGAGGTCTCAGGATCTGGGGGGAGAACCAAGACATATACAACACAAAACGGATTGGAGTACACGCCATAAATGAAAAGGCTCCAAGAGCACCGAATAGGCAACCAGTGTTGGCTGGGCCCTAGGAGGGCAGGGAGGTGTACCTAACAGCCAGGACCACCCTTAAGAGGATCTCCATGGGAGATCTGGGAGAAAGCTTTTGTTTTCTTACAGGCTTCTTTCCCAGCCCCACCCCGAGTACCTAAAGATGGTTCCCTGCATTGAGTACACTTGTGTCTCCTGCTGCCCTAGGATACCGTGTATGGAAACTGCTCCACAGACTTTACTGTTAAAACAAAGAAGGGAAACGTGGCAACAGAAATATCTATTGAAAGAAACCTGGAGAAGTGTGATCACTTCCAGCCCATTAGCACGGGAGTTAGCCCACTCGCTTTGATTAGAGGCATGGTAAGTTTCACATCAGCATTGCTATGCACACTGGCAACAGTCTCTTCATTATTAACATTATAGAATGTTAGACCTAGAAGGGATCCCAGAGAAAAATTTCTAGGCAGAGAAAACATAAGGAACAGTGGGAACAGGTGTGAAGTGTTTATGTGTGGTAGGACAGGGAGTCGTGTTAGATGCGTGCATGCATGCTAAGTCACTTCAGTCGTGTCCAACTTTTTGCAGCCCCGTGGACTGTAGCCTGCCAGGCTCCTCTGTCCATGGGATTCTCCAGGCAAGAATACTGGAGCAGGTTGCCATGCCCTTCTCCAGGGGATCTTCCCAACCCAGGAAACACTCAGATGCATGTTTCACTGTGTTTCCTTCGTTGCCAAGCAGGTTCTTTAATACCAGTGCCACCTAGGAAGCCCCATGTGCTGGATTCCAGGTTATAAATACTTTATACAGATCAGAAGTCTCCTGGAGTGAAATAAGAAAAATCTATAGCTGGACTCAGCTTTGGGGTTTTCATCCCCTTGACTAAAAGTCAAGTATGAAGCTCTCTTCTCTCGCTGAGTTTACCTAGTGGTACAGAACCCCTGTTCCCCCACTTTCTTCCCTGAAGGGAAATACATATGGGAGAAGACTCAGGTTCAAGCCCCAAGCCCTGAGGAAAATGGTTTTCCCCTGATCCTATTCACAGACCCGCCCCTTGTCAACACTGATTGGCAGCAGCCAGTCCTGCCGGTACACCCTGGACCCAAGGAGGAAGCACGTGTCAGAAGCCATCTGCAATGAGCAACACCTATTCCTGCCCTTCTCCTACAAGTAGGTCCCTGGCTGTAACCCTGATTCCTTATTTATGGGGCCACTGGGAGCTGAATGCTTCTTGGTGCCCTGTTGCAAGCTAGGCTGTGCCTGGGAGGAGGTGTGAAAAGGTACAAAGCAGAATACATTTCTGTCCTCCAGTCTCAAGCTAATAGGCTGTTTGGTAGGAAAGATTTAGGCACAAGGAACAATTCAAAACCAACAAAAGACACCTGAGATCCAGACTTTAAGGGCTCAAGATCAGGAAAAATGAACCATTACTAGCTGCTCGGGTTAGAAAGGCTTTACAGAAGATTTTGGAATTGGCCTAGAGACTTACATATCCATTTTGAAAACTGGTCAGTCAACTAGTGTTGACTGAGTAACCGCTATCTATATTCTTGGCACTGAACTATGGGAGATGACAAAAGGATTTTGGAGCTTAGTGTTAGTTCATTCCCTCTGGGCACTCTGGAATGGTGGAGAGTGTAAGGTACACGGGTCCTTCTGATGGAAGGACAGCCAGCATGACCAGAAGGAGCTGTTGCTGTTCACAGGCGGTCAAGGACAGCTGGATATAAATAAGTATGGTTTGAAAGGGGAGCAGGATTTGAGGAGGAGCAGAGATAGGGGAGACATTCAACAGGAAGAGCAGAGAATGCTGTGGGGAGCCTGGCCATCCGTGACATGCTATCATTCCTGTGTTGCCAGGAACAAATATGGGATGATGGCACAGGTCACACAGACTTTGAAACTTGAAGACACACCTAAGATCAACAGCCGCTTCTTTGAGGAAGGTAAGGTGTGATGTACACATGGTTGCCAGGGTTGGGAAACCTGCCCACGAGGTACCAACCATGGCTTAGCTCCTTGCTGGGCCCTGTGAGAGTCCTGGGCTCTGGGCTTCTGGCCAAGGGCTGTTCTACTGAGAAAGCCTGTTCGTTTCAGAATGTCAGGTGGCAATGGGATAAAGGAAAGGGGAGAGTTCTCCCAGCGCTCCCTGGGTTTTGGGAGTAGGAACCTGGCCTCCCAAGTCCACCTTTGGTAAATTGGACAGCCGGGCCTGAGTGAGGTAGGGCAAATGGGAAAGGTCAGGAATCAGTCTTTAGAGCTGAAGGGAACTAGAGAAACCTCTAGTCCAACCTCAGCCCTGCACCTATCTTTATGTCAATGAGTCGAGTGCCTTACCTCGTTCTCAGCCACCTGTGGTGTCAGGTGGTAGCAGCATGTGCTTTTACTCCCATTCTGTGGAAGGAAAAGGGACACACAGAGAGGCTTGGTGATGTATTCAAAGTCACCGACTGTTAGAGGCGGTACAGAATGGGCCTCCAGGTCTAATCTAAGTCAGGACTCCTTCCTCCGCACCACTGATTCACCCACTTCCTGGGCAAAGGTGAGGGCAGGGTGATGGAGGGAACACCAAACATCCCTCCCCCCCCCACACACACACACACAAACTGCCATTAAACCCAGTGGGAAGACAGGACAGGTGAGGACCAGTGAGTCAGCAGCACCTCCTCACCAGCTCTTATAGGCAAAAAGGTCATTCAATCCAGTCCAAGTCTAACAAGCCTGGATTCAATCCCAGCTCTGCCTCTTACACCCAGAAAGGTCTTGGGCATGATAAGTGGCTCACCTCTGGGTCTTAGTTTCCTTATCTTTAAGTTGAGGAATAATATTAATGCTGGACTTCCCAAGTGGTGCTCGTGGTAAAGAATCTGGCTGCCAATGCAGGAGATGTAAGAGACTCAGGTTCAATCCCTGGGTTGGGAAGATCCCCTTGAGAAGGACATGACACTCACTCCAGTATTCTTGCCTGAAGAATCCCATGGATAAGGGAGCCTGGCAGGCTACGGTCTACAGGGTTGCGAAGAGTCAGACACGACTGAAGCGACAGCAGATATGCACAATGTTNTAAGAGACTCAGGTTCAATCCCTGGGTTGGGAAGATCCCCTTGAGAAGGACATGGCACTCACTCCAGTATTCTTGCCTGGAGAATCCCATGGATAAGGGAGCCTGGCAGGCTACGGTCTACAGGGTTGCGAAGAGTCAGACACGACTGAAGCGACAGCAGATATGCACAATGTTCATGCTAATCACAAGGAGAGGGTGGCGAGTTAGGAAAACACTGAAGTCAGACAGACCCCTAGCCTAGAGCCAGACACAAAACAGGCACTAAGAACAGAACAAGAGAGGCTTCTTTTCTCCGCTGCTCCCCCCACCCCGCCTTGCTGACCCCTCCTGGATCTCTAGCTTCTAGAAGAAAGATGAGGCTGAGATGCAGGGGTAAGCTGGAATCCCTCTGACACGCTCCTCCTTCCAGGCACTGAGGCGGTGGGTCTTGCCTTTGAGAGTACCAGGTCCACGTCACCTCCAAAGCACACTGAGGCCATTGTGAAGACGCTCCAGGAGCTGCAGAAACTGCACGTCTCTGAGCAGAATGCCCAGAGAGCCAACCTCTTCCATAAACTAGTGACCGAGCTACGAGGCCTCAGCAGTGAGGCGGTCACCTCCCTCTTGCCGAAGCTGATCGAGGTGTCCAGGTATTTCTCGAGCAGTCGCAGCTCAAACCTTCATAGATTATGAGCCCATGGGAGCTGGCTGAGACCTCAGCCAGAGAATCTCAGGAGCCATTGAAATTTCAACCCATTTAGTCAATTGAGTCAGTCAGTAAATGTTTGCTCGGTAGAGAAATGTCAGCTAAGGTGTCCAGAGTTCCAGCTAAGGTGTCTAGAGTTCCATGGGTAACACACACATGTACATTGCATCCAAGGTAGATAAATATTTACATGTTGAGGTAGGAGGGAAATCTTTCCCACATTTTGATGGGTATCTTTAATCCCTCGTTCTATAAGGAGTACCCTAGGAAGTGTGAGAGGAAAAGAAGTCTGTTTTCTGGAAGCCTGTAGGCTAGAGGAGAGAGAACTCAAGCAAACAAAATAATACCGTGACTTCTCTTTACTTCAGTGCAGTCTTAGTGCTGTGAAGGTCAGAGAAGGGACTGGGGACTAGGCGAGTGTTTATGTGGCATGTTCAATCTTCTGACCAAAGGGTAACAGTCCTCTCTGGGTGTTGAGTCCAGGGGGTCCTTCTTCGGACTTTGCTCCATGGTGCTTCTCCACTGGATGCTACTTATGGGGAAGGCTTCTCTGTTCTCTAGGGATCTGAGTTAGATTTTGGAAGATGGTTGGATCTGGATCTTGAATAAGGGAATTCCTGACAGAGGGAACACTGTGGGCCAAGGAAGTTTTAGCTGCCTAGAAGGTGATCTTTCTTTCTCTGTCCTTTTCTTCTCAGCCCCATCACTTTACAAGCCTTGATTCAGTGTGGACAGCCTCAGTGCTACACTCACATCCTCCAGTGGCTGAAAAATGAGAGAGCCAACCCCCTTCTGATAGATGCTGTGACCTACCTGGTGGCCCTGATCCCAGAGCCCTCAGCCGAGAGGCTGAGGGAGGTCTTTAACACCGCAAGAGTGCAGCAGAGCCGCCTCACGTTTTATGCTCTGAGTCACATGATCAACAAGTGAGTTTTCCACTGATTCTCCTCGTAGGAGCGAAGGATGACCCCCCCCCCATGTCAGTATTCTGTTTGTACCCTCCCTCCACTTGCAAATTCTGATGCTTACCCTTTCATTTGTCTACTGGTCAATTTTGAGAGTAATGACTTGAAATAAGAGATCAGCGAATATCAGTGTATATTTTAAGATAAACCTGGCTATGCTTGCTGAATCCTAACTCTTCTTCTGTAGCTATCATAAGACAAACCCTACATGGACACAGGACCTGCTGGAAATTGCTGATTACCTGTCAGAACAGATTGGCAATGACTGCACTGGGAATGAAGATCTCACCTACCTGATTCTGAGGGTATTTTCAGTTTTTTGTTTGTTGGTTTTGTATAATAGGCATCATTTCAGACACACTTTTTCTGTCTGCCCCTCACTGCACCTTCTGTGCCCTGATTCTCTCTTGTTTATTTTCAATGCAGGTCATAGGAAATATTGGTAAAACCATGGAACAACTAACCCCAAAACTCACATCTTCAGTCCTGAAATGTATCAGAAGTGAACAGCCATCCCTGGTGATTCAGAAGGCTGCCATCCAGGCCCTGCGGAAAATGGAGCTTAGTGATGAGGTAAGGGCCACAGAAGAGGGCCGAAAATGACGAGTTGATTCAGATTGACAAAGATTTGGAATGAGATTCTAAATCTCACCATTCTGCTGACTTTATTCTACTGCTTTTTAATTGCAAATTTCAATACACCTATTGACTGCCTGGGGCTTCCAGATGGCTCAGTGCTAAAGAATATTCCTGCCAATGTAGGAGACACAGGTTTGATCCCTGGGTGGGAAAGGTCCCCTGGAAAAGGAAACGGCAACCCACTGCACTATTCTTCTCTGGAAAATCCCATGGACAGAGAAGCCTAGCAAGGTACAGTCAACAGGGTTACAAGAGAGTCAGACATGACTTACCGACTAAACAACTGACTGCCTAGCCATATGCAGACATGAGAAAAATAGTTGACCTTCCTGCTACTTCAGCAGGTGAAGTGTGATTTTTTTCACCATCTGCTGTCTTCTCACCAGATTGACCATCACTCCCATCTTGGGAAAACATGTCTGATTTTTTTCCCCCAATTTCCCTAAACTAAGAGAGTCAAACTGGCCCCCAAAGGTGGTGAAAGGTGGTGATTCCACAGCTTTGCACACAACCTGACTTACTTATTATCATCAAAATTTCCTGATTCCTTCTCACCTTTACCCTCATATTGAAATAATTTATGTTAAAACATCTTTATCTTCAGTTAGTGGCAGATCTCCAACAAGTCATAACTTGGCCATAACTTGTGTATTTTAATGCAACTGAATTCAGCATGCATATTTTTTAAGATTCTTTTTGATGTGGACTATTTTTAAAGTCTTTATTGAATGTTACAATATTGCTTCTGTTTTATGTTTTGGTGTTTTGGCCACAAAGCATTTGGGAACCTCAGCTGCCCAACCAGGGATCGAACCCACACCCCCTGCATTGGAAGATAAAATCTTAACCACTGACCACCAGGGAAGCCCCTCAACATGCATTTGATAGGTATCTTCTGAGAACCCTTCCTTGAGCTATTTGCTCTGGGTGAAGAAGGTTCAGTAACAGCATTTGAAGAATTCATAGAGAGAAATTCCACTGCAAAATAAGATCAGGCATGTTTGCCAGACATGTTCCATGTTCTGACAGTGATGACAGTCTCATCTTTGGGCTACAGGTCCGGGAAGTCCTTCTTCAGACTTTCCTCGATGACACCTCTCCAGGGGATAAGCGGCTAGCTGCCTATCTCATGCTGATGGGGAGTCCTTCCCAGTCGGATATTAACAAAATCACCCAACTTCTCCCTCGGGAACAGAATGAGCAAGTGAAGAACTTTGTGGCTTCCCACATCGCCAACATCTTAAACTCAGAAGATTTGTATGTCCAGGAGTAAGTAAAGTAATTTTCCTCCATCTGCCGCACGGGGCTGAAATTCCAAACCTCAGTTCTGATTTAGCCACTGCCTGCCCTTTACAGGCTGTTCTTTCTTCTGGAACCAATATCTGTGTAAAAGTGCAGCAGATCTGAGCCAAGCTTTTGGGGCAAATAAAACCCAAAGAGTTTGGTAGCGATTGGAAATCCACGTTGACTTGGGAGTGAGAGAGTAATATGATGTGTGTCAGCTCAAAATACTCTCCTTCTTTTTGTCTAGCTTGAAAAGCTTAGTGGAAGAAGCTCTGAAAAAATCTCAGCTTCCAACTATCATGGATTTCAAGAAATTTTCCCGGAGCTATCAGTTTTCCAAATCGATTTCTCTTCCATCCCTTGACCTGGTCTCAGCTAAAATCGAAGGAAATCTTATATTTGATCCAAACAACTACCTTCCTAAAGAAAGCATGCTGAAAACGACCCTCAAAGTCTTTGGATTTGCTTCAGCTGACCTCTTTGAGGTATGTGTGGTCCTGAAGCAGAGTCTTATGTTTTCTAAACCATTCTGGCCTACAACATAGTCACGTCAAGGGAGCCGTGAGCCAGCTACAGGAGGAACAAGAATCATCAGGCAGGGATACCATCACTTCTTCCCTCCCACCTCCCCACTGGGAGCCATGTGAAGCACGACTCTTTATATGAATGGAAGTGTGATGTCTCAGAGAAGCCCTTACACCCTAAATCCAAGGGTTCAAACCCCAAATTCACCCCCAAACCAGAATCTTCAGTTTAACTATGTATCCCCTCTGAACCTTAGCTGCCTCTTCCAGAAAACAAGCACATAATAGGTTTTGCCTTGCAAGATTCTGGTGAGATTTAAATAAGACAACTCCTAGGGAGCGCTCAGGTCAACTCCTGCCCAGTAGCATTCACCAAGTACTTGTTTAATAAATTGAGCATAAATAGGGGAATGGGAGATGGACAGACAACAGAGAAACCCGATGGTGTTTCTTGCCTGATTTTCTCTCTCAGATTGGTTTGGAAGGAAAAGGTTTTGAACCAACACTTGAAGCTCTTTTTGGGAAGGAAGGATTTTTCCCAGACAGTGTCAACAAGGCTTTGTACTGGGCTAACGGTAGAGTTCCTGATCGAGTCTCCAAGGTCTTGATGGACCACTTTGGCTACACCAAAGATGATAAACATGAGCAGGTATGTTTTACATATCCTCTCAAGGAAAGCTTTGGGTCTCAATGAGAAAATGTCCTTATCTAAGCCTGGAAATCGTCAAAGCACTATCTAACCAAAACGACAACTATGGCTATTACTAACCAGTCCAGTGGGAATAAGAGACAGTATCCTCTGCAGATGGGCCTTCGGGAGATTCAGTCTGCCCAGAGTCCAGGCTCATTAGAGGCTCTCTAGCATAATGATTAAAAGTGTGAACTCTGGGGCATGGGTTTGAAATCTAACCTCACTCTCTTCAAGCTCTGCATACCTGGGCAAGTTGCTTGATGTTATTATATCTGTTTCCACATCCCCAGAATGCTAATAATAACTTATATCCTTCACAAGGATATTTAAAGACTAAATGAACGAAAGTATGTAAAAAGGTAAACAAAGCCCCTGAATCGTGTGTTGATTATTCAAGAAGCAGATACTATTATAATTTTGAAATTCATATTTTCACTATTATTAACTACTTTCTTTGGCTCTCACCCACATCCGTGCACTAGCTAATGGAGGCAGAATCCTCTTTGAAGTTGGCATAAGCCTCCACTTAAGGAGCAGAAAATAGACTGTGTGATCTGGACCTTCTTATTCTTTAACTCTTTGCTGTCCAAAGCATGGGCCAGTCATTGACATCACAGCAACGCTTGTTAGAAATGCAGGTTCTCAGGCCCTACTGGGCTCTATGGAATCAGAACTTGCATTCGAATGAGAACCCCCAAGTGACCAGGGTACACATTTCAATTTGAGAAGCAGGGTGGTAATTTACTCCCTGATGCTCACCTCCANAACGCTTGTTAGAAATGCAGGTTCTCAGGCCCTACTGGGCTCTATGGAATCAGAACTTGCATTCGAATGAGAACCCCCAAGTGACCAGGGTACACATTTCAATTTGAGAAGCAGGGTGGTAATTTACTCCCTGATGCTCACCTCCATCTCCTAATTTACTCACCTCCACTTGAGGCTGAGGGTCTTTGATCTGTTTTGGGTCTCTCAATCACTCTTTCAGCATCAGTCTATGGAATTCTTATCTCTAAGAACTTACCTAGATCAGAGCTTCCCTAGATGAGATGCGTTTCAAGCTTTTGGCCAAAGTATACAGCAGCTGTACTTTCCCAGGAAAGCCCTAGTGTTTTCCCTTTGTCGGGGGAGAGAAGGAGTAAGCAGGGGAGGGGATGGGGGACAGAGGATCTTCTAATCTTGGGGAGCCATAGGGATCCTGGCTTGCTGAAGAACAGAGATCACCTATGCCTACATCATAGATCACTTGAATGCCTACATCATTCAAGTTAAGCAGTGTGGAAGCACCACTGTCCCTGACGAGACCTTAGTTTTTTGTTTTTTGTTTTGTTTTTAATGTCAGTTTGGAGGAGCTGTCTATCTTTTGATAAAAGGTGGGGGCCTGGTTTCAGTGTCTGCCCCATGTCCCCACCATGAGGGTTTATGTTTAGGCTCGTCACAGCTGCAACAGGGAGGTCCCACACCTTAACCTAAGGGTGTTTGACAGCACTCACACCTCACTAGACATGTTGTTGTTAAAATCCCAGGACATGGTCAATGGAATCATGTTCAACGTTGAGAAGCTGGTCAAAGATCTGAAATCCAGAGACTTCCCAGAAGCCAGAGCCTACCTCCGCATCTTGGGAGAAGAGCTTGGCTTTGTCAGACTCCACGACCTCCAAGTCCTGGGGAAGTTGCTGCTGAAAGGTGTTCATACCCTGCAGGGGATCCCCCAGATGGTAAGTGGACTGTCATAGGATGATGGGTTAGCCTGGGCTCTGTTGAGATCTCCCAGACTCCCTTAAGATCCCAGTCATGCAGACCAGAGAAAGTGCTTGTGCTTCCTTCAGAGAGGCAAGTTTGTCTTAAATGTCAGTGAAGAAGATTCCTGGATTCCTAAGGAATTGATAGCATTTAGAAATTAAGCTATTCATCATGTATCTATTAACAGCATTCATTTGTTCATGTGGAAAACAGTGTATCTCTCTACCTAGAGAGATACACTTTAATATTTAATACTAAATATTCCATTTAATATTTAAATGATGAAGTGATTGCAAAACAAAGTATGTAGAAAACTACAGTCCATTGTCTAAATATTCATAATTATTAGTTTATTTAAAAGGGAGAAAATATCCAAATATACTCCCTAGGATATAATGAATAACATAATGTGGCTTTCATAAAAGAGACCTCAAGTTATTTTCCAGAGGTGTTATAAAGAATATGTACATCATCTAAATAGCTCGTCAGTTTTAGAAAACTGGTTTGACCATAATAAATTGTGCTGCAAGTATTCCAACACCAAATAATCAGAATTAAGTCATGCCATGCAATGATACTTAAAGTTCACAAATCTCAGAGGCCCAGAAATAGTCTGAAATGCCTTCTGAATCCCCAGTTGAAAATGACATGATATCTACCCAGGGAAAATTTTTGTATTCCAATTTGTTGAAATCAATAATCATTCATCTTTGTTTATTAAGCTATTCAGCTAATTAAAATATGTCAGTCCCTTTCATCCTGGATAAAGAAGAATAACTATTGTCTGACATGGGGGTGGCTGCATTTCGGAAAGCCTGCTTCAATGAGGCTTACTTTTACTCTCTCCTATATGATATATAGATTAAAGAGCTCGTAAGGAAAGGGTCAACAAGTGACTTGTTCCTTCACTACATCTTCATGGACAATGCCTTTGAACTCCCCACTGGACTTGGATTACAACTGCAAGTGTCCTCCTCCGGCATCATCACTCCTGGAATCAAAGCTGGAGTAAAACTAGAAGTAGCCAACGTAAGAATCTGTTCGCTTTCCTCCAGGGCAGATGTCTTGTGCAGTTTAAAAAGGTGTTTGCAGTTCAAGGTGAAGTGCGTCATCACTGGAATCGCCTCATTAACTTTTCTTTTATTTTTTAATTTAATTGGAGGAAAATTGCTTTACAGTGTTGTGTTGGTTTCTGCCATACAACTTCATGAATCAGCCTTAATTATACATATATCACCTCCCTTTTGAGCCCCTCTCCTCTCCCCCGACTCCACCCCTCTAGGTCATCATAGAGCACCAGGCTGGGCTCCCTGTGTTATACAGCAACTTCTCACCAGCTATCTATTTTACACATGGTAGTGTGTATGTGTTGATGAACACTGGGCTTCCACCAGGTTGCACCTAGCAACTTCCGCTCAGGCATGGCCATAACATGAGAACTAAGTGCTTCAGTCATCTTTGTATCCTGTTATGCTTAAGCTTAACTTGGGCACTTCCTGGTCCTGGGTATCAGTCTGGCCCTGAAGGACTGAGAACATGACTTTTCCTCCCACAAACACATCTCAGTAACGCTTCCTCTGGTGTGAGCCATCCAGAGATACTTCCCAGAAGTGGGAAGCTGGTGGGGGAGTGGTGATCTGACTGCAGGGGACTGAGGTTATTGAACCAAGCTGATTAGGTCATTGTCTGACTAACAGATGCAGGCAGAACTGGTGACAAAGCCGTCTGTGTCTGTGGAGTTTGTGACAAACATGGGCATCGTCATCCCCGACTTTGCCAGGAGCGGGGTGCAGATGAACACCAACTTCTTCCATGAAACAGGCCTGGAGGCGCGAGTAGTCCTAAAAGCCGGGCAGCTGAAGTTCATCATTCCTTCTCCCAAGAGGCCAGTCAAGCTGTTCAGTGGCAGGTAATTCTTTCATTTAGATCTGACCAGCCAGCTTGATAGAAAAAATTATGACTGCAGGGTTTGGCCAAGCTACACAGTTGATGAGAAAATTCAGGCCCCAGTGGATCTTGATGGGAGGTGGGGGGAATGGAGTGAGAGAAGGTACTAGATTACCTGTCCTAGACTCACTGCATAATTACAGTTTCCTAGACTTTTCATATTTCACGAAGCTGAGACTTCAGACCTACTGATTAATTAGTTGCTATTAGGTTGTATTTTCTTGTGTGATTTCTTTTGAGAATGAAAAAAAAAAAAGCTAGCTATAGAGAAAACATCCTTGGGAAATGAACATTTTTCCCAAGAAAAATACCAAAGAACATACTGATCTACAGTGGCAAAAGTGGACATCTACAGTGGATAAAGCATAAAAGTCCTAATCTACTGACTATGGAGGTAACCTCCTATTAGAGCTCCATGGTCAATAAAATCCTCAAACATGGATTTACCTTACTGTTTCCATATTTTTGACACTTTTTCATTAATAATTATTATGTTCACTGAACTCTAACCCTAAGTGTTATCAAATATAAGACAAATGGAAACCATTTTACTCTCATTCTCTTTCTGCCTACACAGTAAAACTGTTATATAAGGACACATTGATTTATCAATTCAAACATAGTGAGATAAGCAGGGACTGTCAAGTGAAGGCTGAGTTAGAGGAAGCAGGAGAGGACCATGACGTTGTGTATTGTGGAGCCTGTGGCAGTTAGAGAAAGCATTCTGGAGAAAGCTACACTTCAGCTGATCCCTGGAAGCCGTGTGGGAGTTACCCAGACAAAAGAGAAAAGAATGAATGTTCCCAGGCAAAGAGAAAAGCACGTGTAGGGACCTGAAGGAAAAATGTGGTTCCAGGAACTACAAGAAAAGTTCCATGCAGTCAAGTGCGTGGGAAATACAGTGAAAGAGGACGGGAGGGGCTGGCAGGGGTCAGCCTTGTGAGCCATCTTCAGGAGTGTGGGCTCCTCTGCAGGCAAAAGGGTTGAAAGTGGGCATGTAAATGAGTAAGGTTGGTGTTTTAGAAAACTCTGACTCCAGAGTAGAGATGGGTCGAGAGGAGGCATGGCCAGAGCAGGAAGATGAGTCAGGAGCCTGGTTACAGCCGCACGCTGGGGGAGATGGTAGTGCCACACCTGAGGAGGGCAGGCAGACAGAGCAGTGAGCTGACCCCAGGAATCCTTAGGAGGTGGGAACTTGCTGATTGGCTGGATGCAGGGAGTGGGCGGGGGGCGGGGGCAGGGTGAGGAAAAAGGAGGAGGCAGGGGTCCTTGTCATTGAAATAGAGAATAAAGAAGCAAAGCAGTTGGTGAGGGGGATAAGGACAAATGCCATTTTCAACACACTGGCTTGGAAGTCCCGGGAGACTGAGAGTACCCAGCTGTCGTCAGATCCATGGGTCTGAGCTCAGTGCGAAGGTCTGAACTATAAATACATATCTGGGCATCACTGGCACATAGAGGCTGTGGAAATCAAACAGTGATCCATGCAGAGTAAGGCATGAGGGACTAGGACAAGAACAGATAGAATATACACATGTGAAAGGAAGAGGCATGCACAGCAAAGAGTGGTAAGGGGTGACCGAAGCCATGAACGGCCACAGAAGCCCGGAAGCAGCCACGGGGTGGATCTCCCCACGGACAGGGCATCACTGGCACTTAAGGTTCCAGCCCACCAGCAAAGGCTGGTCTCAGCGCACCCCTAAAATGAGAAAAGAACGTGATATATCAACAAGACCATCCTTAGGTGGAATCAGGACATTATGAAGTATTCTTGCACTTCCTAATTTTTTAAGAGCATACTGGGGAGGAGGATACTAGATATTTTCAGATCTAGTTCAGACTCTAAAGTCTTAATCTGGCCATTAGTGAGCAACTCTACTGAATGTTTCCAAGAAATCAAAGAAGACAAAGCTGAAAACTGTCCATTGGAGGTAACTGGAGATGCTGGTGAAGGCAGTTGCAGAAGCACCAGGAGGGTGGGCGTCAGACCCCTGTTCAGGAGGAGGGTGTTGAGTGAAAGTGGTGACTACAGAGGCAGACAGATTTCTTGATTGTGAGGGAGACAAGAGGGGGCTAGAAGGGCAGGAAAGGGGTGTGGAGTGTGTGTACACAGTGGAAAAAGAGACTTGAGTATGTTTAATGCTGGTGGAGAAAAGCTAGTGGAGAGGGATTTCAGGTGAAAAACAAGTTGGACACCTTTAATCTGCACTTTAGGAAGGAAGGGGCAGCCATGAAGTCGGATCCCAGTGACCGTTACTGACCTCTGTGAGTCTCTTTCATCTGTAAAAGGAGACTCTTAATTCCTACTGTCATGGAAACTACAGATAGGAAATGTGACCAACTTAGTGTAATGTCTTAGTGCATTGTTTTGGGAAATGTTAAGAGTCACAGGGTTGTTCACCTTATTGATGTTCTTACAGTTCTGGGTTTCTGAGTAAATCAAAGAATTTGAGGTGGATATGAACAGAGGGAAGATAGGGAGCAGGGTAAGGGGGCATTTGCATTGGGAAAATCAGTGATGTTCATTTCAATGGCTTGAAAATAACTAGTTTTTTTTCCCCCTTCTTTGACTAGTAACACATTGCATTTGGTCTCTACCACCAAAACGGAAGCGATCCCACCTCTCCTTGAGAACAGGCAGTCCTGGTCAACTTGCAAGCCTTTCTTCATTGGCCTGAACTATTGCATCACGGGTGCTTACTCCAATGCCGGCTCCACAGACTCTTCCTCCTACTACCCGCTGACTGGGGACACCAGGTCAGAAATGCTCAGTGTCTCCGCCCAGCATCTGCTCACCTCCTAGATTATGACCCCCTAGCAGGGCTTCCCATGTGGTGCTAATGATAAAGAATCTGCCTGCCAGTGCGGGAGACACGCAGGCACGGGTTCCATCCCTGGGTGGGGCAGATCCGCTGGAGAAGAAAATGACAACCCACTCCAGTATTCTTGTCTGGGAAATCCCGTGGACCGAGGAGCCTGCAGGGCTACAGTCCATGGGGTCACCCAGAGTTGGACATGACTGAGCGTTCATGTGCAAGCAGGGCCAAGGAAGAGCACTGTGTGTTCTATTGCCAAGTGACCAGCCTCAGGAACTTGTTCTATGCCTTGGTTATTTAGAACTGTGGTCCTCTGCCCTACACACCAGAAGGGTACCTACCTAACCTTTGTGGCTAGGCTTTGGCATCTCCATAGGTGGAGAGGAGAGGGCAGTGTTGGAAGGTGAGGTGTCATAACCCCTAGGGAGATCTTAGCTCCAAAAATAAACAAAGGAAATTTTATCAAACTCCCTCAAGGAAACTGTACCCACTGCCACTGAGAATCACTCCTTTAAAAGCATCTCTTTGTAGATGGTGCCCCTTTTTTCTCCATCATGCATTAGAGGAGGAGATCATAGACATATGCTGATTTGCTCCCAATTCAGTATCCATGTTTCCATTACCTCCAGACACACAGGCAAGATCTTTCTTGAAGCCATTCCCACTTCGTGGCTTCCCTTGTGGCTCAGCTGGTAAAGAATCCGCCTGCAATGCGGGAGACCTGGTTTCAATCCCTGGGTTGGGAAGATACCCTGGAGAAGGCAAAGGCTACCCACTCCAGTATTCTGGCCTGGAGAATTCCATGGACCTTATAGTCCATGGAGTCGCAGAGTCGGACACAACTGAGCGACTTTCACTTCACTTCCCACTCCTTATTCTCAGCTTTGCTGACTTAACCAGCCAACCCCTGCTGGTCCAAAAGCCCCAGGCATTCTGGGATTTGCCCTTGCCTTGGGCTTTTGGAGGAAATGAAGGGACCTTAAAGATCATCATTACTTAAGGACAAGAGAGACAGAGTTAAATACGGACCAGATTTTTGTTGCAATTGAGGCCGAGTTGTTTTGGCAATGATGTTATCATCACAAAGGCTCTAACATTATGCATCACATGTATTGTAACATCTTTAGATTTGAACTGGAACTGAAGCCCACAGGAGAAGTGGAACAGTATTCTGCCAAGACATTTTATGAACTCCGGAGAGATGGTGAAGCCTTGGTGGACATGCTGAAGCTTGTAACTCAGACTGAAGGCAAGTATGCAGAAAAGGGCCCTTCCATCTCCGCCCTCAGTCTCAAGTCCAGGACTCACAAGGAGAATGCATTTCATTTAATGTATGTAACAAATAGTTACTGAGTGCTGGTTAAGTGTCAGGCCTGATCTAAGAGCTGAAGATAGAACAGTAAACAGAGATAAAGTCACTGTCTTTTGTGGAGTTTATAGTAAACAACAAAATAAGTAAATATTCAGAAGGTCAGATTAGTGCTGGGGAGAATAGAGCACAGAGGGGCTTAGGGGATGTCAGGAGTGGCAGCCAGGAGAAAAGATGGGGGAAGCCAGTACCATTTGGAATGAAAAGGGAAGCTCTCACTGGTAAAGGGAGCATAAACAAGAGGCCTGAAAGAGGTAAGGGGATAATACACATGTAAAGACTGAGGGGCCAGCTGGCGCAAAGGTCCTGGGGCAAGTGCATGGCCTCTGCTTGAGGAAAAGGAAGGAAGTCTGTACGGTTGAAGCAGAGATCAGGGAGGAAAACTATAGAAGATGAAGTCAGATAAATAGGGGCAGGACGAAGGATAGTCGTGTGGGCTGTGTAAGGATGTTGGTTTTTACAATGAGTGAAGTAAGCTACTATTTTTTAAAATTGAAGTATACTTGATTTAAAATGTGTTACTTTCAGGTGTCTAGCAAAGTGATTCAGTTATATATATATATACTTTTTCAGATTTTTTCCATTATAAATTATTACAAGATATTGACTTGTACTATGTACAAGTACTATGTACTCCCCATAGGATACATAGTTCCCTGTGTTGTACAGTAGATCTGTTTTTAATCTCTTTTATATATAAGTGTGTGTATCAGTTGATCTCAAACTCTTAATTTACCCATCCACCCTCTTTGTCCTTTGGTAGCCATAAGTTTTCTGTGAGTCTGTTTTATCAGTAAATTCATTCGTATCATTTTTTTAGATCCCACGTTAGTGATATCATATGATATTTGTCTTGCTTTGTCTGACTTATTTCAGTTAGAACAATCATCTCTAGGTCCATCCATGTTTCTTCATATAGCAATGTTTTATTCCTTTTTATGGCTGGGTAGTATCCCACTGTATGTGTATACCAGATCTTCTTTATCCATTCATCTGTTTGTGGATATTTAGGTTTCTTTTATGTCTTCACTATTGTAATTAGTGCTGCTATGAACATTGGGGTTCATGTATCTTTTCAAATTAGGTTTTTTGTCTAATTTGGGTATATGCCCAGGAGTGGGATTGCTACATCATGTGTTTATAGTTTTTAGCTTTTTAGGGAACCTCCATACTGTTCTCCATAGTGGCTCCACCAATTTGTAGCCCCATCAACACAGTAGAAGGGTTCTCTTTTCTCCATATCCTATCCAGTGTTTATTATTTTTAGACTTCTTAATAATGGCCATTCTGACCACTTGTAGGTTTGTGTTTCTCTAATAATTAGTGATATTACAAAGCAGAGACATTACTTTGCCAACAAAGGTCTGTCTAGTCAAGGCTATGGTTTTTCCAGTGGTCATGTATAGATGTGAGAGTTGTACTGTGAAGAAAGCTGAGCCCCAAAGAATTGATGCTTTTGAACTGTGGTGTTGGAGAAGACTCCTGAGAGTCCCTTGGACTGCAAGGAGATCCAACCAGTCCATTCTAAAGGAGATCAGTCCTGGGTGTTCATTGGAAGGACTGATGCTAAAGCTGAAACTCCAATACTTTGGCCACCTCATGCAAACAGTTGACTCACTGGAAAAGACTCTGATGCTGGGAGGGATCGGGGGCAGGAGGAGAAGGGGACAATAGAGGTTGAGATGGCTGGATAGCATCATTGACTCGATGGACATGAGTTTGAGTAAACTCC
>SJYX01008470.1:3044-17082 GCA_006410675.1 Oreotragus oreotragus | reverse complement strand
TTCAGTTCAGTTCAGTCGCTCAGTCGTGTCTGACTCTTTGCGACTCCATGAATCGCAGCACGCCAGGCCTCCCTGTCCATCACCATCTCCCAGAGTTCACTCAGACTCACATCCATCGAGTCCATGATGCCATCCAGCCATCTCATCCTCGGTCATCCCCTTCTCCTCCCACCCCCAATGCCTCCTAGCATCAGAGTCTTTTCCAATGAGTCAACTCTTCGCATGAGGTGGCCAAAGTACTGGAGTTTCAACTTTAGCATCATTCCTTCCAAAGAAATCCCAGAGTTGATCTCCTTCAGAATGGACTGGTTGGATCTCCTTGCAGTCCAAGGGACTCTCAAGAGTCTTCTCCAACACCACAGTTCAAAAGCATCGATTCTTCAGTGCTCAGCTTTCTTCACAGTCCAATTTTCACAACCATACATGACCACAGGAAAAACCATAGCCTTGACTAGGTGGACCTTAGTCAGCAAAGTAATGTCTCTGCTTTTGAATATACTATCCAGGTTGGTCATAACTTTTCTTAGGTGGACAGAATTTGCCTGATACCATGGATATTCAGTATAGGGAAAAAAAGGCTCTCAGGACAACTCAAAATTTTGGCCTGAGCAGATGAAGAACAGGGTTGCCATGTCCTGAGACGGAAAAGGTCAATGGAGAAGCAGGTTTTAGGGGATGGAGAAGCTGAGATATTCACTGTGTAAGATTATTTATGCAGGAACAGTAAGTCACAAGATTAAAAACAAAAGGAAATCAAAACTCACAGGAAAGGGGGTGCTCACAGGGGATATGGATGAAAAAAAAAGTCATTTAACAATTTTACAAGAGATGTAAAATGGGTAAACCTGTGAACTGAAGGAAACCTGGGAATCTTGCGACAAAGAAGGGAGGAGCTGGGAGAGAGGAAGGCAGGGCATAGTGGCAGGGAACCAGGAAGGATGTCATAGGCAGATGCTCATACGGAGATGTGTGCCTGACAGAGCCAAGCCTTTACTGATCCCTCAACATGCTAAGTGTTTCTCATGTCAGGCCCTTTGCACTTCTGGTTCCCTCTGCCTGGACTGCTCTCCCCATAGGATACAGCCTGACTCAGCATCTTTCTCCCTTTTATTTATTTATTTGGCTGTGCCAGGTCTTAGCTGCGGCATGCAAGATCTTTAGTTGTCACATGCGAACTCTAAGTTGTGGCATGTGGGATCTAGTTCCCTGACCAGGGATGCAACCTGGATCCCCTACTCTGGGAGCTCAGAATCTTAGCCAATGGACCACCAGGGAAGTCCCTCACCCTCTCTCTTCATTCAGGCCTCTGCTCACATATCCTCTTATCAGAGCTTCTCTGATAAACTCTGATACAGCACGCATGAAACAGCACCTTTTCTATCCTTGTCTGTCCTTTACCATCTTATCCAGTTTTACTTTTCATCTTAATGTTTATTACTACTGGACATAATGTACTTGCTTATTGTCTGTACACCTCCCACTGGAATGTCAGCTCCATGAGGACTGAGTCCCAGTGCCAAGAGCAGTGCCTTGCCCGTGATAAGTAATCAGTAAATATTTACAAACTGAACACATGTCCAGTACCCTAGACTTAAAATTTAAGGTAAAATCCTTGAACTGTGTCTCAGTTGAGTGCCTTAAGTTCTGGAGGTTTCTCTGCCTTTGTTCTCTTTTCTTCCTATACGGAGCTGATGAATACGTATCTTGACTCTTGTACACTCTCCCAGGTGTGAAGCAGACTGAGGCCACTCTGCTGTTCAGATACAACCGGCAGAGTAAGACCTTGTCCAGTGAACTCCACATTCCAGATTTTGACATTGACCTGGGGACAGTCCTCAAAGTTAGTTATGAACCTTCTAAGGAAAAGAAGTCTTACAAGCTCACCCTGGACTTTCAGAACAAGAAAATCACTGAGGTCACCCTCGCTGGCCACATAAGGTAAGGAACTCTCCAGGGGGTCTGGCCAGAGCTGTGGACCTTCCTGGCCCTGCCCTTTCTTCCTTTTCAGCTTTAAAGCTGACCAGGCCAGGGGTACCCACAGTCCACAGTGCAAGGGACAGATAGAACCCTCATCATTCTGACTCTCTGCTCATGTCTGGTTGGACCTGCCTGACATTCACTGCTATTACTGTTCATGAGGCACTGTGCTGGGTACTTTAATTATCTCAGCCCTCATGATCAACTGCAAGGTAGGTATGAGTTTCTCTGCTTTATAGATGAGGGAATGGCAGCTCAGAGGGGTTAAATAATTTGGCCAAGACAGCAGAGATATAAAGGGTAGAGCAGGATTCAGTTTTTGAAAACCTCTCCCCTACCTCCCTGGAAAGTCTTGAATTTGTGCCGAGTTAGCTTTAGAAGCTGAGGAGTTTAATCTCTGGTCACTTCTTTGAGCCATTTGTGTATCTTGTTTTCATCACCACAAATAGAACCCATGTTTCATCCTGCGTATCTCCTTGGAGTGAATGGAATCATTGATGCTGACCTTTTCTTTTTCAATAGTTATGACAGGAGGGAAGAAGGCAAAATCAAAGGTGTGATTTCCATACCCCGTTTGCAAGCGGAAGCCAGAAGTGAGATTCTCAGCCTCTGGTCTCCCTCAAAACTGCTCCTTCAGATGGACTCCTCTGCCACGGCTTATGGCTCAACAATATCCAAGAAGGTGGCGTGGCGTTATGGTGTGTATTTCTCTCCTATGTGAGCACACCCAAGAAGAGCTCCGTGTACTTGAGGGCAGTGCTCACAGCCATAGGTAGGGACTGACCTGGTGCTCTTGACAGCTATTTCCCATGTGTGTTTTCAGATGGAGAGAAGATTGAATTTGAATGGAACACAGGCACCAATGTGGATACTAAAAAAGCATCTTCCAATTTCCCTATGGATCTCTCTGGTCTTCCTAAAAGCTTACATACGTATGCCAATATTCTCCTGGATCGCAGAGTTCCACAGACAGACCTGACTTTTCGGCACATGGTTTCCAAATTAGTTGCTGTGAGTACACGTCAGCCAGTCAATAAATACACAGTGATAATTACATAGTCAACCCTACATTAGGTGAAAGAGAATATCCAATGATGGAGAAGGTATGCTTCCCACCCCCAGAGAATGCCTGGGGAGAAAAAGAAGCATTGACATGCACACTGTTGTTGTTTAGGTGTTACGTCTTGTCCACCTGTTTTGCACCCCCATGTACTATAGCCCACCAGGCTCTTCTGTCCATGGGATTTCCCAGGAAAGAATACTGGAGTGGGTTGCCAACTCCAGGGGATCTTCCCGACCCAGGGATTGAACTTGCCTCTCCTGCGTTGGCAGGCAGGTTCTTTACCACTGAGCCACCAGGAAAGCCCTTAACACGTGCCTAGTTACCCATTTACACAAGGCTGTATGTTTTAAATACCAAATGAATACTAAGCAGAAGAGTTACCTGTGCCTAAGACATCCCAGGGAACTTTAGGATACTGGCTAGAGGGTTGACTATGCTATGCATTCCTTTCATAAAATACAGGAAGAGATGAATTACTGCCAACCAAAATTAAATAATTTTTATGATTTATATTTTGAGTATATCATCCTGCTTAATGATAGAACTGTCACCTAATGTGAATTGTGTTTGATGCCTGTCCATGCCCACTGCTTTTAAAACTCCTGTTATTTTGTAGGCAGCGAGCACCTGGCTCCAGGAGACATCGAGGAGTCTTCCTTATGCCCAGAATATACAAAATCAACTCAGTGGCCTGCAAGAGCTGTGCCTCCAGAAAATGAAATTGCCAAACTTCCACATCCCAGAAAACCTCTTCTTGAAAAGGTGAAAAAATGAACCAGAAAAATTTCTTGAACCATGAGATGTAAATGGAAGATTTTACTTAGCATGATTTAGGCCTTTTTTCAATTTATATTTTTAATGGAAGTGATGTGAGCATTTGAAAGACATTAGTAACTGTAGCATAAATGCTATGGCATTTTTGCATTAGTAAATATGAGGTCAGAATGTGAACACCAACCCAGTTAAAAAAAAAAATCCTAAGAAAGTAATTAGGAGATTCTAGTACTCTGTCCCTAAGATGTTTGACAGGTTATGAAATGCTTTTGCAGGTAAGTGATTGTGTCACTGTAAGAACAAGAAAACCTATGACTTGGGCTTCCAGGTGGCGCTAGTGGTAAAGAACCTGCCTGCCAATGCAGGAGCTGTAAGAGACTCCAGTTCTATCGCTGGGTCGGGAAGATTCCCCGGAGGAGGGCATGGCAACCCACTCCAACATCCTTGCCTGGAAAATCCCATGGACAGAGGAGCCTGGCAGTCCACAGGGTCGCAAAGGGTCAGACACGACTGAAGCTACCTAGCCCACACGACTGTGACTTAGACGACTGGTAGTCATAAGGACGCAGCTCTTGGAAGGGATTTGAATGAATCTGAGTGTTTGATAGGTAGGGATTAAGACCAAGGACTCCAGGCCTTGGGAAGAGCATGAAGAGCGTGAAGTACTGGATTGAGAATGGGACACGTGCACTGTCGTTTGGAAGGTCAGGAGGCAGCGAAGTTCTTGCCATCTGACTGTGGGCACTGTCTTTGCTCTTCATTTCAGTGACGGCCGGATCAAATACACCTTGAACAAGAACAGTATGGAAATTGAGATCCCATTGCCTTTTGGTGGCAAATCCTCCGAAGAGCTAAAGATGTTCAAGACGATTCAGACTCCAGCCCTCACCTTCCAGCCTCTGGGATTCCACCTGCCATCGCAAGAGTTCCAAATCCCCACTTTTACCATCCCCCACTTGTATCCACTGCGGCTGCCCCTCTTGGGTGTGCTAGACCTCTCCACAAGCATCTACAGCAACTTGTACAACTGGTCTGCCTCCTATACTGGCGGCAACACCAGCACGGACCACTGGAGCCTTCAGGCTCAGTACCACGTGAAGGCAGATTCTGTGGTTGACCTGCTCTCCTACCACGTGCAAGGTGAGCCATGCTCATGGGGAGGGTCACAGAACAGCGTCACTGCATGTCCCAGTGGGAGAACCTCCTCTAGGAAGGGAAAAACTTCCTTACAGATATTTTTCTTGCTACTTGGAACCCTGTTCTTTCTTTATTATCATTATTTTAATTGAAGGATAATTGTTTTCCAATATTGTATTGGTTTCTGCCAAACATCGACGTGAATTGGCCATAGGTGTGCCTATGTCCCCTCCCTCTTGAACCTCCCTCCCACCTCCCTTCCCACCCGTCCCCTCCAGGTTGTTACAGAGCCCCAGTTTGAGTTCCTTGAGTCATACAGCAAATTCCCATTAGCTGTCTGTTTTACATATGGTCATGTATATGTTTCCACGTTACTCTCTCCATATATCCCACCCTCTCCTTCCTCCCCCTCCACCACCTTGTTCATAAGTCTGGTCTCTATGTCTGTGTATCCACCCCTGCCCTGCAAATAGGGAACCCTATACTTTTTCTTTCCTACCTTTCTCCCTCCCTGCCTCTCTTCTTTTGGAAATATTTATTAAACACATATGTATCAAGTATCCTTCTAGGCAGTAAGAGAGAAAATGAACAGATAAACTAGCAGTTAGATTTCAGTGTGAAAGATGCTGTGATACAGTCTAGGTATAAAGTGGAGGCACTTGAAAGGGAAACACAGCAAGGTAGCCAGGGAGGGCTTCTGGGAAGAAGGCCTTTTGCTGTCAGATTTTATGCTCACACTACAGATAGAGGAGACTGTGGCACAACTGACCCAAAGCAATGAGACTTTATTAGTGAAAGCTTTTCACCATAGAAATTGTTCTGGAGATGCATGACTTCATTTAATCAGTGTGTTTTGATTTTTATGCTAGGATCTGGAAAAACAGCGTATGACCACAGGAATACACTCACGTTATCAGGTGATGGGTCTCTACACCACAAATTTCTGGATTCAAATGTCAAATTCAGTCACGTAGAGAAAAGGGGAAACAGTCCGGCCTCAAAAGGTGTGCTAACATTTGATGCATCCAGTGCCTGGGGCCCACAGATTTCTGCATCAGTCCATTTGGACTCAAAGAAGAAAGAGCATTTGTACGTCAAGGAAGTCAAGCTTGACGGACAGTTCAGAGCCTCTGCATTCTATGCTAAAGGCGCATATGACCTGTCTTATCAGAGAGATCCTGCCACGGGCCAGCTCACTGGAGAATCCAACCTGAGATTTAACTCCTCCTTCGTCCAGGGCACCAACCAGATAACAGGAAGGTACGATGATGGCACTGTCTCCATTACCTCCACCTCGGACCTGCAAGATGGCCTCATGAAAAATACTGCTTCCCTGAAATATGAGAACCATGAGCTGACACTGAAATCTGACACCAACGGGAAGTATGAGGACTTTGCCACTTCAAACAAAGTGGATTTGACCTTCTCTAAGCAGAATGCATTGCTCCGTTCTGAGTATCAGGCTGATTACAAGTCACTGAGGTTCTTCACCCTGCTTTCTGGATCTTTAAATTCTCATGGCCTTGAGTTAAATGCCGACATCTTGGGCACTGACAAAATTAATAGTGGTGCTCACAAGGCAACACTCAGGATTGCCCGGGATGGAATGTCCACCAGTGCAACAACCAGCTTGAAGTATAGTCCCCTGGTGCTGGAGAATGAACTCAACGCGGCAGTCAGCCTCTCTGGGGCATCTCTGAAATTAACATCAAACGGCCGCTTTCGAGAACACCATGCGAAATTCAGTCTAGATGGAAAAGCTGCCCCCACAGAGGTGTCTCTGGGAAGTGCTTATCAGGCCATAATTCTGGGTGTCGACAGCAAAAACATCTTCCACTTCAAAATCAACCAGGAAGGACTCAAGCTTTCAAATGACATAATGGGTTCATATGATGAAATGAAACTCGACTACACAAACAATCTGAACGTTGTAGGGTTCTCACTGGACTTCTCTTCCAAACTTGACAACATTTATAGCTCTGACAAGTTTTACAAGCAAAATTTTAATCTACAGTTAGAGCCCTATTCTCTGGTAACTATTTTAAACAGTGACTTGAAATTCAATGCTCTGGATATGACCAACAGTGGAAAATTAAGGCTAGAACCTCTGAAGCTGAATGTGGGTGGGACCATAAAAGGAGCCTACCAAAATGATGAAATAAAACACATCTACACTCTTTCTTATGCTGACTTATCCGCAAGCTATAAAGCAGACACTGTAGCTAAGGTACAGGGAACAGAGTTTAGCCATCGGCTCAACACGAACATTGCTGGGCTTGCTTCAACTGTGGACATCAGTACAAGCTACAGTTCAGACTCCCTGCACTTCAGCAATGCATTCCACTCTGCAGTGGCCCCATTTACAATGACCGTCAACACATATACAAATGGCAATGGGAAGCTGGTCCTCTGGGGACAACACACGGGGCAGCTGTACAGCAAACTCCTGTTGAAAGCAGAACCTCTGGCCTTTACTTTCTCCCATGATTACAGAGGATCCACAAGTCACCATCTCACGTCCAGGAGGAGCCTCACCACTGCCCTTGATCACAAAGTCAGTGCCCTACTCACTCTGGCTGAGCAGACAGGCGACTGGAAACTCAGGACCCGGTTGAACCAAAATGAATACAGCCAGGACTTCAGTGCTTACAACACAAAGGACAAAGTGGGTGTGGAGCTCAGTGGACGAGCCCTGGCTGACCTCACTGTGCTGGACTTCCCTATTGCAGTGCCACTTGTACTCAGCGAGTCCATCAATGTCATTGACACCTTAGAGATGAGGGATTCTGTCGGTCAGCCCCAAGAATTCACTCTTGTTGCTTCTGTAAAATATGATAAGAACCAAAATGCTCACACCATCCATCTCCCATTCTTTAAGTTCCTGCCAAAATATTTTGAGAAGACTCGGGTAGTAGTTATAGGTGCACTGGAGGCTGTACAGAAAGAATTGAAGCACACCCATATTGATCAACACATGAGGAAATGCATAGCAGCCTTGGACAGGCTCTCACAGCAAGTTAGTGATTATCTGAGCACGTTCAACTGGGAGAGACAAGTTCTGAGTGCCAAGGAGAAACTAACTGCTTTCACAGAAAATTATAGAATGACAGAAAATGACCTGCAAGTTGTAATAGACAATGCCAAAATCAACCTTAATGAAAAACTGTCTCAGCTGCAGACATATGTGATACAATTTGATCAGTATATTGAAGATAATTATGATTTGCATGATTTTAAGACAACTATTGCTAAGATTATTGATCAAATCATTGAAAAATTGAAAATTCTTGATGAACATTATCTTATCCGTGTCAATTTAGTAAAAAAAATTCGTGATCTGTATTTTTTTATTGAAAATTTTGATTTTAACAAAGTTGGAAGTAGTACTGCATCTTGGATTCAAAATATGGATACTAAGTATCAAATCAGAATCCAGATACAAGAAAAATTGCAACAGCTCAAGGTACAGATTCAGACTGTAGACATCCATCACCTTGCTGAAATGTTCAAACAGCAGGTTGAAGCTGTTGACATCAGAGTGCTTTTAGATCAGTTGAGAACTACAATCCCATTTCAAAGAATAAAGGAAATTATTGAGCATGTCAAATACCGTGTTACAAGTCTTTCTGAAGGTTTTGAAGTAACTGAGGAAATCAATGCTTTCAGAGTCATGGTCCGTGAGTTCCTTGAGATGTATAAAATAGATCAACACATCCAGGTTTTAATGGATAAATCAGTGCAGTTGGCCGAACAATATAAGCTGCAGGAGACTGTTCAGAAGCTAAGCAGTGTCCTACAGCAAGTCAAGATGGCAGAAATTGTTGAAAAATTGATTGGGCTTACCGACAATGCTCTCAAGCAGCTTGAAGCATTGTCTTTTAATCAATTCCTTGAAGAAGTAAACAGATTCCTTGACATGTTGGTAAAAAAATTAAGGTCATTTCATTACCACCAGTTTGTAGATGAAACCAATAACAAAATTCATGAGGTGACTCAGCGAATCAATGATGAAATTCAGGCCCTGGAACTCCCACAGAAAGCAAAGGCACTCAGACTGCTTGTAGAGGATGCTAGGATTGTGGTCTCAACCTATCTGGAAAACCTAAAGACCACCAAAATCACCTTACTCTTGGATTGGTTACAGGAGGCTCTAAGTTCAACATCTGTAACTTACATGAAAGGAAAATTTCAGGAGACCCTGGAAGATTTTCGAGATCGAGTATATCAAATGGATGTACGTCAGGAACTCCAGCGGTACCTATTCCTAGTGGGCCAGGTTTACAACACACTCGTCACCTACATTTCTGACTGGTGGGCTCTTGCTGCTAAGAACCTTACTGACTTTGCAGAACAGTATTCGATACAAGACTGGGCTGAAAACCTGAAAACATTAGTAGAAAAAGGGTTCACTGTTCCCAAAATCCAGACCACCTTTGGGACCATACCTGCCTTCGAAATCAGTCTCCATGCCCTTCAGGAGGCTACATATCAGACTCCTGACTTCACCGTTCCCCTGACAGATCTGAGGATCCCATCCTTTGAGATCAACTTCAAAACACTGAAGGATGTGAAAATCCCATCCAGCTTTTCCACGCCAGAATTCACCATCCTTAACACCCTCCACGTGCCTTCCTTTACAATTGACTTTGTAGAAATAAAAATAAAGGTCATCAGAACCATTGACCAGATGCTGAACAGTGAACTGCAGTGGCCAGTCCCGGAAGTGCACCTGGGGGGACTGAGCGGAGTGGATACCATTCTTGCTGGAATCACTGTGCCAGACTTCCATTTACCGGAAATCACTATTCCAGAATTTGTCATCCCGAATCTTAACCTTACAGATTTTCAAGTTTCTGACCTTCACATCCCAGAATTCCAGCTTCCCCATATCTCACACACAATTGAAATACCTGCTTTTGGCAAGCTGTATGGCATTCTGAAAATCCAGTCTCCCTTTTTCACGTTAGATGCAAATGCTGACGTTCAGAACGCAACGGCTTCGGAAAATCAGGCGGAGATCGAGGCTTCCATCACTGCCAAAGGAGCATCCAGATTAGAAGTGCTCAATTTTGATTTTCAAGCAAAAGCACAACTTTCGGACCCTACGATTAATCCACTGGTTCTGAAGGAATCCATGAGATTCTCTAGCAAGTACCTGAAGACAGAGCATGCGAGTGAGATGCTCTGGGTTGGAAATGCTATTGAGGGAAAGTCAAACACAGTGGCAGGTATACACACAGAAAAAAATACACTGGAGCTCAGTAACGGTGTGCTCGTCAACATAAATAATCAACTTACCCTGGACAGCAACACAAAGTACTTCCACAAATTGAACATCCCCCAGCTGGATTTCTCCAGCCAAGCTGACCTGCACAGTGACTTCAAGACCCTGTTGGAAGCTGGACACATAGCATGGGCTTCTTCTGGAACAGCATCCTGGAAATTGGCCTGCCACGAATTCTCAGATGAGGGAACACACGAATCCCAGAGTAGCTTTACTGTGGAAGAGTCCATCACTTCCTTCAGATTGTCTAATAAGATCAACAGCAAACACCTAAGAGTGAACCAGAAAATACTGTATGAGTCTCGATTCCTCAACTTCTCTAAATTTGAAATCCAGTCACAAGCTGAGTGCCAGCATGTGGGTCGCAGTGTTCTAACTGCTAAAGGCCTGGCACTGCTTCAAGAGGGGAAGGCGGAGATATCTGGCAACCATGATGCTCATTTAAATGGGAAAGTTGTTGGAACTTTGAAAAATTCTCTTTTCTTTTCAGCACAGCCATATGAGATGACTGCATCCACAAACAGTGAAGGGAACTTAAGAGTTAGCTTTCCATTAAAACTGACAGGGAAGATAGACTTTCTGAATAATTATGCACTGTTTCTGAGTCCTAGTACCCAGCAAGCCAGTTGGCAAGCAAGTGGCAGGTTCAATCAATATAAGTACCATCAAAATTTCTCTGCTGGCAACAATGAGAAAAGCATCGAAGCCCACATAGGAATAAATGGAGAAGCCAACCTGGATTTCTTAAACATTCCTTTAACAATCCCTGAAATGACTCTACCTTACACAAAGCTCACAACTCCCCAAATGAAAGAAATCTCCTTATGGGAAAAGACAGGCTTGAAGGATTTCTTGAAAACAACAAAGCAATCATTTGATTTAAGTGTAAGGGCTCAGTATAAGAAAAACAAAGAGAACCACTCCATCCCAGTTCCTCTGGATGCCTTCTACACTCTTATCCATCATAACATCAATTCCTTCTCCAGGCTTTTCAAGACAGTCAGAAACCAGGCACTAGATTTTTTTATCAAATCCTATAATGAAGCAAAAACTACATTTGATAAGTACAAAGCTGAAAAATCCCTTAACCAACAACCCAAGATCTATAAAATTCCTGGATACACTATTCCAGTTGCCAACATTGAAGTGTCTCCCTTCACAGTGAAGATGTTAACATTTGAGTATATGATCCCCAAAGAGATCAGCACCCCCAGCATCACTGTCCTGGGTTCTGGCACCTACGTACCCTCATACACATTAGTCCTGCCATTCTTAGAGCTGCCAACCCTTCATGTCCCTAAGGAACTTTCTGAGCTTTCTCTTCCAGAGTTCAAGGTATTGAGTACCATAAACAAAATTTTAATTCCAGCCCTGGGCAATATTACCTATGATTTTTCCTTTAAATCAAGCGTCATCACACTGAATACCAATGTTGGTCTTTATAACCAGTCAGATATTGTCGCTCATTTTCTTACTTCATCATCTTCTGTCATGGACGCACTGCAGTACAAATTAGAGGGCACCTCAAGTTTGACGAGGAAAAGAGGGCTAAAGTTAGCCACAGCTTTGTCCCTGAGTAACAGATTTGTGGAGGGCAATCATGACAGTACCATTAGTTTCACCAAGAAAAATATGGATGCATCAGTGACGACAACGGCAAGAGTCCAAATTCCAATTTTGAAAATGACTTTCAAGCAAGAGCTTCATGGGAATACCAAGTCAAAACCTACTGTATCTTCAGTCATTGAATTAAAGTATAATTTCAATTCCCCCAAACTGCTCTCTGCTGCTATGGGAGCAGTTACCCACAAGCTCACTTTAGAAAGCCTCACCTCTTACTTTTCCATTGAGTCATCTACAAAAGGAAGTGTTGAGGGTTCTTTTGGTTCACAGGGATATTCAGGGTCTCTTGCCAATGAAGCCAGCACTTACTTGAATTCCAAGGGCACCAGATCTTCTGTGACACTGCAAGGAGCCTCCAAAGCAGATGGTCTCTGGGACCTCAAAGTAAAAGAAAATTTTGCTGGAGAAGCCACAGTCCAACGAATATATACCATCTGGGAACAAAATATAAAAAACCATTTAGAGCTAGGGGGCCTCATTTTAACATCTGGAGAGCATACAAGCAAAGCCACCCTGGAGCTCTCCCTGTGGAAAATATCAGCCCTCGTTCAGGTCCGTGCACATCAGCCCGGTTCCCTCCTTAAAGTCAATTACCTTGGCCAGGAAGTCTCCTTGAATGTTAATACTGAGAACCAGAAAATCAGCTGGAAAAGTCAGGTCCAGGTTCATTCTGGGTCTCTCCAGAACAATATACAGCTCTCTAATGACCAAGAAGTGGCTCGCTTTGACATGGCAGTCTCCTTAGAAGGGCACCTACGGTTCCTCAAAGATACTGTCCTACTGGTTTATGACAAGAGCTTATGGGACCTCCTAAAGCTGGATGTCACCACCAGCCTTAACAGGAAACAGTATCTCCGTGCTGCAACTGCCCTCATATATACCAAAAACCCCAATGGTTATCTTGTCTCTATCCCCATACAAGAATTGGATGATAAATTCATTATTCCTGGACTGAAACGAAATAATCAAA
Source organism: Oreotragus oreotragus (assembly GCA_006410675.1). Taxonomy (NCBI): domain Eukaryota; kingdom Metazoa; phylum Chordata; class Mammalia; order Artiodactyla; family Bovidae; genus Oreotragus; species Oreotragus oreotragus. Next base: position 4,254 of record SJYX01008470.1, on the reverse strand, counting down.
ATTCCGTTTATGTCACACCTACATTCCAAGTCCCCTTTACAGATCTTCAGGTTCCATCCTACACACTTGACCTCAGTGAAATAAAAATCTACAAGAAGCTAAGTACTCTTCCATTGACCTTCAACGTCTCAACTCTACCCAAAGTAAAATTCCCCAGAGTTGATGTGTTAATACAATACTCTAAACCAGAAGCCTCCTCTGTCCCCTTTTATGAGATAACTGTGCCTGCATCTCAGTTGACTGTGTCCCACTTCACCCTTCCCAAAAGTATTTCAGTTGGCAGCACTGTTCTGGATCTAAACGCGGTTGCCAGTAACATCGCAGACTTTGAGCTGCCGACCATCACCGTGCCTGAGCAGACTCTCGAGATTCCTTCCATGAAGTTCTCTGTACCTGCTGGAATTCTGATTCCTTCCTTTGGAACACTGACCGCACGTTTTGAGGTGGCCTCGCCCTTGTATAACACCACTTGGAGTGCTGGTTTGAAAAACAAAGGAGATCATGTTGAAACATTCCTTGATTCCACATGCAGCTCCACCATTCAGTTCCTGGAATATGACCTAAATGGTAAGGCAATTTCCTGACTCCCCACCCCGACCCCACACACACAGGCTGTATTTTTTTTTTTTTTTTTTATTTTTTATTTTTTTACACGAACTCCCAAACATGAACCCCCCTCCCACCTCCCACCCCACATCTTCCCTCCAGATCATCCCCATACACCAGCCCCAAGCATCCTGCATCGAACATAGACTGGTGATTCGTTTCTTACATGATAGTATACATATTTCAATGCTATTCTCCCAAATCACAGTTCCATACAAATTTTAGGATTGTTTTTCTATATCTATAGAGAATGTCACTAGGATTTTGATAGGGATTGCATTGAATCTATAGATCACTCTGGTTAGAATGGACATTTTAACAACCTTAATTCTTGCAATCATGAGCAAAGGATGTCTTTCCTTTTGTCTGTGTTTTAAAAATTTCTTAATCAATATTTTTGTAAGTTTTCAGAGTGCAAGTTTTTCACTTCTTGTTGTTTCCTAAGTACTTTGTTCTTTTTGTTGCTGTTGTGAATGAGATTATTTTCTTCATGTCCCTTTTGGATAGTTTATTGTTTGTGTGTAGAAATACAGTGGACTCCATGTTTATTTCATATCCTGTAACTTTACTGAATTAGTTTATTATTTATAACAGATTTTTGTAG
>SJYX01008469.1:145999-259611 GCA_006410675.1 Oreotragus oreotragus | reverse complement strand
GGGGAGGTGGGAGGGGGGTTCATGTTTGGGAGTTCGTGTAAAAAAATAAATAAATACAAAAAAAAAAAAATCTTGCAGCAAAATACAGGATGAAAGAGAGAGGGGAGGCTTAGGGTTTGGCTCTAGCCCTCCCTCTACAGAGTAAAACCATGGATTTGAAAGTTGCTAAAAATGCAATGGGCCAGCAGAGTGTCTGGGGTGAGACTGAGACCCTTCCAAGGAGGTGCTGATGGGACCCAGCGCTCTCTAAGGGATCTGCATGTGTGGCTCAGGAGGTTTGCTTTGGTAATTTGACTCCTTTTCATGTATTGCTGTTCTTTTGTCGCTAAGTCATGTCTGACTCTATGCTGCTGCATGTACTGTAGCCCACCAGGCTCCTCTGTTCATAGGATTTCCCAGGCAAGATCGCTGGAGTGCCCTTTCCTTCTCCAGGGGATCTTCCCAACCCAGGGATTGAACCTGAGTCTCCTACATTGGCAGGCCGATTCTTTACCACTGAGTCACCTGGGAAGCCCCGTAAGAATTGACTCTTGCATATTCCAAATAACTTTTACTATCTTGGGAATTCATTTTCTTTATACTTTATATCAAGAGTTCTTAACCTGTACTCCATAGACTGTTAGGAATGATGCGGGGACAGTGGCTACGCTTTATGAGTCCAGAAATTCCCTGAAATCAGAAATAACATTTTGTGTGCATATGTTCATTTATATGGAAGAAAGTTCTAAACCACAGAGTGCATGTTGGTCTCTGTGAATTGTATAAATCACATTCAGGTTGGACTCTCTGGCCAGCAGAGTTCACTCTACAGGGGTGAATGGACAGAGGCCTGGGCCCTCCTGTGAACCTTCTATGAACCTCCTGGGCTCCTGTGGCTGGTCTCAGGCACTTTGCTATACTGCCTCATCAGCATGACTTTTTTTTAAATTAATTTATTTTATTGGAGGCTAATTACTTTACAAGTTTTTGCCATACACTGGCATGAATCAGCCATGGGTGTGCATGTGCCCCCCATCCTGAACGCTCCTCCCACCTCCCGCCCCACCCCATCCCTCTGGGTTGTCCCAGTGCACCAGCTTTGAGTGCCCTGTTGCATGCGTCGAACTTGGACTTTGATTTGGCTTGGTCCTCTAGCTCTCAGGAGCTGTAGCTTCTCTGTGATTCCTCCTCCCCTCTTTGGCATGCAGAGTCCTTGAAACCTGCTGTGGATGCTGCTGTAAATCCTGGGTTACCTGGGGGGTGGCTGACATGACTTTCACAATTATACAAATGGAGCAAGCAATGTGAACATCAGATAATTCAAGCTCCTTGTATTTCAGCAGGCACTTACCAGACTCTAGCTGGTGCCATGCTCCATACTAGGACCTAGATATTAGGAGGTGATAGAAGATAAAAAAAGGATGTCAAACAACTCTTGAACTTCAGAATCTTTCTGTCCAGTGGACTCAGACAAATGAACATCTTCAGTTCAGTTCAGTCTCTCAGTCGTGTTCGACTCTTTGCGACCCCATGAATCGCAGCATGCCAGGTCTCCCTGTCCATCACCAACTCTCAGAGTTCACTCAGACTCACGTCCATTGAGTCAGTGATGCCATCCAGCCATCTCAGCCTCTGTCGTCCCCTTCTCCTCCTGCCCCCAATCCCTCCCAGCATCAGAGTCTTTTCCAATGAGTCAGCTCTTTGCGTGAGGTGGCCAAAGTACTGGAGTTTCAGCTTTAGCTTCATTCCTTCCAAAGAAATCCCAGGGCTGATCTCTTTCAGAATGGACTGGTTAGATCTCCTTGCAGTCCAAGGGACTCTCAAGAGTCTTCTCCAACACCATAGTTCAAAAGCATCAATTCTTCGGCGCTCAGCCTTCTTCACAGTCCAACTCTNCTTCAGAATCTTTCTGTCCAGTGGACTCAGACAAATGAACATCTTCAGTTCAGTTCAGTCTCTCAGTCGTGTTCGACTCTTTGCGACCCCATGAATCGCAGCATGCCAGGTCTCCCTGTCCATCACCAACTCTCAGAGTTCACTCAGACTCACGTCCATTGAGTCAGTGATGCCATCCAGCCATCTCAGCCTCTGTCGTCCCCTTCTCCTCCTGCCCCCAATCCCTCCCAGCATCAGAGTCTTTTCCAATGAGTCAGCTCTTTGCGTGAGGTGGCCAAAGTACTGGAGTTTCAGCTTTAGCTTCATTCCTTCCAAAGAAATCCCAGGGCTGATCTCTTTCAGAATGGACTGGTTAGATCTCCTTGCAGTCCAAGGGACTCTCAAGAGTCTTCTCCAACACCATAGTTCAAAAGCATCAATTCTTCGGCGCTCAGCCTTCTTCACAGTCCAACTCTCACATCCATACGTGACCACAGGAAAAACCATAGCCTTGACTAGACAGACCTTAGTCGGCAAAATAATGTCTCTGCTTTTGAATATACTGTCTAGGTTGGTCATAACTTTTCTTCCAAGGAGTGAGCGTCTTTTAATTTCATGGCTGCAATCACCATCTGCTGTGATTTTGGAGCCCCCCAAAATAGAGTCTGGTACTGTTTCCACTGTTTCCCCATCTATTTCCCATGAAGTGATGGGACCAGATGCCATGATCTTCGTTTTCTGAATGTTGAGCTTTAGGCCAACTTTTGCACTCTCCACTTTCACTTTCATCAAGAGACTTTTTAGTTCCTCTTCACTTTCTGCCATAAGGGTGGTGTCATCTGCATATCTGAGGTTATTGCTATTTCTCCTGGCAATCTTAATTCCAGCTTGTGTTTCTTCCAGTCCAGTGTTTCTCATGATGTACTCTGCATATAAGTTAAATAACATAAGCAATAAAAAGGAAATGATAAAGAATTATGGTTCTTATGTTGTTACAGCTGTACTAGAGTTAGTACTAACTAGTACTAACACTAATGCCCTACAAGAGTGAGCCAGCGCTGGCATTCTTAGGTCTCTTGATTTATTCATCTAACAGATATTGATGGAATGCCTAACATGTATCAGGCACTATACTAGGTACTAGGGATCCACTGACAAGCAAACACAGACAAAATTCATGGCTAGTGTGGAAATTAAGTCAGATATTACATGTACACGCAGAAATGTAAAATTACAACTGAGATATGAGCTATAAGAATAAGAAACAAGGAACATTTGCAAGAAAGTCAGAGACAAGGAACGTTTGACCTTGTCAGAGTGATCTCTGAAGGCCTCTCTAAGAAAATAACAGCAGATTTTTTTTTTTTTTAATGGGAGTTAACTAGGTGAAAAGGATAAGGACAGACAGGGAACTCAGACACCAGGAACAGCATGTAAACAGGCCCAGGCAGGAAATACCTGCTGCTGCTGCTGCTGCTGCTAAGTCACTTCAGTCATGTCCGACCCTGTGCGACCCCATAGACGGCAGCCCACCAGGCTCCCCCGTCCCTGGGATTCTCCAGGCAAGAACACTGGAGTGGGTTGCCGTTTCCTTCTCCAATGCATAAAAGTGAAAAGTGAAAGTGAAGTCGCTCAGTCGTGTCTGACTCAGCAATCCCATGGACTGCAGCCTACCAGGCTCCTCTGTCCATGGGATTTTCCAGGCAAGAGTGCTGGAGTGGGGTGCCATTGCCTTCTCCAAGGAAATACCTGGTGCCTATTAATATATAAAAGAAAGTTCACTGAGACTGGAATCCAGAGGGTGAAGCGCACTGTGCGAAATGAGGCTGGCCCAGTCCATGGAGAGTCTTGCAAGATAGGTTGGGTTGTGGTCTTTATCTTAAGTTGTGGTCTTTAACCTAAGTGGTCTTTATCAAGTCATTGAGGTATTTCACACAGGAATATGACACGCAATTTCGACTGAGCAGATTAGGGAAGGTTTTAGAATGGGTAATTTTGGAGCTGATTTTTGGGGAATGAGTTGGAGCTCAGTGGTTAAAGAAGAGGAAAGACCTTCATGGGAACAGCGTAGGTGAAAAACAAGGCAGAGCAGAAGCTGACCTAGGGCCCTGGGAGTGGTAAGCTGTAGTTATGAGAGAAGCTCATGGGAAAGATGATGGGAAAAGTTAAGTGAAGCCAAACCATGAAGAGCAGAGATGCTTGCTCTGCTGGAGCATTTAGGCTTTACTGATGGGAAGTCTCCAATGTTTCCATCTATTCCCCAGATGCCATAATATTAGTTTTCTGAATGTTGAGCTTTAAGCAGATGGTGATTGCAGCCATGAAATTAAAAGACGCTTACTCCTTGGAAGGAAAGTTATGACCAACCTTGGAGCTCAGTGGTTAAAGAAGAGGAAAGACCTTCATGGGAACAGCGTAGGTGAAAAACAAGGCAGAGCAGAAGCTGACCTAGGGCCCTGGGAGTGGTAAGCTGTAGTTATGAGAGAAGCTCATGGGAAAGATGATGGGAAAAGTTAAGTGAAGCCAAACCATGAAGAGCAGAGATGCTTGCTCTGCTGGAGCATTTAGGCTTTACTGATGGGAAGTCTCCAATGTTTCCATCTATTCCCCAGATGCCATAATATTAGTTTTCTGAATGTTGAGCTTTAAGCAGATGGTGATTGCAGCCATGAAATTAAAAGACGCTTACTCCTTGGAAGGAAAGTTATGACCAACCTAGATAGCATATTCAAAGGCAGAGACATTCCTTTGCCAACAAAGGTCTGTCTAGTCAAGGCTATGGTTTTCCTGTGGTCATGTATGGATGTGAGAGTTGGACTGTGAAGGCTGGGCACCGAAGAATTGATGCTTTTGAACTGTGGTGTTGGAGAAGACTCTTGAGAGTCCCTTGGACTGCAAAGAGATCCAACCAGTCCATTCTGAAAGAGATCAGCCCTGGGATTTCTTTGGAAGGAATGATGCTAAAGCTGAAACTTCAGTACTTTGGCCACCTCATGCGAAGAGTTGACTCATTGGAAAAGACTCTGATGCTGGGAGGGATTGGGGGCAGAAGGAGAAGGGGATGACCGAGGATGAGATGGACATGAGTTTGGGTGAACTTCGGAAGTTGGTGATGGACAGGGAGGCTTGGCATGCTGTAGTCCATGGAGTCGCAAAGAGTAGGACACGACTGAGCAACTGAACTGAACTGAACTGATGGGAAGTTGGAGTTTTTATGAAAGCGTACTGACTGATGTTACCTGCATGTTAAGTCCTGATAATTCCATCACAAGCTCCCTAGTCATATCTAGCCTTTGGTTTCTATCTCTAGTTTTACAGATGTGGATTTGGACCAAGGATTGCCATTTGACTAGTCAGAATATTGCTGGAGTAGAAAGTGTTACTTGATTCCATTTGTGACATGGGCCATCATCTTTGGCCATCACTTTCTGTTGGGGTTGGTCACCTTGATTCCCATTCACTGAAGAACTGAAATAGTATCCTAATCCACAAGAGGCACTGAGATCCAGAAGTTCTCCTCCTTTCTGCTGTCATTTATGGACGAGGCTGCACTAAGGAAATTTCCTGAGTAAGGAAATGGGAGCTAAAGTTTATTAAGCATTTGAAGAATCTATTTTATGTGATAGCAACATTTTGAGACTTTTTGTTCACTGAAATAATCTGGATCTTTTAAGTTTCCCCCTTGTGGAGAAACTGTCAATATTTTCTAGGGTTTGGCAATGGGTTAGCCTGGAGACTGCACCTAAAAAATACCAAATGCTTGAGTCACTGCAGAAGAGGGTAACTCTTCTGTGAAGGGAATGGGAGGACCCATTTGTTATTGGAATAAAGGTTAGAAATAAGCCATGATAATAAAGCAAAAATACTCAGTATTTCTTCCTGTGACATGTTCTGAAGATGAAGTACATGAAGATGGAGAACTGTCCTAAGTGTTATTTTGAGATGGCTGAGATTTTTATCTATAAATGCAATGTGCATGCATGCTAAGTTGCTTCAGTCATGTCCGCCTTTTTGCTACTCCATGAATTTTAGCCTTCCAGGCTCTTCTGTTCATGGGATTCTCCAAGCAAGAATACTGGAATGGGTTGCCACGCCCTCCTCCAGGAGATCTTCCCAACCCAGGGATCAAACCTGTGTCTCTAATGTCTCCTGTATTGGCAAGTATAACTAGCACCACTTGGGAAGCCCCTATATGTGCAATACTATTTAAAAAATATGTGTATTGAGAGTTGAGGAAGATTTTTCCTTTTGAGGTTTCTAAAGATGGAATGAGAGTGGGAAGAAGCTTTTATTGAGTATCTGACAGATGCAGGGCACCTTACCTATAGTATATGACCCATTCTTACAAGAGCACTGCAAATAAAGCTGTGTTACTCATTTTATAGATGAAGATGTGCAGCTTGTAAAATCTGAATTTAGGTCTGATTGCCTCCAAGTACCATGCTTATTCCAATTTTGCAAGTGAAAAGCTAGAAACAGAGATATTTCATTGCTGACATAGTGCTGGCTCTCATGTCAGGTTGTCTGACCCTTTGGCCTCTGTAGAAAATGAGGTGAGGTCTGAGTTATCATAGTCATCATCATAACTAATGTGCACTGAGCACCATCATAAACTCTTCACAGTTTTTATCCCATTTAACTCTCACAACAACCCTATGAGCTAGGGACTTTTATTCCTCCTGCATAGAAGAGGAAACTGAGGCAGAGAGCTGAAATAATTGACCCATGCTCACACAGAGTAGCCTGGTGGGCTGCAGTCCATGGGGTCGCTAACAGTTGGACAGACTGAGCGACTTCACTTTCACTTTTCTCTTTCATGCATTGGAGAAGGAAATGGCAACCCACTCCAGTATTCTTGCCTGGAGGATCCCAGGGATGGGGGAGCCTGGTGGGCTGCCATCTATGGGGTCACACAGAATCGGACACAACTGAAGTGACTTAGCAGCAGCAGCAGCAGCAGCTCACACAGACAAGACGTGTTAAATCTGTGACTCTTCCTGGGGCAGTCTGGGTCTAAAACCTGTGGTTCTAGCCATCTCGCCGTACAGCTGAGCTTTCCACAACCTACCCTGTGAACCAAATGAAAAATGCCCTGTTCCTACTGAGACTGATGCTCTGTTTTCTCACCAACACAACTCACTGGTCCCATGTTTCATCTTATTTTCATTTTGTCCTGCATATAAAGATGCTGCTTAAGCATGTCATTATCAGGTTGTGGCAAATGCCCTGTTGTGTTCTCCTTGACCAGCCCCTAATTCAGAGCCTTTTGTTCTAAGCATACTGGAAGGATTTCACTAAACTTAATTTATAGGGCCATAAGCCATAAAACACAGTTCCTTGTTGGGTAAGCTTCATTTACTGACTTGCAGGATAGATGACTCATAAATAAATTGCTCCTATTCCTTGTCGATTGCTGTCCGTATCTCTGGGAATGCATGGTTGCCTTAAATATCTGTAAAGAAAAGAAATTGGATTCTGTGTTAGTGACACTGCTGATTCTCTCTCTCTGACATATTCTGAATATTTTACCCCTTTTTTTTCCTAGCCTGGGAATCTTTATAGTCCTAATAGAATTGTTCCTTGTATGATGCTTTATGCAAAATGGTGCTATTAATATTAAAATGATAAATATTGTGACTTCTGAAATGATATGTTTTGATCACACTTTAACTGTGGCAAAAACACTTTTTTAGGAGCCTTTCAAATGTTGTTATAACCTTATATTCACATGCCTACACAGATATGGGTCATCTGGGCTGACATTTAAAAAGATGAAACCCAGCTAATTCACCCACAATAGTCTTTGGTATAATTTATGAGGGAACAACAATTTTCTGCCTCTTATGAATGTATAGTAGGTATGTTTCAGAAGAAATTTTCATCTTCCCTTTACACTGGGACATGAAGCAAGTCTTAAATGGATTTTTGGATGTCAGCTCACACAGTTGAATTTTTGTGTTTACATGGCCTTAACTTGTCTGACAGAGGCTCCNACAGAGTAGCCTGGTGGGCTGCAGTCCATGGGGTCGCTAACAGTTGGACAGACTGAGCGACTTCACTTTCACTTTTCTCTTTCATGCATTGGAGAAGGAAATGGCAACCCACTCCAGTATTCTTGCCTGGAGGATCCCAGGGATGGGGGAGCCTGGTGGGCTGCCATCTATGGGGTCACACAGAATCGGACACAACTGAAGTGACTTAGCAGCAGCAGCAGCAGCAGCTCACACAGACAAGACGTGTTAAATCTGTGACTCTTCCTGGGGCAGTCTGGGTCTAAAACCTGTGGTTCTAGCCATCTCGCCGTACAGCTGAGCTTTCCACAACCTACCCTGTGAACCAAATGAAAAATGCCCTGTTCCTACTGAGACTGATGCTCTGTTTTCTCACCAACACAACTCACTGGTCCCATGTTTCATCTTATTTTCATTTTGTCCTGCATATAAAGATGCTGCTTAAGCATGTCATTATCAGGTTGTGGCAAATGCCCTGTTGTGTTCTCCTTGACCAGCCCCTAATTCAGAGCCTTTTGTTCTAAGCATACTGGAAGGATTTCACTAAACTTAATTTATAGGGCCATAAGCCATAAAACACAGTTCCTTGTTGGGTAAGCTTCATTTACTGACTTGCAGGATAGATGACTCATAAATAAATTGCTCCTATTCCTTGTCGATTGCTGTCCGTATCTCTGGGAATGCATGGTTGCCTTAAATATCTGTAAAGAAAAGAAATTGGATTCTGTGTTAGTGACACTGCTGATTCTCTCTCTCTGACATATTCTGAATATTTTACCCCTTTTTTTTCCTAGCCTGGGAATCTTTATAGTCCTAATAGAATTGTTCCTTGTATGATGCTTTATGCAAAATGGTGCTATTAATATTAAAATGATAAATATTGTGACTTCTGAAATGATATGTTTTGATCACACTTTAACTGTGGCAAAAACACTTTTTTAGGAGCCTTTCAAATGTTGTTATAACCTTATATTCACATGCCTACACAGATATGGGTCATCTGGGCTGACATTTAAAAAGATGAAACCCAGCTAATTCACCCACAATAGTCTTTGGTATAATTTATGAGGGAACAACAATTTTCTGCCTCTTATGAATGTATAGTAGGTATGTTTCAGAAGAAATTTTCATCTTCCCTTTACACTGGGACATGAAGCAAGTCTTAAATGGATTTTTGGATGTCAGCTCACACAGTTGAATTTTTGTGTTTACATGGCCTTAACTTGTCTGACAGAGGCTCCCTCCAACCTCAGGAGAGAGAGCTGTGCCCAGTGGCTGTGGCATGACCACTACTGATGAAATAAAGTGAGGTTAGGACAGGGGTCAGGGGGCCCAGCTACTAACACCAGCTCGTTATGAAGAGCCACTGAATGACTTGGGCAACTTCCTTCTCCTGAGCCTCAGTTTCCCCCTTTACACACTAAAGGACTTGAATTATTAAATAGTTGCTAAAGACCCTTCTGGTACCACATATTCCATGATTCTATGGCTCTTGATAACGTCCATAGGTGAAGTCCACAAAAACCTTCTTCCGAAATGCTTAATATAAAATTAATACACTTTTTCAGTTACCATCTTCTCTAGTTTATCCTTGGAGTAAGAAAGGGGGATAGGAATTTATAGGACTTTCTACCCCTGAAAATACAATTAATATAAATATTATATTGTTATTTATTATATTATTATTTATTACATTGTATAATCTAATAAAACCCATTTCTTATTCGATGCCTATAGGTACCTATAGAAGAGTAGGCCAGAATACTGGAGTGGGTAGCCTTTCCGTTCTCCAGGGTATCTTCCCAACCCAGAGGGCGAACCCAGGGCTCCTGCATTGCAGGCGGATTCTTTACCAGCTGAGCCACAGGGAAGCCCAAGAATACTGGAGTGGGTAGCCTATCCCTTCTCCAGCAGATCTTCCCAACCCAGGAATTGAATCAGGATCTCCTGAATTGCAGGCGGATTCTTACCAACTGAGCTATGAAGGAAGCCCATATTATTATATATTACATTGTATAATAATACAATAAGATCTATTTCAATTAAATGTCTATAGGTACCTATGGAAAAGTAGGTCCTTTGTTATTTCTAACCTTTAACTTTCAAGGAAGATATTTACAGTCCCATTTTACAGATGAGGGAACCAAAGTACAGAGAGCTGAAATCATTTGCCCAGATTTGCACAGCTACCAAGTGGTTTAGCAGAGAGCAGAAGCCTGGGTATGGGACTCCAAACCTGAACTTTGCCACTGTCTCTGCAACCAGCCCCCACTTGGACATTTGTGGGCTGGAGCAAGAGTGTCACAGACCACAAGTCTTAACATTTAAAAGTTCTGCTCCACGCTGACCATGAGGAGGCTTATTTGCATGGTGTGCAGATGTGTCATTGCCTGACTCTCCTCCCCAGAGTCAAGATCGCTGGCAGGGTTCCCTGCCCCCTGACTCTGCTCACTTGTTATCCACGGTGTTCCCTTAGATGACTTGTGAGCTGGGAGACTGGATGCTCCACAGCTGCATGGAGCCACAGCTTCCAACTGTTGGCCAGTTTTTTTTTTTTTTTCTTTAAGCTCCTTTATTACTTCCCTAGAGCTGTTGTAGCAAATTACTGCCAACTGCGTGATTTAAGATAAAAGGAGTTTATTCCCACCTAGTTGTGTTGTCCAGAAGTCTGAGATCAAGGTGTCAGCAGGGCTGTGCTCTCTCTGGAGGCTCTCAGGGAGGACCATTCCTTGCCCCTTCCAGTTTCTGGTGGTTTTAGTGTTCCTTGGGTGTGGCTGCTCATTTCCAGCCTCTGCCTCTGTCTCCACATGGCTTTCTCACCTGTATTTTGGGTGGCAGATATCCCTTTCTCTTCCTTGGATTTAGGGCCTAAGTTTAGAATAATCTCATTGCAAGAAGATCCCCTGGAGAAGGGAATGGCTACCCACTCCAGTATTCTTGCCTGGAAAATTGTCTGGACAGAGGAGCCTGGCAGGCTATAGTTCATGGGGTTGCAAAGAGTTAGACTGACTGACTAACATTTTCCCTTTCACTTAAGTAAATTACATCAGTGATCTTTCTCCAAGTAAGGTCACATTTACAGGTTCTGGAGGTTAAGACATAGATATATATCTTTGGTGGGGGCACCTTTCAACCCACTTTAGTCCTGGATGCCACCAACTGGGCTCAGCCAGACCTGAAAAGAGCATCGACGAGCAAAGGCAGAGATGCAGGCAAAAGGGATATAGGGAAGAACTATGTGGGGTATAGAAGGAGGAGGAGACAGATGCAGAAAAGGAGGAGAACATTTAGCAGGGGGCTACACTAGCTCACCTGGGGCCAGGGCTATGACACGAAAGCCCATATCAGACACTCTCTGTCGACAGTCAAGATGTATTGAGCTTTTACTCTGTGAGGTACTACAGGAAAGTCAAGAGGTTTGAACCCATACTGGGGCACAGGATTTGCAGACTGGAGAAAGAATCCAGGAGGAAAACATGCTGAGACCCAGGTGGCAAGGCCATGGTAAAAGCTGGCAGAAAACTAGGATGGGGCTGGTGGTGACTGGAGAAACGGTTTCAAATCCAAAATTTTCTCAGCATAAGCCAGAACAGTGAACGCTCAGCAAGGCAGCGTAGGATTGGAATTCATCATTGCCATTTAAAAAAAAGTTTTATTTATTTATTTTTGCTGCACTAGGACTTCATTGCTGCACTCGGGTTTTCTCTAGTTGAAGCGAGCAGGGCTACTCTTGGTTACGGTGTGTGGATTTCTCATTGCAGTAGCTTCTCTTGTTGGGGAGCGTGGGCTCTAGAGCTCAGGTTCAGCTGTTGGGGCGCATGGGTTTAGTTGCTCCGTGGCATGTGGAATCTTCCTGGATCAGGGATCGAATCTGTGTCTCCTGCACTGACAGGCAGATTCTTTACCACCAGGGAAGTCCCATCATTGTCACTGATAAATAATATCATTAGTAGGAACAATAGGTGCTTCCCTGATAGCTCAGCTGGTGAAGAATCTGCCTACAATGCAGGAGACCCCAATTCGATTCCTGGGTCAGGAAGATCCACTGGAGAAGGGATAGGTTACCCACTCCAGTATTCTTGGATCATTGGTAGAATGCCTATTGTATGCATATCAGGCAGCTCTGTGCTAAGCATTTTTACTGACATCATCTTCTTTAAGTCTCACAACAGCCTTGTGAGGTCATATTATTCTTCAAATGAGAATTTGAGATTCAGAGAGGTTCAGGAACTTTCCCTTCATTTCATAGTCCACAGGGGCAGGGCTGGTATTCACACCCTGGGCTGTACGAGTTCAGCGTCTCCCTCTCAGTCCCTGCCTGAAGATATGGGTGCAGATTTGCCCATTTCTGGCAGGGCCCAGCTGGTGCTTGGGAACCCCAGGGGAGGCAGAGTCAGCCCCCCGGGGAGGGAAGACATCAAGAATTGGGGTCTCAGTCAGGGAGCTGTGGTTCAGGGTAGCACCTCAAGCTGGGAGTGAGTCAAGGAAGCCAGCTGGATCCTTGGGTGAGGATTGAGGCAGAAGCCAGTCTCGCAGACCAGGCTCGCTCCAGAGATGCCAAGGGCTATCGCAAACCTCATGGCTTGTGTCTTGCACATGGAATAGTGGGGGCAGCAAGACAGACTTCTTGCAAGGAGGCAGCCTGATGATGGGGCATGCAGAGATCATCTCTTCTAGAAGTTTCCTACAGTAGGGAGTGAGCTATATCAATCCTTCTTGCTCCCAATTCAGATCAGCTCAGGAGCAGATCACAGGCAAGAGAATGAGCTGGGGCGAGAGGCAACAATACACTTAGCTCTGGGGAGCTAGAGGAAATGGAGGAAATGAAGCAACAGCTCACAGACACAAGGATGTCTTCCTCTACGTGCCAGCGCCAGGAGTGTCCATCAAACCATGGAAGGAGATGGGGGTGTGGCTCAGTTAGAGGTGGGGGACCTTCACTGCAGTTTCTCCCAAGTTTCCCTCTGGTTTCTAGATCCTACTATCTTGGAGTCACTGTATAAAAAGTTAAAGCCTGTGCAAGTCCTCAGAAGAGAATTTCTCAAAATGAACTTATTAGCACTTTAGCTGTATAAATAAGTATTTTAATTTTTGTGGTGCACATTAAAGTTGGTGGATGGGAGACTGTCAGAATTCTTAATCGTCATGAAATATGCTCTTAATAATCAGTCTTATTAAATCTAAATGAAATGCCTGTATGAGGCCCTGTTTTAGTATTTTCTGAACTCACTGCAGCTTTTTTATCTCAAACAGCAAGCAGAGTCATTCTAAATCATCATCAAATTAACTATTTATGCTCCCTTTCACCCACGTTGCTGCCTCCCCCACGTTCTGCCTCTCCACCAGGCTCTCCACAAATCTCATGTTTTATGGATAAATTACCAGCCCCCACAGTACAGCAGAGGACACCCTTGGAGCGCTGGAGGAGAGAGAGCCAGTCACGGGGCAGCACGATCCCCCAAGGCTCCAGGAAATCCAGGGGAAGCGTCTCCTCGGGGGATGCTGCCCTGGATGAGAGGCTGTGGGCATCAGCAGGTGGCGAGTATCCACCCGAGCACAGCCTCTTCCAAGAGAGATGTCTGATTTGCTTCCTCAGTCAGCTTCTCTTGGCAGAAGGCCAGTGACAAGGTAACGCCTCATCTCAATTTCCTTCAGATGTGATTTGGAAGAAAGTAGCCGACTGGCTTTTCAAGACCTTATCTTTTTTTTTCCTTTTTGGAGGCTGAGCAGAAAATTTTCAATGCAGAGATCTGAGTTGGCCAAAACCGTAGTGGCAGATACAATGCAACATCATTTTCAAGCCTGGATGAGATTAGGAAAGTGTTGCCCATGACTTTCTAAGGAGCAGGGAACGGGAGAGATCAGAGGTGGCATCTTCTAAGTGGGGACAGATTCTCCCATGAAGGGATAGTGAAGTATGTCATGGGAGTGTACAGGGTGCGGGTTTCTTATACTAAGGTAATTGACATCTCAGTGGAGACCCTACCCAAGGCTCTGAACCCATCATATGCGCCCCACACGCTGGACAAGAGATAGAAGCCATCTGCCTGGCTTCAGTCTTTGCTGCCTTGGTGTGTGTGTGTTCAGTCGCTCCAGCTGTGTCTGATTCTCTGCAGCCCCGTAAATGGCAAGCCACTAGGCTCCTTTGTCCGTGCGATTCTCCTGGCAAGAATACTGAAGTGGGTTGCTAGTTCCTCCTCCAGAGGATCTTCCCAACCCAGGGAAGATCAAACCCACATCTCCTGCATTGGAGGCAGATTCTTTACTGCTGAGCCATCTGGGAAGCCTTACTTCCCTCTGTTTATCAGAAGAGCCTGGGCCTGAAGCCCTCCCCTTTCTCCAGTCATTCTGTCATTTGTCATTACCGTCTCCCTCCTCCAAGTGGGGAGCTGAAGCCGGACCTTTGATCAGGGCTGTCAGTTTTAGGTTCAGAGGTGGCAAGTGGTGTAGTGGGGTGGCCAGATGTGAAGACACCCTCACACTTTTCAAGGGAAACATTAGCTTAGTAAGCACTATGAATACTGAAGGTCCTCACTTGCTTCTGCATCTTAAAAATGGGGTATTCTCCCCAGTATTGGGGATTGGGAAGGAAGTAGAGAAGCTCTGAACATCACCGCCCATGCCCCACCCCTCACAGGTGAGTACATTAAGGCCAGGGGTGATGCAGTCATTTCCAGGGTGACACTGTTGTTAGCACAGAGTCTGGATCATTCTGCTCGGCATCTGGTTCTGCACCTAGTACATGACCTATGGGAACCTGATGTTCCTTTTATTCTTCCTCAGTTCAACTTTTCCTAATCCCCGCTCAACATACCTGGGTTCTCTTTTGGCATCTGAGCCACAGAGGCAGGCATCTTGGAATTTGGATGAGCTGTCTGCTGTGGTGTCTGATCAGGGTTTGAATCCTATATCCACCACTCACTGATGAGTGATCTTGGTCAAGCTAGATAACATTTCCAGGTCCCAACTGTCTCATCTCTAAAATAAAGATGATAATAATGTCTCCCTCCCAGGATTACATGAGAAAAAAAGCATATGAATTTCCTGACCCATGGTAGGCATTCAGTGAATGCTGCTTCCTTCTTTTCTTCCGTGACAACAAATGTAATCAATTAAGGGACAGGATTCTGGACTGTGTTTGGCATCTTTTAGATGCTGCCATTACACAAAGATGTCTGAGCCTGGACTTGGCACTGCTCTTTTGTAAACTGAAGTTGTCATTAAGCTGAAAGGAGCACAGTATGCCAACTGAAAAAAAAAGCCTATCGTTTAAGGACATGGATCCCCATCATAAGGAGCTGGGAAGGAATGTTCCTAAGAACTCCCATGAGGCAAACAAGGGCCTTTGCATGAGTTCACCAGTACCCTGGCAATGTGATGCTTTCTGTTTTTCTCTGACCTGGCTCAGAGAGACCAGAGGCCCATACCACAGCTAGAGCACACCCTCTAAGGGCCTCGCAAGTGGCCAGCTACCAGAACAGAACTTATCTGAGTCCTCATTCTTCTCAGCCTGTACCAGGGTGCCAGTCTAGCTGCCTGGGCAACCTTGTAGTTTAAATCTCTTCCCATCACTCATTCATTCATCGAACATTTGTACGTGTTCCTTTTAATGCTAAGCCCTGGGGACGCGACAGTGATTGTTAGAACATCAGATGACCAAAATATTTACAAAATAACATTGCCTTTAAGTGATAGAAAACTCCTTGAAACTGTGTACAGTGACCAAGCAACTGATGAAAACCGCTGCATGTCAGCAAATATAAGAAATGGCTTTGCTGTCAAAATTGGCCATTTAGAAGAAAGACCTAAGTTTTGCTGAAATCACCTGCGCAGTGATAGAAGAAGAACTGGATTGCCACCCAGGATAGCTAGCGCTAATTCCTGACTTGGTTCTGGTTAAGTTACTTAGCTTGTTTGAGCCCCAGTTCCCTCCCGTGTAATACTAGAGCCATCAGCAGTTCCCTTATGGCTTCCTTAAGAAGATTAGGGTCAGCGAAGTTCATGAAAACCTGAGGGACAGGGCCTGATACTAAGTGGTCAGTGAGCAGAGGCTGAAACTGTTGGGAGAGGCCAAAGAGAGGATCAGAGCTTCAAACAAATCTCACATCAGATAAGGTTGAGCAGCTTGACTTGGAACAGATGGCTCTTCAATTATCCAAATGAAATTGGATGAAAAATCCACCCTGGAGATTTTTAGGTGAATTTAGATCCTCCATCTACACTTCAGTATTTTAGCTCCTGTATTTGACCACCCACTGTGTAGAGTTGTTTTCCCTTTAATTTATCCAACTTTTACCTCTTTCACACTCCCAGGGGAACCTCTTGTTCTTGTGGACCTTAATTCTCTATTGACACAAGGAGTCAGGAAGGCTGTGGGCAGAAGAAGTGAATGGTTATGAAGCATCATGTCAGTACCTGCCTCAAGTACCTTCTTCTGGGGCCAATTTAAAGTACAAACTGATATGTCTCAAACTTCCTCAATTTTCCTGCAGCCCTTAGCCCTGTCTCTGTCCAACGAAGCATCCTGCTATTGATCTAAGTTGATATCAGGAAGTCAGGAGGCCACAGCCTGGGGAAGTGACAATGATTTACTGTCAGAGCCTGGCAAGGTCCCCCATCTTCTGGCTCCTGGTCCAGGGCCCTTATCTATCAGTCACTTAGGTCCCCCTTGATGTTCAGGTGTCCAGATCCGGCATTTCCTCTTATCTGAACTCTCAGGAAAAGTACACCTCCCCTCCAAACTCTCCATCTTACACAACCCCTCAGCTATCTTGGACCATTGCTTTATTCACTACTATCAAAAAGGAAACCACCCAAAATTGATTCTGCATAGATCAGTGCCTCCCCACTGAGGAGACTTAATCTAGAATTGCTGTACTTTGCCCACCCCTACCACTGCCATTGTCATCGATGCTGCCATTCCTAAAAAAAAAAAAAAAAAACCAAAAAAAAACAATCTTTGCAATGACATAGCAATCTGTGCTTTTAGAGTCAGTTTTTCACATACATTGTTCTGATGCTGGCAAAGCCTTATGCAGCAGGTGTGGCATTCTTACCCTTTTTTAAAAATAGACGTGCTAAAAGCAGAGATGTAGGCAGTGGCTCAGCTCCCAGGGCAAGGCGTAGGCAGTGGCTCAGCTCCCAGGGCAAGGCCGAGGTGGAGCAAAATCTCGCACCCAGGTCCCTGACTTCCGGCCAGGATTCCCGGATTCCCGGCCACGCCTCTCTTCAGGCACCAGCTCTTGGCATAGCTCTTTGCAATTCCTCTTCTGCTCCATCCACCACCCCTGTGCACACTAGCAGGCCTCTTTCTTCCAGGAATGATTACGCAGAAAATGGGAGCTGACAGTGATAGATGGACTTTTTCATTTTCTGCTAACGCAGGCTATGAAGTCAGAGCCCATTTTAATGAATGTCCATTAAGGTCAAATTTGGAAAGCAGGTATTAAGAGTCATTGCCGCTAATTACACCCTGAGAGCTCTATTTGTATTTTCAAATTGGATAAAAAGGTTAGTAAAATGGAACGTTTCAGCGCAGCCTGGCTCCTGGTTTGCTCTCCAAGTTTTCGGAAATGATCAGCTGCCCAAACTTGCTGAGAAGTAATGTTGTGTCTTATTCCTGCCTCCTGACTCTCAGGTGAGCCAGTGCTACTGGGAGAGTCCTGTCAGTCTCTGGCAGATCCGATTACATCTGGGACCCTTAAGAGTACTTGAAGCAAAAGGCGCTGGTCTATTTTAATCCCGCTCCTTCTAGAAACTAGAAACTGAAAGGAGAGTCTTCCTGCTGACAGGTGGCTCCATAAAAGTCGTCCATCTGCTGCTAATTATGGCAGAGAGAAAATTCACAGAGCCGAGTTTTCAGTTTATTTGCTAAAGATCTCCAAAGGTGTAACTGTCTTCCCAGATCACAAGGCCGTTCACAGCATTACATCTATAGAGCCTGTTAATTATTTAAATAATTTTAAACCCAGGGCGGCAGGAAGGATTTAACAGAAGTTGGGCTGGGTGAGGACTGGTTTGATGTTCTACCGTGGCAGAGGGAGTCTATTCTCACAGCTTACAGAGTCTGCACTCTCAGGGTTTTGCTTTCCTCTTTCCCCTTCTTTCCAAGTGAAACTCAGAGAGAGACTGAATTAGGAAGAAATCAGCACTGTTTCAATCTTAATTTATTTGCTTCCCTAACTGCAGTTCATCCCTGTCTCCCGATTGTAGCCTTGTCTATAAAATGGGCATAACCTTCCAACTACCCCACCCAGAAGGCTGCTATGACCTTGAGACAGGATAACTGATTAGAAAGTGCAATGTATAGAGTAATATAGTATGTAAAGATTTCTTTTTTATTTTTGTTTTTAATTGGATAATTGCTATACAATATTGTATTGATTTCTGCTATACAACAGTGTGCAACAGCTAGGTGGACACATATATCCCTGTCTCTTATACACATCTTATGGAACACTGAGCTGAGTTCCCTGTGCTACACAGCTGCTTTCCACTAGCTAGCTGTCTGTTTTACACATGGTAGTGTGTATATATCAGTTACTGTCTGTTTGTCACACCTGCTCCTTCCCCCACTGTGTCCACAAGTCCATTCTCAGCATTGTAAAGACTTTTAGGCCCATTAAATACATGGAAATGATTCAGTCTGATAGAACACACGATGAAATAATTTAACAATAGAACAGACTTTTTTCTTTCCTGTAGTTTTCTTTCTTCCATGCAGACAGCAGTAGAATTCAAAAGTTGCTTCTTTATCTGTTTTATATATATATGCCTTTTTAAAAAATTCCATAAAAATAGGTTTATATTGTGTTTTAGTCAGTGGTTTATGGATCCATCTCCCTCTACTTGATTGGGAGTGCTTCAAGGATGGGAACAGTCTTATCCTGTTTATTCATATTTATGCTCCCAGTGCCTATCAGAGTCAGATACATAGTAAATGTTCAGTATATGTTAAATTGAAGAGCCTAGATACTTGAAACAAACAAATGTGATTTTACTTTATGATGAAGTTATGTTCAGCATTAACTTTAATAACTGGCACTGAATGTGTCAAATTCAATCACTTTTGACATATTTGATATGTGTGCAAGTGCTAGAAATTCTGTAAAATCCATTTCAAAAAGACAAATAACTCCAAGTTGGGTGTGATGAGCTGGAAGTCTCCTAATGTGTTTTCTAGATTCTGTCCTTGCCCTTTGTGTTTCACCCTGCCTCAGAGTCTGGTTTTCATGTAGAAAATGTAGGTAGGATAGGGTTAATCAGGTAACTTAGGGTACATCAAATATTCTCTGGTAGCTTTAAATGAGAAGCTGGAAACTGGTTCCTAGTTGAAAATTTTGCGGAGAGGATGCACAAAGTGCATGAATGAAGTGGAATAGTTCTGCACGAGGTTAGAGGATGAGTCCACTTCAGCAGACAGCTGTATCTGGCTCAGTTCTTGCCTTGTATTTGGCTGTCCTTTAACCTAAATGATATTTTTGAAATACAGTTCATATGGTTTTTCCATATATTCTGGTTCCCATGGAGGGTAGGTTAAGAAAATAAGTTCCTTTACGACATCATAAAATGACATCAATCTAGATAACAATGAAAAAATCTTTTAAAGGGCTAGAAAATGATTAACTGACTTGTGAAAACATTTTTATTTCAAAATGTCCTGCTCGGTGAAACTTAGTTGCATTAGCTGTTGATTTTAGTTTTATTCAAAATTTTTTTAGTGTATTTGTCTGTATCAAGTCTTAATTGCAACGTGTGGGATCTCGTTCCTTGACCAGGAATAGAACCTGAGCCTCCTGCATTGGAAACCACTAGACCATCAAGGAGGTCCATGAATTTGTTTTTTAAATGTTTTATTCTGCCTCTGCTCTTTGCAGACTGCCTCCTTCTGGTTGTTCAGTGCTCCTCTATTCCTGAATATGTTATCTGTGCACAGAGGCTGCAAAGCTTACACTGGGGGTGGGGGGGGGGTGGATTGTGCCTCCTGGACTGTGCCCACAGCAGGGATTGTCCTCCTTGTACCCTGACATTGTTGGGGATCTCAGTTTTGAATTCAGTTCCCTCATTCGCCTTGATTTTAGCAGCTCTGGTTCTGACATCACCAGATTCCTGTTGCATAACCCCCATCCGCTGAAACTGAGTCTCACTTGGCCTGGCTTCGGTCCTTGCTTGCTTTAGTTATGGAGCCTGCGAGCCTGCCAGGCAACCTCTTCCTGCCTCTGTAGTCAATGAAGTCAGTGCTTCTCTGTTCATCCTTCTGGCTTCATGAGTAAGACTTGGACTAGACACAAGGCAGGCAAGCCCCATGTGATTCTTCCTCCAGTTCCTCCCACCTTTCAGTCTTTTCCATTCTCCATTGTGCTCTTTCATAAGCTCCCATGGGAAAATTTTCCAAAATCTGATGGTGCTCCAAGCCTTACACATTTGATTGTAATAGATAATGTTCTAGCTCTTTCTTCCCCTTTTCCCTATAATTATTTATAAGATGAGGAAAATAAGAAAGGGGTTCCTACTTTAAAAAGAGTTGGGGAATATTTGATTCATAATCTTCATATCATGGACTAATACTGATTATATATTGTTGTATGATATTCCTACTTTGTTGATGTGTGTGTGTGTATGTGTGAATGCTCAGTCATGTCCAACTCTTTGCAACCCTATGAACTATAGGCCACCAGGCTCCTCTGTCTATGGAATTTCCCAGGCAACAATACCGGAGGGGTTTGCCATTTCCTCCTCCAGGGGATCTTCCCTACTCAAGGATGGAATCTGTGTCTCTTGTGTCTCTTGCATTGGCAGGCAGATTCTGTACAACTGCACCACCTGAGAGCCTGATCCTCACTCCCTAACTGGATGGTCCATTGACTTTCTTCAGTGAATCCATATCTCTTGTATTTCTCAAGTGTAGCACATTGCCCACAAATACTATAGGACTCAGTTCAGTTCAGTTGCTCAGTCACGTCTGACTCTTTGCAAGCCCATGAATTGCAGCATGCCAGGCCTCCTTGTCCATCACCAACTCCCGGAGTTCACTCAGACTCATGTCCATCGAGTTGGTGATGCCATCCAGCTATCTCATCCTCTGTCATCCCCTTCTCTTCCTGCCCCCAATCCCTCCTAGCATCAGAGTCTTTTCCAGTGAGTCACCTCTTCACTTGAGGTGGCCAAAGTACTGGACTTTCAGTTTCAGCATCAGTCCTTCCATGAACATCCAGGACTGATCTCCTTTAGCATGTACTGGTTGGATCTCCTTGCAGTCCAAGGGACTCTCAAGTGTCTTCTCCAACACCACAGTTCAAAAGCATCAATTCTTCGGCGCTCAGCTTTCTTCACAGTCCAACCCTCACATCCATACATGACCACTGGAAAAACCATAGCCTTGACTAGACGGACCTTTGTTGGCAAAGTAATGTCTCTGCTTTTCAATATGCTATCTAGGTTGGTCATGACTTTCCTTCCAAGGAGTAAGCGTCTTTTAATTTCATGGCTGCAGTCACCATCTGCATTGATTTTGGAGCCCAAAAAATAAAGTCTGACACTGTTTCCCCATCTATTTGCCATGAAGTGATGGGACAAGATGCCATAATCTTAGTTTATTAAATGTTCAGCTTTAAGCCTTTTCACTTTCCTCTTTCACTTTCATCAAGAGGCTTTTTAGTTCCTCTTCACTTTCTGCCATAAGGGTAGTGTCATCTGCATATCTGAGGTTATTGATATTTCTCCCGGCAATCTAATTCCAGCTTGTGCTCTTCCAGCCCAGCGTTTCTCATGATGTACTCTGCATATAAGTTAAATAAGCAGGGTNAATAGCATGAATCATAAGATAAATCAAGTTAACATCACTAGGATATTGTAGCACACACCTATTACAATAGCCTAAATGTGGCTCAGACAGTAAAGCGTCTGCCTACAATGTGGGTGAACCGGGTTCGATCCCTAGGTCGGGAAGATCTCCTGGAGAAGGAAATGGCAACCCACTCCAGTATTCTTGCTTGGCAAATGCCATGGACGGAGGAGCCTGGTAGGCTACAGTCCATGGGTTCACAAAGAGTCAGACACGACTGAGTGACTTCATTTCACTTCAAATGGACAATACTGATAAATGGAAACATAGACTAAGACACGGAGCCGCTAGAATTCTCAGACCGAGTTCCTGAGTAAATCTAGTGCAAGCACTCAGGTAGGCCTGGTTTTGATATTGGTGGCACCAGAAGTCTCCTAGTGCTTATGCCCTGTGTAGTCCCCTCCACATTAAGTTCATGTTTAGCCATGTGATTTGACAATGATATGTCAGCAAACATGACCCAGGGGTGAGAAGTATTCCTGCAGCTTTCATTTCCTATTAGTATAAGTGAAATTGAACGTGAAAGTAGGACAGGGCTGAAATAGGATTAATGCTGAGAAATCACCTGTTGTTTCTCCAGACCAATGAAATCTGTTGCTTATATCAGGCACCAAGAACTAATTCGGGAAACAGTTTAGTCTTCCTGTGAATTACATGTAATGAGACTGTGCTTATAAACTGGAAAAAGAACATTTCCCTATCCCCTTTTCAGAGGTTCTCTTTTCTTTAGAAACTAATAGATAGTTTCTTTTCTCTAAACTTCTAAATGTAGATAAAAGTCTAGGGTCAAAATAAAATTACTGGCAGCTTTAACACTCAGAGAAGTCTCCAAGTGTCTAGGCTTCACCCCTATTGAAAAATGACCACCCAGAAAGCTAAAGCTTCAGGCTCCCTAACACTTTGGGAGTTTAACCTAGGTTCAGTCTTGGCTAAAGCTATTTCTACTTAGGGAGATAAGAAAAGTTTTATATTATTCTTTCAGATGAGAGAAATTAACTGGTAGCTACATCAATTGTCCAGTGAGATTAGAGTGAACTCTGTAAAGGAAGGCATGGGAAGTTCTGGATGTCATAGCAAATGGTGCTGCCCCGTACTCACTGGAAAACAGGATACTGTTGACCCAGGGAAACATGTCACACACCAACTAAAACAGTGCAAAAGAATCTTACCTGTTCGGCCTTAGAAAAATGTAACATTTCATGCTACTTACTAGTCACTTTCAGTCTACCTATATGCATGTACTTAATTCTTTTTACCCTAAAATAAGATCATCTTCATTCTTTTGTCCCGTTTCTGTAGTGTAGTGGTTATCATGTTTGCCTCACTTTCATAAATTTTTAAATGTGAGTCCAAACAGAAGATTTCAATGGTAAATTAAATGGAAGATTTTGTTCATGAGGGTGATTGTATGTTGATAAGTCACTGTCATATCAATATTTTTAATGAGCTACTTTGATAACACTTCTCCAATTTTCAAAAGGAAACAGATTTTATCTCATATATCTCACTGTTGACATAAATGGCCAAGATTTTTTTGTGACTGGCCAAAAAATCACCAGATGCATTAGGATCATCTTTCTCTTTGCTGATGTTAACTGTGTTAACCAGGCACACAGTTATATTGTGGGGATTTTGACATTTCTCCTTCTGAATGCGAAATAACCTGATGAAAACTCTTTATCTGTTTAGACTGGAAATTCTAATTCATCCCATCTCTTCCCTTGCAGACAAGGCAACATGGCCTCAGAGGCCCACATGCCAGGCCCAGAGTGCCTCATTGAGAACACTAATGGGCAACTTCTGGTTAATCCAGAAGCTCTGAAGATCCTGTCTGCCATCAGGCAGCCTGTTGTGGTGGTGGCTATCGTGGGCCTCTACCGCACAGGCAAGTCCTACCTGATGAACAAGCTGGCTGGGAAGAACAAGGGTGAGTGACACCAGCAGAGCCCAGCCAAGTCCCTTCTGTCTACCCACACCCCCAGTGTGCAGCACAGTGATGTGAGGAGAGGAAGTGAGAGACCTGGGAGGGATCCTGAAAGCTACCTTTCAGTCCACAGCTGTGTTCTTATCATCACTACAACCTGTATCAGATCACAGCTCTTTGCACTTTGTCTTAGTTTCTTTTTCAAAAGCACAATTTTTTCCTTTCCTAGAAAGATGTGGTAATAAAAAATAAGTGATGTATGTAATAATAAACCACAAGACATTTACAAAAATATTCATGTGGTGGGAGCATTTCTATTGATCTTTAAGATTTAAAAAAATTTAAATCTGTATTGGTTATTCTTATTTCTTTTCTTATTTTTAACTGTTGTTAAGTTACACATGGGCTTCCCCAATGGCTCAGCAGGTAAAGAATCCGCCTGCAATGCAGAGATGCCAGAGACCCAGGTCTGATACCTGGGTAGGGAAGACACCTGGAGGAGGGCATGGCAACCCATTCCGGTATCCTTGCTGGGAAAATCTCATGGTCAAGGGAACCTGGTGGGTTATGGTCCATGGAGTTGCAAAGAGTCAGACACAGCTGAAACGACTGTGCATGCCCTCATGCAGGATACACATACATAAAATTTACCACAAAATTTACCATTGTAACATTTTTTTTTCTGTTTTATTTTATTTATTTTTATTTATTTATTTACTTATTTTGGTATTTATTTATTTTTTTACACGAACTCCCAAACATTAACCCCCCTCCCACCTCCCACCCCACATCATCCCTCCAGATCATCCCCATACACCAGCCCCAAGCATCCTGCATCCTGCATTGAACATAGACTGGCAATTCATTTCTTACATGATAGTATACAAATTTCAATGCTATTTTCCCAAATCATCCCACCCTCTCCCTCTCCCTCTCCTTCTCCCTCAGAGTCCATAAGTCCGCTCTACACATCTGTATCTCTTTTGCTGTCTTGCATACAGGGTCCTCATTACCATCTTTCTAAATTCCATATATATGTGTTAGTATACTGTATTGGTGTTTTTCTTTCTGGCTTACTTCACTCTGTATAATNGAGCCCATCTTTGCATGAAATGTTCCCTTGGTATCTCTAATTTTCTTGAAGAGATCTCTAGTCTTTCCCATTCTGTTGTTTCCCTCTATTTCTTTGCATTAATCACTGAGGAGGGCTTTCTTATCTTTCCTTGCTATTCTTTGGAACTCTGCATTCAGATGCTTATGTCTTTCCTTTTCGCCTTTGCTTTCTGCTTCTCTTCTTTTCACAGCTATTTGTAAGGCCTCCTCAGACAGCCATTTTGCTTTTTTGCATTTCTTTTCCATGGGGATGGTCTTGATCCCTGTCCCCTGTACAATGTCATGAACCTCCGTCCATAGTTCATCAGGCACTCTGTCTATCAGATCTAATCCCTTGAATCTATTTGTCACTTCCACTGTATAATCGTAAGGGATTTGATTTAGGTCATACCTGAATGGTCTAGTGGTTTTCCCTACTTTCTTCAGTTTAAGTCTATAGGACTAAAAAGTGTTAATTGTGAAGTCACCATCATCTAGCCACTAACTCCTGCTTCAGTGCTATTGCTATCACCAAACAGCTGTTGAGAATCATCCCCGTCTCTGTCCTCATTACTTTAAGATAAGATCCTTTTGGAAAACCAAAGCTAGTAAGGTGGTGCTTTTGTTTTTCAAAAGGAGTTACTAGTGAGAGTATACCAGTGACTTCATATGGCATAATGATGGCTTAAGTGAAAGTCGCTCAATCGTGTCTGAGTCTTTGTGACCCCATGGACTGTAATCCATGGAATTTTCCAAGCCAGAATACTGGAGTGGGTAGCCTTTCCCTTCTTCAGCAGATCTTCCCAACCCAGGAATTGGACCAGGGTCCCCTGCATTGCAGGTGGATTCTTTACCAACTGAGCTATCAGGGAAACATAATGATGGCTTATATAGACAGTGTTTAAAACAAAATTACCAAAAAAAAAAAAGATCCCTTTTTGCACACATATACTTCATTTATCACAGAAGTATATGTGTGCAAAAAGGGATCTTTTTTTTTGGTAATTTTGTTTTTAATGCTCCAATGTGTGGCTTAATGTCTTGAGAAAATACTTCTATTGTCACTACTCTGTGGAGCTATTGCCAAGGTACATTTTGCTTTGCTAGTGTAGAAATGGCCTTTCTGTGACCAGTAAGAATTTCTTGGCAATCCTAAATCAAAATGTTCTTGCCAGTGCCTAATTTGGGGAATTGTATTTTTTCTCACTAATTAACTCCATTGTTTCAATTAGGAAAGAACTTTTCCTTCCAGCCCAGAACACTGTCTCTGTACAGAAAGATGGCTTTGAAATGCTTTCATGATGAAGGCAAGGATTGGTACTAAGCTCATCCAGCCTCCCTTGTAATCATAGATTTGAGATGGTTGACTCTGTGAGAGTCAGTGTGTTGGAATGAAAGGGTTATATACAGTTGAAAGTGACATCCAAAGAGTCCAGAAGAAGTGAAAAGGATTTGTATTATTGTTATCTTATGGCTAAGTCTCACTGGGGTCAAGTATATTATCCAGGATCATTATGGTACTCATACCCTTGAAACTGATCTCCTTAGAAGCTTGGTAACTAGCCAAGTTAATCAGTCATAAATTCTAAAACTCATATGAGCTACTTCATCCTCTTGGTACATTGCTGAAGAAATACTTTGAAACTGTAGTGTAGAACAAAGTCAGCAGTCTGTGATCTTTGGTTATGAAATCTTAAAATTACTTCCTCTCTATTAATGCAAATTATGGTAATTGACATTGGTGATATATTTAACTGCTTTCTTATGCATTAAGCTTTGGAAAAACAGCTATAAATATTTTGGTGATTTGTGATAGTAAATTAATTGCAGTACTGACTTAAGAATGATTTGGAGTCTTGTTGATCTGTTGGCTCATTTCCCCAAATGTCTTTGCCCTTCTTGGGCCAGGATAAAAAAGTCACTACAGATAGCTTTGCCTCTGACAGATGCTCTTCCGTTGATCTGTCATCCCTACATTGAAGATTTTAATGTTCAAGAACAATGGTAGAATGTGAAAGATGTAGTTTGACCTTTCTGGAGAGGCTTTGGGAGCTAATGGGAGAAGGGATAATATCAAGCCACCCTTTTCTATTCTCATAAGATTTCCTGTCTCACTTCATCCACAAATATTAACTGAGCATAAGACACAGGATCTAGGGTCAGATTAATCCTGTTCAAAATATACTCTAACAGCAGCATCAATATTGTCAGTGTTGACACCAAAAGGGCAGAAAAAGAAACAAACAAACAAACAAAAAATTTATAGAGCTTCATCATATATTGTTCAACTGTTAATTAATAGGTTATCATCTCAGTTAATATCTCATCTTGATTCAGTAGTTTTCCTATGTTGAGTCCTGCCTGTATGAAGAACAGTATCCTTTTATCTAGTTCTTCTGAATCCACGCTTGTGGAAATTTCACGTACTATTGTTTGTTCTGGTGTTGCTGGTTTAATTAGGTGGGGTGTGAGGGTCAGAACGGTGGCTGTTACTGCAGCCCCTGGTCAAAGTGGCTATCATGACCTCCATGGTATTGTTCCCTATTGTTTCCAGAGTTGCTAGTCTTTGAGGGTCAGTGTTTGTCAGAGAACTGGAGCAGATGTTCTCTTCTCACTGTTGTGATTCCTTGTCTCCAGCACCCACCTAGCCCAACCGATACGCAAATCCTTGTTCTTACTCAGCATTTCCTTCCTAATGATGTCTAGCATTGTGCTAATTTTTTAAAGTAGCTGTACATTGATCAGTCACTTTGGGGAACAATGATTTTTAAACCTGCTGTTCAGTTTACAATTTTTTTCTTATGTATTCAAAGGAGAGGATCTTTCCATTTAAGATTTATAGATTAAGTGCTATTTAAAAGATGGGACTATGTTGTAAGAACTTAATGGTTAAGAATAGTTTTATTCATGATTTTATACCTCACACTGACTAAAATAGTATTTATTTATTTATTTGTATTTATTTATTTTTTTACACGAACTCCCAAACATGAACCCCCCTCCCACCTCCCACCCCACATCTTCCCTCCAGATCATCCCCATACACCAGCCCCAAGCATCCTGCATCCTGCATTGAACATAGACTGGCAATTCATTTCTTACATGATAGTATACATATTTCAATGCTATTCTCCCAAATCATCCCTCCCTCTCCCTCTCCCTCTCCTTCTCCCTCAGAGTCCATAAGTCCGCTCTACACATCTGTATCTTTTTTGCTGTCTTGCATGCAGGGTCCTCATTACCATCTTTCTAAATTCCATATATATGTGTTAGTATACTGTATTGGTGTTTTTCTTTCTGGCTTACTTCACTCTGTATAATTGGTTCCAGTTTCATCCATCTTATTAGAACTGATTCAAATGTATTCTTTTTAATGGCTGAGTAATACTCCATTGTGTATATATACCACAGCTTTCTTATCCATTCATCCGCTGATGGACATCTAGGTTGTTTCCATGTCCTGGCTATTATAAACAGTGCTGCAATGAACATTGGGGTACATGTGTCTCTTTCTATTCTGGTTTCCTCGGTGTGTATGCCCAGCAATGGGATTGCTGGGTCATAAGGCAGTTCTATTTGCAATTTCTTAAGGAATCTCCACACTGTTCTCCATAGTGGCTGTACTAGTTTGCATTCCCACCAACAGTGTAAAAGGGTTCCCTTTTCTCCACACCCTCTCCAGCATTTATTGCTTGCAGACTTTTGGATCGCAGCCATTCTGACTGGTGTGAAGTGGTATCTCATTGTGGTCTTGATTTGCATTTCTCTGATAATGAGTGACGTTGAGCATCTTTTCATGTGTTTGTTAGCCATCCGTATGTCTTCTTTGGAGAAATGTCTATTTAGTTCTTTGGCCCATTTTTTGATTGGGTCGTTTATTTTTCTGGAATTGAGCTGTATAAGTTGCTTGTATATTTTTGAGATTAGTTGTTTGTCAGTTGCTTCATTTGCTATTATTTTCTCCCATTCAGAGGGTTGTCTTTTCACCTTGCTTATAGTTTCCTTTGTTGTGCAGAAGCTTTTAATTTTAATTAGATCCCATTTGTTTATATTTGCTTTTATTTCCAGTATTCTGGGAGGCGGATCATTGAGGATCCTGCTGTGATTTATGTCGGAGAGTGTTTTGCCTATGTTCTCCTCTAGGAGTTTTATAGTTTCTGGTCTTACATTTAGATCTTTAATCCATTTTGAGTTTATTTTTGTGTGTGGTGTTAGAAAGTGATCTAGTTTCATTCTTTTACAAGTGGTTGACCAGTTTTCCCAGCACCACTTGTTAAAGAGATTGTCTTTACTCCATTGTATATTCTTGCCTCCTTTGTCAAAGATAAGGTGTCCATATGTGTGTGGATTTATCTCTGGGCTTTCTATTTTGTTCCATTGATCTATATTTCTGTCTTTGTGCCAGTACCACACTGTCTTGATGACTGTGGCTTTGTAGTAGAGCCTGAAGTCAGGTAAGTTGATTCCTCCAGTTCCATTCTTCTTTCTCAAAATTGCTTTGGCTATTCGAGGTTTTTTGTATTTCCATACAAATCTTGAAATTATTTGTTCTAGTTCTGTGAAAAATACCGCTGGTAGCTTGATAGGGATTGCATTGAATCTGTAGATTGCTTTGGGTAATATATTCATTTTCACTATATTGATTCTTCCAATCCATGAACATGGTATATTTCTCCATCTATTAGTGTCCTCTTTGATTTCTTTCATCAGTGTTTTATAGTTTTCTATATATAAGTCTTTAGTTTCTTTAGGTAGATATATTCCTAAGTATTTTATTCTTTTCGTTGCAATGGTGAATGGAATTGTTTCCTTAATTTCGTTTTCTACTTTCTCATTATTAGTGTATAGGAATGCAAGGGATTTCTGTGTGTTGATTTTATATCCTGCAACTTTACTATATTCATTGATTAGCTCTAGTAATTTTCTGGTGGAGTCTTTAGGGTTTTCTATGTAGAGGATCATGTCATCTGCAAACAGTGAGAGTTTTACTTCTTCTTTTCCAATTTGGATTCCTTTTATTTCTTTTTCTGCTCTGATTGCTGTGGCCAAAACTTCCAGAACTATGTTGAATAGTAGCGGTGAAAGTGGACATCCTTGTCTTGTTCCTGACTTTAGGGGAAATGCTTTCAATTTTTCACCATTGAGGATAATGTTTGCTGTGGGTTTGTCATATATAGCTTTTATTATGTTGAGGTATGTTCCTTCTATTCCTGCTTTCTGGAGAGTTTTTATCATAAATGGATGTTGAATTTTATCAAAGGCCTTCTCTGCATCTATTGAGATAATCATATGGCATTTATTTTTCAATTTGTTAATGTGGTGAATTACATTGATTGATTTGCGAATATTGAAGAATCCTTGCATTCCTGGGATAAAGCCTACTTGGTCATGGTGTATGATCTTTTTAATGTGTTGTTGGATTCTGATTGCTAGAATTTTGTTGAGGATTTTTGCATCTATGTTCATCAGTGATATTGGCCTGTAGTTTTCTTTTTTTGTGGCATCTTTGTCAGGTTTTGGTATTAGGGTGATGGTGGCCTCATAGAATGAGTTTGGAAGTTTACCTTCCTCTGCAATTTTCTGGAAGAGTTTGAGTAGGATAGGTGTTAGCTCTTCTCGAAATTTTTGGTAGAATTCAGCTGTGAAGCCGTCTGGACCTGGGCTTTTGTTTGCTGGAAGATTTCTGATTACAGTTTCAATTTCCGTGCTTGTGATGGGTCTGTTAAGATTTTCTATTTCTTCCTGGTTCAGTTTTGGAAAGTTGTATTTTTCTAAGAATTTGTCCATTTCTTCCACGTTGTCCAATTTATTGGCATATAATTGCTGATAGTAGTCTCTTATGATTCTTTGTATTTCTGTGTTGTCTGTTGTGATCTCTCCATTTTCATTTCTGATTTTATTGATTTGATTTTTCTCCCTTTGTTTCTTGATGAGTCTGGCTAATGGTTTGTCAATTTTATTTATCTTTTCAAAAAACCAGCTTTTGGCTTTGTTGATTTTTGCTATGGTCTCTTTTGTTTCTTTTGCATTTATTTCTGCCCTAATTTTTAAGATTTCTTTCCTTCTACTAACTCTGGGGTTCTCCATTTCTTCCTTTTCTAGTTGCTTTAGGTGTAGAGTTAGGTTATTTATTTGACTTTTTTCTTGTTTCCTGAGGTATGCCTGTATTGCTATGAACTTTCCTCTTAGCACTGCTTTTATAGTGTCCCACAGGTTTTGGGTTGTTGTGTTTTCATTTTCATTCATTTCTATGCACATTTTGATTTCTTTTTTGATTTCTTCTGTGATTTGTTGGTTATTCAGAAGCGTATTGTTCAGCCTCCAAATGTTGGAATTTTTAATAGTTTTTCTCCTGTAATTGAGATCTAATCTTAATGCATTATGGTCAGAAAAGATGCTTGGAATGATTTCGATTTTTTTGAATTTATCAAGGTTAGATTTATGTCCCAGGATGTGATCTATCCTGGAGAAGGTTCCGTGAGCACTTGAGAAAAAGGTGAAATTCATTGTTTTGGGGTGAAATGTCCTATAGATATCAATTAGGTCTAACTGGTCTATTGTATCATTTAAAGTTTGCGTTTCTTTGTTAATTTTCTGGTTAGTTGATCTGTCCATAGGTGTGAGTGGGGTATTAAAGTCTCCCACTATTATTGTGTTATTGTCAATTTCCCCTTTCATACTTGTTAGCATTTGTCTTACATATTGCGGTGCTCCTATGTTGGGTGCATATATATTTATAATTGTTATATCTTCTTCTTGGATTGATCCTTTGATCATTATGTAGTGGCCTTCTTTGTCTCTTTTCACAGCCTTTGCTTTAAAGTCTATTTTATCAGCTATGAGTATTGCCACTCCTGCTTTCTTTTGGTCTCTATTTGCATGATATATCTTTTTCCAGCCTTTCACTTTCAGTCTGTTTATGTCCCTTGTTTTGAGGTGGGTTTCTTGTAGACAGCATATACAAGGGTCTTGTTTTTGTATCCATTCAGCCAGTCTTTGTCTTTTGGTTGGGGCATTCAACCCATTTACGTTTAAGGTAATTATTGAGAAGTATGATCCCGTTGCCATTTACTTTATTGTTTTGGGTTCGGGTTTATACACCCTTTTTGTTTCCTGTCTAGAGAATATCCTTTAGCATTTGTTGGAGAGCTGGTTTGGTGGTGCTGAATTCTCTCAGCTTTTGCTTGTCTGTAAAGCTTCTGATTTCTCCTTCGTATTTGAAAGAGATCCTTGCTGGGTACAGTAATCTGGGCTGTAGGTTTTTTTCGTTCAACACTTTAAGTATGTCTTGCCATTCCCTCCTGGCCTGAAGAGTTTCTATTGAAAGATCAGCTGTTATCCTTATGGGAATCCCCTTGTGTGTTATTTGTTGTTTTCCCCTTGCTGCTTTTAATAGTTGTTCTTTGTGTTTGATCTTTGTTAATTTGATTAATATGTGTCTTGGCGTGTTTCGCCTTGGGTTTATCCTATTTGGAACTCTCTGGGTTTCTTGGACTTGGTTGGCTATTTCCTTCCCCATTTTAGGGAAGTTTTCAACTATTATCTCCTCAAGGATTTTCTCATGGTCTTTCTTTTTGTCTTCTTCTTCTGGGACTCCTATAATTCGAATGTTGGAGCGTTTCATATTGTCCTGGAGGTCTCTGAGATTGTCCTCATTTCTTTTAATTCGTTTTTCTCTATTCCTCTCTGATTCATTTATTTCTACCATTCTATCTTCTATTTCACTAATCCTATCTTCTGCCTCCGTTATTCTACTATTTGTTGCCTCCAGAGTGTTCCTGATCTCATTTATTGCATTATTTATTGTACAATGACTCTTTTTTATTTCTTCTAGGTCCTTGTTAAACCTTTCTTGCATCTTCTCAATCCTTGTCTCCAGGCTATTTATCTGTGATTCCATTTTTATTTCAAGATTTTGGATCATTTTCACTATCAATATTCGGAATTCTTTCTCAGGTAGATTCCCTATCTCTTCCTCTTTTGTTTGGTTTTGTGGACATTTCTCCTGTTCCTTTACCTGCTGAGTATTCCTCTGTCTCTTCATCTTGTAACATTTTTAAAAATTCTGTGGTATTAAGTAAATTCACACTGTTGTGTAAACATCACTAACAGCCATCTCTGTAAATTTCCCCCAACAAGAATTCTATATCCCAATAAACAAAAATGCCCCAGCCTTTGACAACCACAATTCTATATTATCTATAAACTTGACCAGTCTTGGAATCTCATGTAAAGAATCATATATTATTTGTCCTTTAGTGATAGGTTTATTTCACTGAGTGTGATGTCTTCAAGGTCCAACAATGTTGTACCATGTATCAAATTATCTTCCTTTTTAAGGCTGAGTAATTGTATGTGATACACATTTGCTTATCCAGTCATCCAGTTTATGGACATTTGGACTGTTTCCTCATTCCTTCATTATAAATATCAATTAATATTCAGGATTCACATAAGCTGTATGCTATGTTTTGTTGCCATTTTATTGAAGCACAGTTGATTTACAATATTGTGTTAGTTGTAAGCGTACAGCAAAGTGATTCAGCTATATATACATATATATTTTTTTCAGGTTATTTTCCATTATAGGTTGTTTTAATACATTGTGGTTTTGCTTTGTACTTCCCTAATGACTGCTAATGTTGAGGATCTTTTCATGGGTTCATTGGTCTTTTGAATAATTTCTCAGGAGAAATGTCTATCAAGTCATTTGCTCATTTTTTGATTGGGTTGACCTTTAATTTATTTGTGTTAAATTATAAGACTTATTTATATATTCTGCATATCTATCCTTTGTCAGATTTATGATTAGCAAATATTTTCTCCCAATTTGTGTGTTATCTGTTTAACTCTCAATAGTGTCCTTTGATTGAAGAAGGCAATGGCACCCCACTCCAGTACTCTTGCCTGGAAAATCCCATGGGTGGAGGAGCCTGGTAGGCTGCAGTCCATGGTGTCGCAAAGAGTTAAACACGACTGAGCGACTTCAATTTCACTTTTTACTTTCATGCATTGGAGAAGGAAATGGAAACCCACCCAGCGCTCTTGCCTGGAGAATCCCAGGGACGGGGGAGCCTGGTGGGCTGCCATCTGTGAGGTCACACAGAGTCGGACAAGACTGAAGCGACTTAGCAGCAGCAGCAATGTCCTTTGATACATAAGTGTTTTAATTTGGATGAAGTCCAACTTATATATTTTTATTGTTATTTATATTTTTGGTATTATTTCCAAAAATCTTTGCTAAATGCAATATTGTGAAGTTTTTCTCCTGTATTTTCTTCTACAACCTTCATAGTTTTGTTAATAGCTCTTAAGGTCTTTGATCCATTTGGGTTAATTTTTATAGAAGGAAAGCTTTCTCTCTTTCACTGTTGAATATTATGTTGGCTGTGGTTTTTTTTATATGACTTCTATTACGTTGAGATTTTCCTTAAATTTCTAGTTTGTTGATTGTTTTCCTCATGAAAAAGTTTTGCATCTTTTAAAGTATTTGATATTCTAATTTCCTTGTTTCTCTGATTGTAAGTAAGATTAATACTTGTTGTGGTTTCAGTTCCCCTGATATTATGTTGGCTGTGGTTTTTTTTATATGACTTCTATTACGTTGAGATTTTCCTTAAATTTCTAGTTTGTTGATTGTTTTCCTCATGAAAAAGTTTTGCATCTTTTAAAGTATTTGATATTCTAATTTCCTTGTTTCTCTGATTGTAAGTAAGATTAATACTTGTTGTGGTTTCAGTTCCCCTGAACTTGATTTTGTTAACTTGCATCCCAACTTCCAGAACCACCTGATATTAGAATTCCACCCTCTCTTTTCCCCATAACCCCTTGAAGGCTTCTCTCTGGGCTCCACAGTGCAGTCTCACACGAAGGGCATCTGGATGTGGTGTGTGCCTCATCCTAAGAAGCCAGACCATGCTCTAGTTCTGCTTGATACAGAGGGCTTGGGGGATGTGGAGAAGGTAAGGAATGAGGTTCCAGTTTGGACTAAGCCCTCGTGTCTGAATGTCCTCTACAGTTTTAATTTTCCTTTAAATAAAACCTTTGTTTAACCATGTTTTTTTCATTTCTGTTTATATGCTATGAAACTAAGTTAGGAAGCAGGGGTTAGGAAAATATTCATAAGGAGAATCCTAGAAGAAGAGCATAGTGGTCAGTAGACAGTATCCTAATTAACAAAAAGCTATAAGCTAAGCCTGGAGAAGGCAATGACACCCCACTCCAGTAATCTTGCCTGGAAAATCCCATAGATGGAGGAGCTTGGTAAGCTGCAGTCCATGGGGTCGCTAAGAGTCAGAAACAACTGAGCGACTTCATTTTCACTTTTCACTTTCATGCATTGGAGAAGGCAATGGCAACCCACTCCAGTGTTCTTGCCTGGAGAATCCCAGGGATGGGGGAGCCTGGTGGGCTGCCATCTATGGGGTCTCACAGAGTCGGACATGACTGAAGCGACTTAGCAGTAGCAGCAGTATAAGCTAAGCCAGTTAACACAGATGCATAAAGGGAGTACAGATAAACTCAAAGTGATGAATTTTATCCTGCAAAGAACTTTAGTTGGGGATTTAGGTTCCAAAGCCCCACGCCCTTGGCTTTAACTTTAAAGTCTGTCAGTAATTCAGTGACTTTTGTAAATTATTTGACCTTTTAACCTCAGCTTTCTGATCTGTAAAACAGGTGTATTAGATCCACATTTGCCTCATAGTATTGTCTGGAATATTTATAAGATAAGAAATGGGAAGTGTTAGGTGAACAACAAAATCCAACTGAGACAGGAACAAGTATTAGTACCCTAATATTAAGACATTTTTTCTGTAAAAATAAAGAGAAAAATTAAATTTAAATTACATTCAAGACCTTTGACTGTCCACCCGCAATGACTATTTGTTTTGCAATTATCTACCAATGATCATAAGAGGGTCTAATGAGAATCAGGGTAAAACAAAACACATCAGAAAACTATTCAAAGTCATTTTTGCTTGGATTTGGTTTTCTTTGTCACCAGTCTTGAAAGAAAAAAAAAAAAAGACTCTAGTTAAATGAGCATCCTTCTACTACTGCTGATCAGGAAAATGCCATAAGAATGAAACACAATCCTGGTAAAATATGTTCTGATTTCTAGGGTGACAACCAGAATGACTCCTGGATCTTTGCCCTAGCAATACTCTTGAGCAGCACTTTTGTGTACAATAGTATGGGAACTATCAACCAGCAGGCCATGGACCAACTGCAGTATCCTTTTGGGATCCAAACCACACCAAAGTCAGAGGGGAGACAAAAATTTAAAAAACAGCTGACTATGAATCCTGGTGAAACAGACATGAGAAATATAAAAAAGAATTCAATGGCAAGGGGAAAATCTATAACCTACTGAAGAATTGATACTTGGGATATTTGGGTTAAGAACAAAGCAGAAACCAAGGTTTTGTATGTGGAACTAATATAGGATGGGGAGGTACTCTTCATTCATGCCAGTTTTCCTTATTTTGCTACTCAGCTATGTGACGGAGCTGACAGATAGGATCAGGGCAAGATCCTCACCTGATGTGGATGGGGTTGAGGATTCAGCTGACTTTGTGAGCTTCTTTCCAGACTTCATATGGACACTGAGGGATTTCTCCCTAGACTTGAAAGCAGGTGGAGAGTCCATCACAGCAGATGAATACCTGGAAAATTCCCTCAAGCTTAAGAAAGGTAAAGGGGACTTAGAATTGGTAAACAGATGACAAAATGCTAAAAACTATTGTTCCTTAGTTTTCTGTCAACAGTTTTGTCTTTTATTTATGTTTTCTATTTCTTCTCAAGGGTTGATTACTAAGAAGTAATGCTTGTTTACTATCTGAATAATAGATTTGGCTTTAGATCATTTTTCTTCCTGTTCTAAGAATAAATTTCTTTTTCTTTCACCTTTCCCTGTGCTGTGATTAGATTGCTATCTCCATGCTTAGGGCTTGTGGTGCTGTAATTAGCCAAAGAGTAGGAGTAGAATGGTCATTTATTTGAAGAAAAGAAATGCAGGCATGCACCATCCACAGTTCAGGGCTGGTAAAGGATTGCCAAAAGCAAATGTTGTCCAATCTATCCTGCCAGTTGGTTTTATAAATAAGATTTTATTGGAATAATGTCATACCCATTTATTTATAGTTTATGACTGCTTAGGCTACAATAGGAGACTTGAGTACTCAGAAAAGAAACCATCAGGCTTGCAAAGTTTGAAATATTTACTGTTTGACCTTTTATGGGAAATGTTTGCAAGACCCTACATTAGGAAAATTCCTTTTTTCTTCCTCCAGGTACCAGCACAAAAGATAAAACTTTTAATCTGCCTCGACTCTGTATCCGAAAGTTCTTCCCAAAGAAGAAATGCTTCATCTTTGATCGGCCCACTGATAGGAAGAAATTGGGCCAGCTTGAGGAATTGTGTGATGATGAGCTGGACTCCGAATTTGTGCAACAAGCTGTGGTCTTCTGTTCCTACATCTTTAGCAATTCCAAAACTAAAACTCTCTCAGGAGGCATCAAGGTGGATGGACCTCGTGAGTCCCCTTCCCAGTCTTCAGTCTCACTGTTAAGACTAGAGGATGGTGTGATAACATCCATGTAGCTTCAACTTTGAAAAATGTACATCTATTGCTATTATCGTGATAAATTCTAGGTGGCACCAACACTTCTGATAGGTTTTATTAGTCAGACTTCATAGTTGAGAAAAGACACAAAAGGCAAAGAATAAAAGCTCTGAGAGCGGACAATTGTCCTAGTAAACTGGATCTGCCCTGTCCAACATGGCTGTCCCTAGACAGATATGCCTATCTAAATTTAAATGTAACTAATAAAAAATATAGAAATTTAACATTCTGATCACACAGCTATGTCTCAAGGCCTCACACCTACATGAGGCTAGTGGCTCCCACCCTGGACAGCACGCACAGAATAATTCCAACATCACAGAAATTTCTCCTATAATGCTCTGCTAGAATAAACAAAATGGAAGGCTCATTTTTATTTGCTCCACAAATATTAATCAAATGTTTCCCATGGACTTACCAGGGCTGATAATATAGACATAAATGAGAGAGATATGGTTTCCGGCCTAACAGTACCTGCAGGTGAAGTAAATGTACTCAATAAACACAAAGGGTTCTCAACCGTTGATGTATACATACCACCTGAGGATCTTGCCAAAGAGGAGGGTCTAAGTCAGTCAAACTGGGGCAGAGGCTGAGAGTCTGAATTTTTAGCAACTTTTCAGGTGATGCTGTAAAATAAATGGTTGGTAATAAACAACCTTAGAATTAGACAGAATAAAGAGTTTTCTCACTCTGCCTACAGTAAACATCATCATTGTTCTCTATCATAGGTTTAGAGACCCTGGTGCAGACCTATGTCAGTGCCATCAACAGTGGGGATCTGCCCTGCATGGAGAATGCAGTCCTGGCCTTGGCTGAGATAGAGAACTCAGCCGCAGTACAAAAGGCCATTGCCCACTATGACCAGCAGATGAGCCAGAAGCTCCAGCTGCCCTCGGAAACCCTCCAGGAACTGCTGGACCTGCACAGGGCCAGTGAGAAAGAGGCCATTGAAGTCTTCATGAAGAGTTCCTTCAAAGACATAGACCAATTATTTCAAAAAGAATTAGAGGTAATTTTTTTTCTCAAGTTTATACATATTAGGCTCTTGGAAAGTAAAGTATTACTAGAAAATGAAATATGTGTTTATTTTGTGAAAAGCGATTTTTCTAGATACACATTATTTGTTATCATAAGAGAAACCAATTTTATTTATAATATACTTTATTATGAGGTATTGAAAATTTTTTCTTTCATGAATAAACTAATAATCTTCCCTGTAATTTCATTACATGCATACAAGTAATAATCAGAGCTTCTAATCAAATCACAGACTGGCCAAAAGCAAAGAATATTTTATTCTTAGTTATCATGAGTAGGTTTATATTGAGCTACATTTATTTCACATGCAATCATTTGTCCAGTTGGGAAATTAGGAGTTTTCTGCAAAGGTGAAGCATGTAGCTAGTAGTCTCTGCTCCAAAGGTTACCCTCATGGAGAAAGGGGCTTCTGTAGAAAGTCAGGATCAGGAGGAAGGATATGATTTTGTTGCATTTCTGTGCGTTCTAGTGGCCACTGACATTTTTTACTTTTATTTTTTTGAGAAGCTTTTCCAGAAATTTGGAGGTCAAGCTAACCTCTTTAAATTCTTCTGTTTATTAATACTTATATTTTACATTAAAGGCCCAGCTAGATAAAAAGCGAGATGACTTTTGTAACCAGAATCTTAAAGCATCAGAAGATCATTGCTCTGCTTTACTGAAGGATATTTTCAGTCCTCTAGAAGAAGATGTGAAACAAGGGATTTATCTGAAACCAGGGGGCTATCGCTTCTTCATTGAGAAGATGCAAGAGCTGAAGAAGAAGTATTTTCAGGAGCCCAGAAAGGGCATACAGGTAGCTAAGTTTGATTCTGGGAAGCTACTGATGCCTCCTTGGCGACGGTGTGACCACGTGTGTTGTACACAGATGTGCAATTATAGGACCACTGTCATTCAGGCTTTCATTCTATAAACACGTACAGGGAGCCTGTTACACCAGGTATAACCAATGTGCTCATACAAGAGCATACCCTAAGTTAACAATTGAGTTATAAACTGGATTACCAGATATATCCAAAATTTCAAATAATGTCATCATGTATCTCTCTGCCTGTGGCTGCCCCCAGCCCTACACTTCCCTCCCTCCCAATTTCCCTCTACCCGCTTTATTCAAATCCACTTTCTCCATGACGCTTTCATTCTCCAACAAGTTCACCCCATAAGAGACCACAGCACCAACAGCTCCAAAACCAGAGCCCTCAGTTTACAAGAACAGAGAATCACTATTTACATGTATATCAACCTCTTAAAAAGGATTCTGCTCAGGAGGGCGCCTTGCTTGGCCAGTCTGGAGCATGTGCTCCTCCCAGTGACAGGGAATCTGATCGCCAGGCACACAAGGGCCAAGAGGAGCAGTTCCTAGAGGGAAAGGTGGAAAACATGATTAAGTGTTTATAGTCATTTCCTACTACTAACCCTATTTTGCCTGGATCCCAGGCTGAGGAGATTCTTCAGGAATACTTGAAGTCCAAGGAGTCTGTGACTGATGTAATTCTACAGACAGACCAGGCACTCTCAGAGAATGAAAAGTTGATTGAAGGTGAGGAGCAAGTCAAGAGACTAGACAGTCTCGAAAGCTCTTTAAAGTTCTAACTAATTCAGCTAGGTGAACCGAGGAGTCTCAAACTATACCGAGGAGCCTTAAACTATAGCAGCATGAGAAAAGATGTCTCATTTGCTAACTAATATCTTTTCTGAGTGGGGTGTATGCAGCCAGTAGCAACAATGATAGGGAATTGTAGGAAGAAAGAAGCAACTTGGTCTCCACATACACTTTTCTTTTTCCTCTTCCTCCTGACAGTGGAACGCGTGAAAGCTGAATCTGCACAGGCCACAGCAAAAATGCTGGAGGAAATGCAAATAAAGAACCAGCAGATGATGGAAGAGAAAGAAAAGAGCCATCAGGAACATGTGAAACAACTGACTGAGAAGATGGAGAGGGATAGGGCCCAGTTACTGGAAGAGCAGGAGCGAACTCTTGCTCTCAAACTGCAGGTATTTAATTGCAACACCGTGAGGTTCCTGTTATTCTGTTTTCCTGCCACACTCCCTGGTCACAAATGTGGCCCCGCAGTGAGAACTTGAAGCCCAGAAGAAGAACTTTGCATGCTTACTTGTACTTTTCAATCCCTGTTTGTCTGCCTGAACTGGCCCCTACAGTGTCTTGTTACTAAAAGATTTTACTTGCAGTTATGTCACACCTACTCTTTTATCACTCTATCTGTCAATCATGGTAGCTGTTATCTGCTAGGCATTTAAAAGAAAGGGGGGGTTATCCATATCAAAGCAAGATCTGTCATGTCCCTAATCCTTAGGAGATGAAAGAGAGGTTCAGACAAGACTAAATAACTTTCATAGGGTCACAATGCTCGGGAAGATATCTGAACTGTCTTCACCACTTAGAGGGATCCATGATTTTTTTTTTTTTCCTGTCACAACTGGTATGACCTTTAGCTATAAGAAATCCTTCATAAGCAGAAGGACTCCTTAACTCACACTGCTGTGTCTATTTTCACTCCTACTGGTTTCCTATGCCCTGCTCCTAGTATGTGTTGAGCTGTGCAGAAATCCAGTATGGTCAAGTCTGGGACCCTGATTCCCTCACCTATATTTTGGTCCTCCTGCCACCAAGTTGTGGAAGCTTAGGCCAAATTTCCTGATCTAAGATTCAGACAATGTATCAGATTTTGGAAATCCTTCTATTTCTGTGTTATGTGTGTATGAGTGTGTATTAAAAAATAAAAATGCATAGATAAGACTCAAAGCCAAACATTTCATTAGGTTGTCCACAAAGGTTGTATATAAATAATGGGAGAAAAAAATTAAGACTGCTAATTGAGATTTATCAACATATCAGGATGAACTTACGTCAGGAGATATAAGTCAAAAATCTTTCTTAACTCAAGGAGACTCAGGAAAAGCAATCACAGAGATAGAAGACTTAAGAGAAAGTTTAATGAAAATTAATGATAGAGAAAATTTCAAGAAGAAATTAAATATTTTTGAGTAACATGGAAACTATTTTACCATATGTAAAATAGATAGCCAATGGGAATTTGCTGTATGGCTCAGGAAACTCAAACAGGAGCTCTGTATCAACCTAGAGGGGTGAGATGGGGAGGGAGATGGAAGGGAGTTTCAAAAGGGAGGGAATATAAGTATACCTATGGTTGATTCATGTTGAGATTTGACAGAAAACAGCAAAATTTTGTAAAGCAATTATCCTTCAATAAAAAATAAATAAATGAAAAGTAAAAAAAAAAAAATCCTTGAATGTGGAAACTAGATAGTAGTTAGAGATTTACTTAATGTT
This sequence comes from Oreotragus oreotragus, assembly GCA_006410675.1. NCBI lineage: Eukaryota > Metazoa > Chordata > Mammalia > Artiodactyla > Bovidae > Oreotragus > Oreotragus oreotragus. The sequence goes on along the minus strand of SJYX01008469.1, from coordinate 217,907 downwards.
ATACACTATTCAATTTCCATTTGTACTTTTTTAGGAACAGTCCCGACTACTACAGGAAGGATTCCACGAAGAGAACAGACGACTTCATAATGAAATACAGAATCTCCAGAAGAAGATGAATAAACCAAAGAAGGAATGTTTCCTAGGCTAAAGAATTAAAGAACATAGCTTTCCTGGTCACTCTTATCCAGGGCATTACTCAAGAAGTTTAAAACTAAGAAAAGTGTCACCATACTTTATAATATTTAGGTTTCACATTTTTACTATGCTAAAATTTGCAAAGACATGCAGTTCTATGATTGAAGTCATATGCATCTTCCTCACAATATTGTAAACTGTGTAGCAAGACACACTTTACCTCTGTGCCAGCACAGGAAGTATCGTAAGCTGGTACCACCCAGAAACTTCTTCTTCCAGATGCCCACTAGTTAGACAAGTGGATACTGAGCACTTGGGACAAAGTCTTGGGAATTAGTTGGTCATGAGTTTGACCAAATGCACAAGAGATTGGGAAGAATCATTCTAGCTTCTAGTAAAGGCAGTATATGGTGTCCCATTGTTTCAAGACTGCACCGTCTGTCAGTAGTGATGTGACTCCTGGATACCTGGAACGGGCAGTGCTTACTGGTGAATCCCTAGCTAAAGCAAATCACCTTGTATAGTGATCTAGAAGGTCTACAGAATTTCCACAGGAAGATGGAAGAAAAAGTTGAGAAAAGACACAAAAGGCAAAGAATAAAAGCTCTGAGAGCGGACAATTGTCCTAGTAAACTGGATCTGCCCTGTCCAACATGGCTGTCCCTAGACAGATATGCCTATCTAAATTTAAATGTAACTAATAAAAAATATAGAAATTTAACATTCTGATCACACAGCTATGTCTCAAGGCCTCACACCTACATGAGGCTAGTGGCTCCCACCCTGGACAGCACGCACAGAATAATTCCAACATCACAGAAATTTCTCCTATAATGCTCTGCTAGAATAAACAAAATGGAAGGCTCATTTTTATTTGCTCCACAAATATTAATCAAATGTTTCCCATGGACTTACCAGGGCTGATAATATAGACATAAATGAGAGAGATATGGTTTCCGGCCTAACAGTACCTGCAGGTGAAGTAAATGTACTCAATAAACACAAAGGGTTCTCAACCGTTGATGTATACATACCACCTGAGGATCTTGCCAAAGAGGAGGGTCTAAGTCAGTCAAACTGGGGCAGAGGCTGAGAGTCTGAATTTTTAGCAACTTTTCAGGTGATGCTGTAAAATAAATGGTTGGTAATAAACAACCTTAGAATTAGACAGAATAAAGAGTTTTCTCACTCTGCCTACAGTAAACATCATCATTGTTCTCTATCATAGGTTTAGAGACCCTGGTGCAGACCTATGTCAGTGCCATCAACAGTGGGGATCTGCCCTGCATNGTCTGAATTTTTAGCAACTTTTCAGGTGATGCTGTAAAATAAATGGTTGGTAATAAACAACCTTAGAATTAGACAGAATAAAGAGTTTTCTCACTCTGCCTACAGTAAACATCATCATTGTTCTCTATCATAGGTTTAGAGACCCTGGTGCAGACCTATGTCAGTGCCATCAACAGTGGGGATCTGCCCTGCATGGAGAATGCAGTCCTGGCCTTGGCTGAGATAGAGAACTCAGCCGCAGTACAAAAGGCCATTGCCCACTATGACCAGCAGATGAGCCAGAAGCTCCAGCTGCCCTCGGAAACCCTCCAGGAACTGCTGGACCTGCACAGGGCCAGTGAGAAAGAGGCCATTGAAGTCTTCATGAAGAGTTCCTTCAAAGACATAGACCAATTATTTCAAAAAGAATTAGAGGTAATTTTTTTTCTCAAGTTTATACATATTAGGCTCTTGGAAAGTAAAGTATTACTAGAAAATGAAATATGTGTTTATTTTGTGAAAAGCGATTTTTCTAGATACACATTATTTGTTATCATAAGAGAAACCAATTTTATTTATAATATACTTTATTATGAGGTATTGAAAATTTTTTCTTTCATGAATAAACTAATAATCTTCCCTGTAATTTCATTACATGCATACAAGTAATAATCAGAGCTTCTAATCAAATCACAGACTGGCCAAAAGCAAAGAATATTTTATTCTTAGTTATCATGAGTAGGTTTATATTGAGCTACATTTATTTCACATGCAATCATTTGTCCAGTTGGGAAATTAGGAGTTTTCTGCAAAGGTGAAGCATGTAGCTAGTAGTCTCTGCTCCAAAGGTTACCCTCATGGAGAAAGGGGCTTCTGTAGAAAGTCAGGATCAGGAGGAAGGATATGATTTTGTTGCATTTCTGTGCGTTCTAGTGGCCACTGACATTTTTTACTTTTATTTTTTTGAGAAGCTTTTCCAGAAATTTGGAGGTCAAGCTAACCTCTTTAAATTCTTCTGTTTATTAATACTTATATTTTACATTAAAGGCCCAGCTAGATAAAAAGCGAGATGACTTTTGTAACCAGAATCTTAAAGCATCAGAAGATCATTGCTCTGCTTTACTGAAGGATATTTTCAGTCCTCTAGAAGAAGATGTGAAACAAGGGATTTATCTGAAACCAGGGGGCTATCGCTTCTTCATTGAGAAGATGCAAGAGCTGAAGAAGAAGTATTTTCAGGAGCCCAGAAAGGGCATACAGGTAGCTAAGTTTGATTCTGGGAAGCTACTGATGCCTCCTTGGCGACGGTGTGACCACGTGTGTTGTACACAGATGTGCAATTATAGGACCACTGTCATTCAGGCTTTCATTCTATAAACACGTACAGGGAGCCTGTTACACCAGGTATAACCAATGTGCTCATACAAGAGCATACCCTAAGTTAACAATTGAGTTATAAACTGGATTACCAGATATATCCAAAATTTCAAATAATGTCATCATGTATCTCTCTGCCTGTGGCTGCCCCCAGCCCTACACTTCCCTCCCTCCCAATTTCCCTCTACCCGCTTTATTCAAATCCACTTTCTCCATGACGCTTTCATTCTCCAACAAGTTCACCCCATAAGAGACCACAGCACCAACAGCTCCAAAACCAGAGCCCTCAGTTTACAAGAACAGAGAATCACTATTTACATGTATATCAACCTCTTAAAAAGGATTCTGCTCAGGAGGGCGCCTTGCTTGGCCAGTCTGGAGCATGTGCTCCTCCCAGTGACAGGGAATCTGATCGCCAGGCACACAAGGGCCAAGAGGAGCAGTTCCTAGAGGGAAAGGTGGAAAACATGATTAAGTGTTTATAGTCATTTCCTACTACTAACCCTATTTTGCCTGGATCCCAGGCTGAGGAGATTCTTCAGGAATACTTGAAGTCCAAGGAGTCTGTGACTGATGTAATTCTACAGACAGACCAGGCACTCTCAGAGAATGAAAAGTTGATTGAAGGTGAGGAGCAAGTCAAGAGACTAGACAGTCTCGAAAGCTCTTTAAAGTTCTAACTAATTCAGCTAGGTGAACCGAGGAGTCTCAAACTATACCGAGGAGCCTTAAACTATAGCAGCATGAGAAAAGATGTCTCATTTGCTAACTAATATCTTTTCTGAGTGGGGTGTATGCAGCCAGTAGCAACAATGATAGGGAATTGTAGGAAGAAAGAAGCAACTTGGTCTCCACATACACTTTTCTTTTTCCTCTTCCTCCTGACAGTGGAACGCGTGAAAGCTGAATCTGCACAGGCCACAGCAAAAATGCTGGAGGAAATGCAAATAAAGAACCAGCAGATGATGGAAGAGAAAGAAAAGAGCCATCAGGAACATGTGAAACAACTGACTGAGAAGATGGAGAGGGATAGGGCCCAGTTACTGGAAGAGCAGGAGCGAACTCTTGCTCTCAAACTGCAGGTATTTAATTGCAACACCGTGAGGTTCCTGTTATTCTGTTTTCCTGCCACACTCCCTGGTCACAAATGTGGCCCCGCAGTGAGAACTTGAAGCCCAGAAGAAGAACTTTGCATGCTTACTTGTACTTTTCAATCCCTGTTTGTCTGCCTGAACTGGCCCCTACAGTGTCTTGTTACTAAAAGATTTTACTTGCAGTTATGTCACACCTNAAGAAAATGGCAACCCACTCCAGTATTCTTGCCTGGAGAATCCCAGGGATGGGGGAGCCTGGTGGGCTGCCGTCTATGGGGTCACACAGAGTCGGACACGACTGAAGTGACTTAGCAGCAGCAGCAGCATAGTAAGCAGAAAACAGAATGGAAAAAAGAGAGGTTTCTTATAAACTGAGTGAGAATTCTCACTGACAACAGATACTTGGAAGCTGAACAAGCTAATCCAAGGAGAGCAGCCCAAACTGGAAGATGTTAGAGCAGAATTCATGGGTAAGGTTTGTGTTGCCAGAGCAATCTATGACAAATATGCCCTTGATACTAACCATCTAAGTCCTCCTTACAATGTGATTTCCCTAGGGAGAAGCAACTTCTGTGAGTAGAATTTAAAGTGGTTACGTTAGGGATAGTAGGAGCAAAGAAAAGAAGAAAAATGTAGGGGAGGGGAGCAGAGTCAGCACATCTCAGGAAGTATCAGGGCAAATGATTTTGAGCACTTAAAAATAATGCAAAAGGGAGCTGTAGAGCTATGACCCTAAGAATGCTATCCTGGTTCATCTCCTTCTAGCACAGAAAAACTTTTTTCACTTAAAACAAGAAACAGAAAAGGATTGTGGGCAAATGCCATACAAATTATTATAGGAAAAATAGCTGTCCAATGCAAATTATTACAAAAAACCAATAAACATTCCTACAGGCAATTGAGCACTTAAAAATAATGCAAAAGGGAGCTGTAGAGCTATGACCCTAAGAATGCTATCCTGGTTCATCTCCTTCTAGCACAGAAAAACTTATTTCACTTAAAACAAGAAACAGAAAAGGATTGTGGGCAAATGCCATACAAATTATTATAGGAAAAATAGCTGTCCAATGCAAATTATTACAAAAAACCAATAAACATCCCTACAGGCAATTAAAGAGACCAGAAAAGCCTGCCCACAAAATAGATGAAGATTATAAAGTAACATTTCAAAGTATATGTAAATAATAATAATAATAATAATAATAAAAGAAAATAATAGAAGCTATGAAAGAACAACAAAAATATGAATTTGAGAAATTCAGAAATTATGTGAATAGAGAAAAAAAGAAAAGAAAGTTTGAAAAAAGATCCATCTAAACTGGGAAAATAATTAAAAATAAAATGTTAGAAATGAGGACTGGATGAGAAGGAACACAAGAATGAATAAACATCACAGAAAATTCCTTAGGAGAAACAGAAGATGGAAAAGAGATTAAAGATGCTTAATAAAAAAGAAATTTAAAAATAAAATATATAAGAGAGAAAGTGATACAGAAAATAGGCAGTGAAGATCCAATATATGTATAATAGAAGCTGCACCCCAAAGAAACCAAAGCATGGAACAGAATTAATATTAAAAATTATAATTCATACAAAATTTCCCATAAAAGGTAAATAAAAATATATACTAAAAATGTTTTTTTTTTTTTTTTCTGGAAAAATCAATCCAATATGGCCTAACTGGCTTAAAATGAAAAGAGCATCCAGATCATGATATTGAATCCTTCACAAGAGAGGGTAAAAAATCAGATTGTCTTAAGTCTTTTCAAAAGCAATTCTATACTATGTGAAGACAAAGGAGAAACATATTTCAGATATTCAAGGACAAACAGTGAGCCAGGGAGCTTCAGTTCAGTTCAGTTCAGTCACTCAGTCTTGAGTGACTCTTTGCGACCCCATGAACTGCAGCACGCCAGGCCTCCCTGTCCATCACCAACTCCCGGAGTTNAAAAAAAAAAAAAAAAGATGTTGCTGGAGTTCTGAATGTCCTTCACAGAATGTTATTGACCTTCCTGGAAAATCATTTGTAATAGGAAAAGAGATAAAATCTCTTCTGTGGGGTCATTAACAAAATAAGTCATAAGAACAATTTTCAAAATACCAATCTAGAGATACTTTTCATTGTTGAAAAGTACATGTTGAAATCATACATTTCAATAGTAAATACTGAAATGTTCTTGTCATTAAAATCATAGTGAGCCATAATAGATTGTGCTGTAAATAAGGCTAGAAAAAAGCAATTTTCTGTTCCTCTTTCCCTTGTTTCTTTAACTATTTTTAAATAGGTTATATTATTACAGTTCCCCTTAAATTAATTAGAATTGCAGCAGTTTCCTTGAAGTTCTTTAAGTGAAACTCTTAACCCAAGTCTGTTTTCTTTTGCTTTAAGATTTGGGCTGTTCTGTCTAAACTAAAATTGTTGACCAGCAATTTCAGTAACCAACATTACTACTAATTTGATAAAATAACTTTTACCATAGTTCAAAAAAAGAAACAAAGTACTGTTTTGCTTTTGTATTTATAGTTTTGAAAGTGAATTCACAATCATTTTCTTTCTTGTTCTTTTAGCTAACAAAGGTCATTCACAATTTTTTCATAAAAAGTAACACATTATTCTTAACAGGGTGTAATTAATAAGATTTCTTAGAACCCCCTGAGAATCTGAATTAATGGTGACCTGGGTTAGTTCAGTTCCTAAACTTCACAGGAAACTATAAGCTAGGTATTCTGGCTTCATGTAATTTCCTCTTTCTTCCCTGCCTCCTCCACATCTAGTATGGTCTGCTGTTAATTGTCAGTTTATTTGCTTAATCATTAAAGGTTGATATTGCAATATATAGATAGACTCTGAACTGTTTTTTAGTTGTAAGAGATGTGTGTGTATACTTGGGCTTTAAAAAGTCAGATTAAATCTAGTCATTATAAAATTAAGATTTATAGATCCCATGTTAATATTTTAATTTCTTTGAATTAATGCTTAATTTAAATGTTTTATGAGCTAAATGTTGAGATATATACCCTTTCATATAATATTATAAAAAGAAGCTGTCTAGTATAAACAACCTTATTCTAGAAACTTGTTCATTATTCATACAGGTATATGAAGTTTTGTGTTGTTCAATTTAGTCATCTCTCCAATATACCAAACCAAGCTTATTTTGGAGCTTGTTGCTATTCATAATTATTATAATAGAATAACAGTAGAATAATAATAGCTTATGGTTATTGAGTGTTTATTTGTGTCAGGCCAAGATCTCATGACGTTTTATGTTCATAGCAACTCTCAGGGGTAAATAGTTTTTTTTTTTGCAGATGACAGATCTAAAGCGTGAAGAGTTTAAGTACTTAATTTGCTGTGAAAATCATTCATTTGTAAGTGTAAATGATTTAAGTCCAGGCAGCCAGACCCTAGAATCCAGCTGTTAAGCACTCTATAACAGGATGATCTAGAAACTGGAAAACATAAAATGATTTTATCCTGTATTACAATATATGTAGTATGTACTAATAAATCATTTATTACATATTTGCCTGTGTTTCTAGACCTGGTGATCATCTTTTATTAGCACAGCATTCAGAATTACTTTGTGTTAAATCCCTCCATGCTAATTAAAAACCCCTCGAACAGGCCCGGCTGTGTGAAACATTTGAGCTTGTGTTTCGCTCTTCTAATAACTTGATGGCTTGATGGCAGTGGAGACTTGACCTTCCTAATGGTTGGCCGGTTTGTCACTTCTCTTTTAGTTTGAGACTGTAGAAATTTTAATTCAAGTCTGTTTCCTCTAATCCTTGAGAAATCTTTGATTTCCTGATCATGAGTGGTGATGAAACAGTAGGATAAATTATGGCTCTGCAAACATAACTTTGCAGGCTCCACATCCAGTGAGGGTGAGTGAGTGTGAGAAACTGAGAATTTGGAAGAACGTGCTAAACAGGAACCATGACTATGGGATCCTTCTGTATTAAATATATTAATGTCTATTCTTGAAAAGTTCGATGGTATGAGAAAGATTTCATTTGAAAATTGGGAAGTTACCTGTTTTTTAGCTGTCAGAGAAGAGTATATTAAAGAAAGCTAAGTTTTCACATCTAAAATAATAATTTGGCATCTTCGGTTAACGTAGAACAGGAACAGGATATCAAAATACTCAGCTTAAAAGAATGCCAAGACCTACCTGAGCTGTAACTTTATGATCCACTGCTATGCTGTTTGATTAGAAGGAAGCTGATTGCTTGTCCTGTCTTTGTCTGGTTTTTCTCCCTAGACTGTGAAAGCACTAAACCACTTAAAAGAAAACTTGAAAATCATTCACAGAGGTGGGTATGACTGTATCAGCCTTTCTACCAACTCGGGTCAGTTAGCTTTTTTGCTGTGATTAGAGTACTTTTGATTACAAGTAACAGAAAAGCCTGTTAACTGGCTTAAAGTTAAAGAAACTCATCATCTGTCATAGTGAGTCCAAAGGCAGGGTGGCTCCAAGCACAGAGTGGTTAGGCTGAAGCTTTCTTCGTTTGGCTCTGCTCTCCGTAACGCGTCGGCTCCATTCTCAGGGTAGTAACAGCTAAAGTAGGTCCTGTGTCACATCTGGACGTGGCGGCTCCTTGAAGAAGCAGCTTTCCTCATGTGGCTGTCTTAGAAGCAGAGAAATCTTCCTTATGTGTCTCTGGTATCTTCTCTTGTCTCATTCACCAGAGTTGCCTCACGCCCTCACCTAAATGAGTCCCTAGTGAGAAGCATTAGTCTACCCTGATAAGCTCAGGCCAGTCAGGACCCAGTGCTTGGAGGTATGGGTGGAGCTACACCGAGGAGTCTGGAGATCTCAGTAAAGCCGAAGTCCCCAGAGTAGGGACAGCTTGGTTAGGAGCGGATGCTTGATAGGCAGTCAGCTGTGTCAGTGATAGTGAGCGCTCTTCTCTGGAGTTTTTGGTAGATCACCTTCTGAGTTATAGACAGATACTTTTGTATCCTGTATTTATTTTTATCCTTACTTTTTATTCGTAGAGCCATGACAGTGACAATGAAATGGATTGAAAGATTGAGAAGGGTACAGAGAATTAGGGACTGAGGGCGAGGATTGGCCACCGACTGGCTGAAATAGTTACAGTCAGAGAGGAGCAGGTGGTAACCTAGGGGCCATTGTGGCCAAATTGTGTAAAATCTGGTGAAGCAAATGAAAAGGACTTAGCTTTCCCATGTGTGCAGAAAAGTACACCCACTCCGTAATAGGTACTTTCCTTTCCACAACCCTGTAAGTTAGGAATTGTTGCTTATATTTTGTAGACGAGGGGATCATGGATGCTAAGTGAGAATTCAAAAGGTTGCTCTAGGTAGTTTTGAATATCAGACCTAGGGCTCAAACCTTTGCTTTTCTGACCAGAGCTTGTGGTCTTGATGAATGTACTGGGTTGGATACTCTTCTTAGTTAGATAAAGCTCTGCTTAAACAAAATTGTGGGTTTAAGATTTGTGTACTTTGCGTTTAGTTGTATCATCTTTGATTTGTATTTTAAAGTAGCTTGGGCTTCCCTGGTAGCTCAGATAGTAAAGAATCCGCCTGCAATGCAGAAGACCTGGGTTTGATCCTTGGGTTGAGAAGATTCCGTGGAGAAGGGAACGGCTACCCACTCCAGTATTCTGGCCTGGAGAATTCCATGGACCGAGGAGACCAGCAGGCTACAGTTCATTGGGGCACAAAGAGTCGAACACGACTGTGCAACTTTCACTCACTTACACTTATAAAGTAGCTTAGTATACTCTTACAGATTAAATTCATTGTGCATGTTATGATTGTTCAGTAATGAATCCGAAACAAGTAAATGAATATGTCTCTTGATGAGAACAAAGAAAACTTTATTGAATGCCTAAATTGAATATAAGGCTTTTTTTTTTATAACACGTTTTTAAGCATTCAGAAAATTTTATCATCTTATCTATCTGAATTTTACAGACTCGATCACTTATGTTTGGTAGCATTTTTCCTTGGACTTCTTTAGAACGTAGCTCATTTGATTAATTACTTGAACGTTGAATGACATCTGTGTCTTGCAGATATCAAACCTTCCAATATTCTTCTGGATAGAAGTGGAAATATTAAACTCTGTGACTTTGGCATCAGTGGACAGCTTGTGGACTCGATCGCCAAGACGAGAGATGCTGGCTGCAGGCCCTACATGGCAGTAAGTGCGAGTCCAAGCCTTCTTGCCTGACAGTCACTGCACAGAGAGCCTGTGCCCTTTGGCGCTGTGCTTCCAAGGAGTCCGCTTTAGTCGCGCAGTTCCACTACCCTAGAGTGTTTGCCTCTTCCACGAAGACCCGACTCGGTTCCAGCTTTGCTACGAAACTTGTCAAAATTTTCCCAGTGAACTCCTGCTTCATGGTCTTACTCTGTTCCTCTTGCCTGGCGCTTAGTATATATGGTCTTTTCTGATTTGTTTTTTCATTATATTCTAGTTAGTTCTCAAAAGGCTTCTTTGTGTTTCTAGACCAACCCTCCCCCCGTGTTGTCTCGACTGTAGGAGGTGATACTGTAGTAGACACATGGCTAATGTAAGTGGTGCTATTTCCAGTTAGAGGAGAATGGGAATACAAGTTCCTCCCAGAACTCAGTATGTCTCATAGAGTCTTTAGGGGTGGAGGAGGCTCACTGACACATGCAAGGGTGAAGGCCTCAGGTGTTTCCCAACCTGGAGCATCACAGTACCTGCTGACACATAGGGAAGCTGCTTACACTGATAGGGTTATTTTATAACCAGCTAAAATACTCATACCTTTTTTCTTAAGAGGTTTCAGATGGTACTCAAGATACCATTCTGTAATAATTTTTTCCTTTGCATTCTTCATATTTATTGATCTTTTTCATATCTATCCATCTACCTACCTATAATCATATATATGTATATATATATATTTTTTACTTTTCTTGTGTTTATTTTTCTTGTTTTGCCTAGAATTAGATCAGTGTTGATTGACAGCAGTGATAGTAGGTTTCATCTGTTGCTTGACTTGAAGGCAAATGTCTTTTTCTGGTTTACTAAGTATATGTGTCTGTGAGTGAGTGAGTGAGTGAGTGTGTGTGTGTGTGTGTGTGTGTGTGTGTATGAGAGAGAGCGAGATAATGAATCAGGAAGGGCTATTAAATTTTATTAAATGTCTTTTTGGCATCATTCAGTATATGATGAAATGTTTCAGTGTAGGTATTGACAAGACATATCATAGTAACATATATTTCCAGTGGTTGAGCCATGCTGGCATTCCAGAGGTAATCCCTACATGGTTCATAGTTGATATGCTTAATATGTTTTTACATGTGCCATTTTAATATTTATGATTGCTACACGAAACCATTTGAGATTGGTTTATAATATACAATGTAAAGGTGTTAGATGGGTTATGCTAGTTTTAAAAATCAAATTGGGAAAATTCTTTTCTCTTTATTCATACATCAAAGTATTGATCATCTAGTGATCAATGACATAACTTTGACCTCCTTGAGCTCAGAAAAATTTCCCCAGAGCTCAGAAGCATTGTGCTAGTGTAGTTTTCTGTTCTTTGAGGCTGAAATCCATCTTGACCAGGTGCCTTTGGGGAAGGATACATAATCATATGAAAACTGAAGTTTTACTGTTTCCTTAGCATCACACATATGTGTGGGTGCGTGTGCATGTGTATACATTTGCGTACTTTCCTTTTCTTATTGTTTTAAGTGTCAGAGCTGTTTACTGAAGTGTTTTAAGTACCAAGTATGTGGTAGTTTTAGGGTCTGTCCAGTCTCTTTAAATACTCCTCCCTTCGAAAGGCGGTGACTAAGTACAGCGTTGAGTGTGGACTGAACTCCGTGGCTCACTTCTCATGAACCGCGTGTGGCAGCAATGAACACATTCCTCTGAGGACAGGTCATAAAGAGGCAGGTGGCTGCTTTTCTGTTTTCTTTCTTGGATAGCTACTTGCGGGGAGCCCAGCTGCCATGTTGTAAAGACTTTGAACAAGCAGCATTGCAGAGACACTCATGTGCTGAGGATCAGGGACTCCCTGTGGTAACTGTGTGAGCTTAGTGATCGTCTTCCAGCCCTGGGGAGGCCAACAGCCCTGGCTGACTGCTTGGCTGAAGCCTCATGATAGGCCCTGAGGCAGAACCCCTATCACAAATACTCGCTGATGCCTGACTCACAGAAACCTGAAATAATAAATGTCTGTTGGTTTCAACTGTTAAATTTTTAGGTGCTTTGTTACACAAATAGCTAACTAGTACAGAGTGATTCACGTTAGTCTTCCTGCTTATTCCTTGCTTTTTTAGCATGTACATTCCTNTAGGCCCTGAGGCAGAACCCCTATCACAAATACTCGCTGATGCCTGACTCACAGAAACCTGAAATAATAAATGTCTGTTGGTTTCAACTGTTAAATTTTTAGGTGCTTTGTTACACAAATAGCTAACTAGTACAGAGTGATTCACGTTAGTCTTCCTGCTTATTCCTTGCTTTTTTAGCATGTACATTCCTGCCTTTTGGCACATGTTAAGATTCTTTTTTTTAGCATAATAAATGATCAGTTAAAAAAGGAAATATTGGAAAAGATCTGTTCTGTGTTACTAATTACATTTGTTCAGCATGTTTTGCCTCTTTAAAGAAAATTGAGTTCAAAATTTGATAACATTGCGATTGTCAATTCCTCCTTATTCCTTGGTTTTTATGTTATATACTTCAGCACAGAGTAACTTGAGTTGTATATTTATTATAAATTACATGTTTTGGATGTAAAATTGTTTTACCTATTGCTTTTTTGCTGTTTGCTTCGTGTTATAGACCCTGTTCTCTAAGTTGATGCTTTCCTCTTGAGTTGTTGTTGATCAGTCACCAAGTCATGTCCTCCTCTTCGTGACCCCATGGACTGCAGCTCACCAGGCTTTTCTGTCCCTCACCATCTCCTGGAGTCTGCCCAGATGTGTTAGTTTTAAAAAGCTTTTTGTTTTTCAAAACCATACTTCCTACTTAGTTTTAGTATACAGGATCCTTTAATTTGTTTCATGGATCTTCAGTGTCTTCTCCTTTCAAAGAATACTTTTCAAAATTTTAAAAATACTACACATACAAATAAAGAATGAACATGTGTCAAGAATGTATTTAACTCATTCATGAGAAAACTGGACAGGCAGTTTGGTGAAACTGGCTCAAAGAATGTTTGTATAATTCAGTATTTACAGTCACTAAAGAAAGAATGTTGGAATGAAATGGCTAATCAAAATATAAAATTGCTAATTATCTCAGTGAAATAACTTTTGGGGTTGTTGAACAGAAACATGTGCATCCCTACCTAACAAAATCTGCAGATTATTTTGTAACTTAAGGGTCTTGGCCCTAATGAAACAAGTACACTTTCACTGATTACTTCACTTTGTCATTTTATTTTATGTAGTTCAAAATATTTTACAGTTTTTCTCTTGAGACTTCTTCTGTGATCCATGTGTTGTTACTTAGAAGTGTGTTGTTTAATCTCCAAATATTTGGGGATTTTTCAGGTTTTCTTTCTGTTATTGAATTCTAATATAATTACTTTGTGGTCTGAGAACATGCCTTGCATGATTTCTGTTTTTTAACATAAAGTGTGTTTTATGTTTTAACATAAACTAAGTGAATGTTCCATGTGAGTAGGAGAAGAATGTATATTCTGCTGTTGTTGGATGGAGTATCTTCTTTCTTGATTGACTGTCTGGGATTATTATGTAATATGTATGTTATCAGGTAAATACATATATTTACAACTAAAAGTAAAAGTGAAAAGCTTCCAGTGAATATTTATGCGACATAGTACTTACGTTCAAAACAGAATGCATAGGTTTCCAAACTAATTGTTGCCGACAGGCAGAGAACATTACACAGTGACTATTGTGCTTCTCTGGACATTTCTTTCAACAGCAGTTGCTGTCAGTCTTAGTTAAGGCTCCATTGTCAGCTCTGTGCTGCTGACACCCTCTCTCTCTTTCTTCTCCATCCCTGACTCTGTGGATAATGGTCCCTTATTTCAAGAAAATGTAAAGAAACACCCTTCATAGAAATTACTAAAAATGATTTTTGCTGGTTTTATGGTAGCATAATACACTGTACTACTGGCAGAGCCTTAATTTGGATAACAGACTAGTTGGACAAATATCTTTATTTGATAGAAATACAAATTTCAGTTTATGATGAAGAGCGAGTAGAGCAATTATAAAAAATTTGCTTGTATTTGCTTTTGTGTCTCAGATATATTGTGCTGTGTCTTTATTCACTGAAGCAAAGAGGGATAAGATCCAAAGACTTACTCTTTCCCACCCACCCTCTTCTTTTTACCATTATTTACAACTAATCTGGCCCCGTTGTAATTCTTTGTTTTTTCCTTTTTCTCCCCCTTTTTCTCTTCGTCTGTTCTCAGCTTCAGTTTTGTAAACCCTTGTGAATCCTTAGGGGGAAGAATTAGCCTTGTCTTCCCTTTATGGAGGAAGCCATCGAGTTGGGTCTTCCCTTGTTTGCTTTCAGTATAACGTTGGCGTCCTCGTCCTCCCTGTCTGTCCCTGGGCATGGGTTCCTCGAGGACGGTGCTGGCATTCTGGCTGCCTGCCCAGCCCTGCTTCCATTACCTGCACCCGGGGGGGCGGGGGGCGGGGGGAGGGCGGTGTTGTGAATGACTCTGGCTTCTCTCTTTGTTTCAGCCTGAAAGAATAGACCCAAGTGCGTCACGCCAAGGCTACGACGTCCGCTCTGATGTCTGGAGTCTGGGGATCACATTGGTAAGTCCATGTTGACTCTGCCTTGTTGTGGTAGTATGGCAAGAAATTTAGAAATGAAAGAAAAGTTAACCAGTCTTCCACCACTCTTAAGGACACATCCCGTGTCTTCCAGTCTTTGATTTTTATATCACTGTTTCTTCCTGTCCCCCACCCCTCACCCCATGGCTGCAATCGCAGAGACTATATTTTCTAATTATTGAGAACAGGTTTTTACCTTAAAAATCAAACTAGAGTTGATTGTTTCCCTCATGGCTCTGTGAAGCGCCTGGGGCTCTTTAATACAGTCCCTCTGGATCTCTTGGCCACAGATACTCGGAGTCAGAACCACGCTCAGAGCAGGAGCAGGAGGCCGGCTCAGTTGCAGTCAGCGCAGGTGCACAGGCTCCCGCGTCTCCAGCAGGAGTCGCAGGTCCACTGATACTTCGGACAGTGTGTGTGTTAGCACACGTTTATCTGTGTGAAGATAGTTACTACTTAGAATCTTCCACTCCCCGAACAGAAAAGTCACAAATGCTGATAGTGAGTCCATTGTTTGAGGAACAAGAACTGCTGAGGTGATAATTCTCAATGAAAGTTCTGCCTTAGAACAACCAAGAAAGAACTGTCTCACTTCTGGGCTATATTGAAATTTTGGTTCTATTTTTAAAATATATTTATTTGCTGATTTCCCTATACCAAGATTTGTTTTGAAGTCTCAGATTTATTTCCTTGTGTGTGCTGTTTTACCAGGGCTGAAGGGCATTTTTCTGACTTCAGACAGAGCAGCTTCTTCCACATAGGATGTGAATTTTCTGTCACTCGGGGCGGGGAGGTTGCTATATCCTTTTGGTAGGCGGCCCAGAACTTATCCTGCCATTTTCCCCCCATCTTCTTAAGACCCCAGAGCACCGAGACCATAGGTTTGGGGCGGGGACTCTTCCTGGAGCTTATTAAACAGTCTCCATTTGTTCACCAGCACTGTATGTACTAAGATCCTCTTGCTGAGGACCACACACCCTGTGAGCCGTCCTTGGTGAGTCATGGCACTACACCCAATGACCTGTCTGTCTAGAGACATGCAGGCTGACAGCTCAGCTCTGCGGAAGACTCTATCCGGCTTCCCTTGTGACCAAACATGGGAGACACCTCGAGGAGTCTTTTCTCAGCATGAAGCCGCTGACGAAAGGGATTCCTTCCCAGTTACTCAGGAGAGAACATGAAACTTGGGACTCTTTTAGGTCTGGTGACTGGAGCAAGACTTGTAGTTTCCAACTGAGACAACTATTTGCATAGAAGGATGCAAACAGCTGTCCATTGCATAGAATAAGGATATTCAGTATTCAGAAAAATTCATCAGTGTCCAAGCCAGTTATGCTTAGAAAACAAGTTTTTACTTTAAAATTTTTATTCTGTGAAAAGTTTTAACATAGGAATTTTTTTTTTTTTGGCAGTTTCCTTTAATATATCTGGCTAAACTTTGTTTAAAAGCAAGGCATTCAGTACTTATAATTGCTTTATAATTTACTTTTCATAGACATTATTCTCATAATTGTATAAAAAGGATGAGATGAAATTAACTTCTGAGATCTGAAGTCTTTCACCTTAAAGCATGCATCCTGCTCTTTCCTTCTCTTATTAAAACCTGTTCTCAGAAATGAATCTAATGAAGTTATTCCCATTGCTATGAATGGTCAGTGAGGTTTCCTTCTTCCCAAGCATTTGTATTTTCATCAATAAGAAACCACAGGTGAAGGAGTGGATTTCTGTGTGCCTGTGCGCGAGCCCGCCGGCCTGGTTCCCGAGGCCCTGTGTAGAGCAGACAGTGCCCAGCTGGGGGAGCATCTTTTGGGGAAGAAGGTTTTCCTCAGCGGCTCCCTGTTGAAGGGTGGCTTTATGTCTGCTTGATCGCCTTGCTTTCATGGTGGAAACTAGTACATTTGACATTCGACTGGACCGACAGAATCAGATCTCAGCCGAGGAAGCTCTGAGCCAGGCTTCTCAGGTAGCGCACTCTCTCACGAGCTTGGGGCCATCTATGCATATCAGTCACCTGTCAGTGCACATAAAATGGGGTTCATTTAGGCCACTCTCCAGATTTCAACCTAGTTCTTCAGAAAAGCACACAATTTCTGGGTTTCCATTATCCTCCGAACAGTGGAAAATGAGAACACAGTTCACAAATGTATATGACCTGGGGCAGGTGAGGACTTGCCATCCTGATTTCTAAATATCACTTCCACTTGGCTGTAGACATTCTGAAAGCTTGTGCCTCAACCTTGCCTTGATTTGATTCAAGCCTTTTTCAGGAGTGTCAGGAGTTTTCGAATTATAATGTGAAGTAACAAATAATGCCCAGCATATTTTGCCTTTTCCTCTGTGTTTTCTTTAGTACGAACTGGCCACTGGCCGCTTTCCTTATCCAAAGTGGAATAGCGTATTTGATCAACTAACACAAGTCGTGAAAGGGGATCCGCCACAGCTCAGTAACTCTGAGGAAAGGGAGTTCTCCCCAAGTTTCATCAACTTTGTCAACTTGTGGTGAGTATTTGACTTATGAATACTCAAAACCATATAGTGAGAGGGCAGTGAGGTAATTACTTCCTCTTAGCAGTGTACGTTGGTACTTTGCACTGGGGCAGGGGTGCACTGGGGCAGGGGGCCTTACTCGTATCACTGTGTCCTCTGAGCTGGGACTCTGGTCACCATGGCTACATGGAAGGTCCCAGCAAGCCTGGAGGGGCGCCACGCTTATTCTGCTACTCAGGCGCGGGGGAAGAGCAGATATGGGTGGTGGAGCAGCTGCTGCCGCCTCCAGATTTCTAGTACCTTGTACAAGAGATACAGCCTCCGTGAGACTCACCCCCTTACTCTGGTGTGGTTCTCACAGTGAACTTGTACCAGAATCACGTGGACACTTTTACTAAGTTAAGATCCTACCAGGTCAGACTTTCAGGAGTGGGTCTCTGCTGTGACAGAAACATGTAACATAGTTGGGTCAGGCCCAGAGCTCGACTAGTAGAACCATACATTGGCTCAGGGAGATCTTATGCCAAGGAACGCGTGAACCCCATGCCTGATGTTTTTGTGTGTTCATCTTTTAACGTGTGTGTGGGGGTGTGTGTATGGCACGTAAGAAATACATACTGATGTGGCAAGAGTACAATTGTGCCTTGTACTATTTCAATCTATATTTTAAATAAAACCTGTTTTGTTATCAGTCGAATGTTTTTGATAATTATTCTGTTTATCCGACTTGATTTAGAAGTAAGATAACATTTGTGAGCAAAGAGCTAGAGTGTTGTGTATATTCTTCTTTTCATTCTTGAAAATGCTTTTCTTTTTCTCAGTGTTTTCTTTCTGGGAATGCTGCTTCTCTCTATTCTTCTTAGGTCATATAAGACTTTAACATTTCGTGGTCAGGTTGCTGAAGTTTTTCTGTCTTTTATGTTTGGCAGCTTGGCTGCTTTGTGACTTTGTATCTCAAGGGAAAAAAAAAAACAAACCTGACCTATTGTGATGCTTTTGCTTGTGAAAATAAAAATACTTAAGTAACTGTGTCTCCATTTTAATGATGTTAATTTCTGTGTTGTTTTAGCCTTACGAAGGATGAATCCAAAAGGCCAAAGTATAAGGAACTCCTGGTGAGTCTGAGACTTTGGGGCTAGGAGGTGTTTCCTCACACTTGAATCCTCCAGGACGCAGGCTCACTGAGCAAGCCACTGGCCGTGCTGCTTGACTTTATTGAGTGTTTTTAAAGATGTTTTACAAACAAGGAGATTTGGGAAGACAAAAGTTGTGTCTGATTTTCCTACTAATTTACTAGCTGGATTCTGATGGGAAGTTTTGGCTTCGACATGTTATAAAAACTACCCCCAAGGAACATTAACCTTTGCTTTCAGGAGCTATTTCCCACCCCACAGCCTGTGTGTGTGAGAGAGACGCATCTGTAACCATTTATTGTATTCACTTTGCCTTGACTAAAAGCTCTTATGCAAATTTATGTCCCATGGACGATTCCCGCTTTTTTGAAAGTTCTTACCCTTCTTTAGAACTGGGGCTTTTAAAGCAGTATCAGATCTGGCCTTGGCACTGGGAGCGAAGAAAGTACTGTGACCTAATAAAGTGAGAATATTTTAGCTTTCCAAGGATATTAGATAAAACTCTGGTCCACCCCAGCACTGACTAAGCTTACTGAGTCAGTGTACATAGCAAAGCTATGGAAGAAAAACATCACTGGGAATGGAGGATGAAGAAGGGGGCTTGGGAGGCAGATACGCAGCGGTGGCATTTGGAAGGTGCAGGCACAAGCATACGGGAGGAGGAGCTGCTGCTGAGCCTCTTTCAGAGTTGGGGGGAGGGTCAGAAGATCACTGCGGAAACCTTGCCGTAAGGCCCCTCTGCTGCTCATGGGGACGTCCTGCATCCAGGAGGAATGGCACCTGGGGTTCATACAGTGCTTCTGGGCTCTTGGAAGGCAGGAGAGGCTCCAGCTCTAATTTGTGCTGAAGAACACAGGGGCCCTGATATGCAGATAAGCTCGCAGACCCCACAGCCAGGGTGGCTCCTCCAGAGCCCAGCACCAAGTATGGTATCTCACTAACCTGTGTGTGTGGAGGCCAGCCTGGCTTGCCTCACTGCAGCCCTTCACAGCTCAACCTGGCTGGACCCTGCAGAGCTGGATCTCTGCAGGACCAGTTCCCTCTGAGCTCCGATGTGAATCTTGATCACATGTCTTTTCTTTCCCTTGTTTTCCATCCTCTTGCAGAAACACCCCTTTATTTTGATGTATGAGGAGCGCGCCGTCGAGGTCGCATGCTATGTGTGTAAAATCCTGGATCAAATGCCAGCCACCCCGAGCTCCCCCATGTATGTCGATTGATGTCGCTGCTACGTCAGACTCTAGACAAAGGGCTGAGAGGAAGCAAGACGTACAGAACCTTCACCCCTACCACAGTGTTTTTATTGCTCGCCAGACACCATGCACACCACGACTGGTGTTTGTTTCCATCCCGTCTGTATACTCCCACCACCCCGAACGTGCATCCCCATGCGACCTGAGCACCCGTGCAGCGCCGGTCAGCGACCTCGCCCGCTCTCCCGTGAACGTGGATGTCAGTACGATCAGCTTGCTGACGGTGATGAGACCACATTGTAAACTCATTTCTAGACTTGAAGCCTGGAGACGCAGCTGCTGGAAGGGTGTTTCGTCAGGCTTCCGAACGCTGGATGGATGCGGTGGTGGCCGCGCCTTGTCAGAGTGCAGGCTCTGGGCTGGATCGCGCGTTGGTCGCGGCCAGCGAGACACCTTGCCTTCCGGAGTCGGGAGATGGAGGAGGGGTAGACTTTGTTCACCAAGTGCAATAGGTTGACTGATTGGACCTTCTATTGTTTGACAGTCTCACTGTCCACGCTTGGGGATCCATGTGCTCAGCCAAATTCCCTGTTTGAAATATCACATTAAATTAGAGCGCATTTATCTTTACCAAAAAATGTGCTGCGTTCAGAGAGGAGAACGTGAAAATACCGAGACGGGACAGAACGTGTTCTTTTCTCCCCCGCTCCCACCCCCAGTCCTCTGCCCTCCATCGGGGAGACTCAGAAGTCTGCCACGCATCAGAGAAGGTGCTGATTCTCAGAATTCGGTGTGCTGCCAATTGGATGTTCCACCTGCCACAAACCACCCGGGCTGAGAAGGAAAGAATACAGAGGGCAAAGTTTACAGATGTTTTTAATCCTAGAATCCTGTCTGGAACAACTCGTAGCAGCTATGTATTTCCCCTGGTCCCAAGCCTGATGCTCTAGCCACCGTAACTCCCTGACGGGGAGAAGTGGCTGGTAGCAATGTGCCTTGACTGATCAGATAAAGATGTCTTTTAGGCAGCGGAAGGCCAGATCTCAGCTGTGCGGCATGACTGGCCCAGGTCTGCAGCTTCTGCGTCTCTTTCCCCACCTGTGTGGGCTGTTGCCCCTGCGTGACTCTTGCTTGATCCAGCATCTCACCTTTTTCCCTATAACAGAAACCTTTATGATTACCAGGGATGTTCCTTACCAAGAATCTGTACAGCCCCCAGTGTACCCCATGATCTCAAGTTTAAAAGGCTGAGAAGGTGGGGCCCAGCTGATGTGGCGGGTGATGGAAGGGCGTCTCTTGTAGAGGTAACACTTGACCAGAGGAGGATTTCTTTTACATGAGTTCCTCACCTGTGAGACTTGAGCAGGTCACCATGTTTCTTAGGGTTGGAATTCTACAAAACACAACCCTAAAGCCAAAAAACCCCCACAGTGCCCCAGAATAGTCCTAGGGGGCCATTGAAATCTGCATCTTCTGCTGTCCTTCCCCCCTTCCCCACGAGCCGAGTCTCCATGGTCTCCCTCCAGCCCCCCTGACGCCCTGCGTAGGCGTGACGGTCAAGTCTGTCCAGCAGTAGCACCGTGAGCCGCTCACGCCCACTGGAGCATAAAGCGGCCGAGGNTTGAAATCTGCATCTTCTGCTGTCCTTCCCCCCTTCCCCACGAGCCGAGTCTCCATGGTCTCCCTCCAGCCCCCCTGACGCCCTGCGTAGGCGTGACGGTCAAGTCTGTCCAGCAGTAGCACCGTGAGCAGCTCACGCCCACTGGAGCATAAAGCGGCCGAGGTCCGAGACGCGGCAGATGCTGTGATGGAACCAAACAGCGATGGGTGTCGCTGTGTCTCCTCCCAGGTGACAGTCACGGACACTTCTCAACAACAAAGGGAGAATGGTGCTGTTTACAGTTACATCCTGTCAATTTCTGAATTCACCAGTGGTTTCTCGCTTTGGCTCACTCGCTTGATCTTCCTGTTTTCTCCCCCGTGGCATCGAAACCCCAAATTTCAGCCCTGCAGCGCCTGCCCCTGACCATGCCAAGCCATCGCCCCCCATCCCCACGGCTCCTGGGGACTCAGGAGGACTCCGGATCTCCGTGGTCACCCTTCTGTCTGGCTCCGTGTGGGGTCACTTTGCCATATGCAGATGGAGAGGAACACAGTGCTGACCGTCCAGGAGCTGATCTGACCGTTCTCTCATGTGGACGACCACATTAAAAAGGCAATTTTAGTGTATTAATCATAGATTATTATAAACTATAAACTCAAGGGCAAGGAGTTTATTACAGTGTATCTTTATGAAAACAAAAGAGTATACAGTGTTCACACACTGTAACAATAGTGTAAGAACTGTACATTGTGAGCTCTGATTATTCCTCTCCTGTACCACAGAAGCATATTGTATAAAAACTGTCAGAAAGCTGATGTGAAGGGCTACTGCCTTATTTGTCTGTAAAAAGTGCAGCTCAGTCACATGACTGCTTCCTGGAGCTTGGGAATAGTTTATCCTGTATTCTTGTTTGAATTCTCCCTCTATTTAAGATGTATCTATGGAATCGAAGTGTCGATGTAATAGTTCTCTCCTCTTGCCTGCAGGTCAGTTGTAATAAATCTAGGATGTGATGATGACTTTGTAATTTGATTTTCTGAAGTCAGACCCTGAGGGGAAAAATAAATTCCATTAAATTATCTGTGCATTTCACATTGGGAAAAATTCTCTTGTTCCACAAGTGTTGATGGCTTCTTTCTTTTTTCCCCGCTTCTCGTGGTTGCCTTCTCTCCGTTTATTCTTCTTGGAAGAAAGCTTTGCTTTCTGTTGGAGCAGGCGTGATGGGGTCTTTCCAGACTAATTTCTTTGCTGGTCTCCCTGACCCTTCCCCACAGTGGCAAAGAACCCTCCTGCAGTATTGGAGACACAGGAGATACAGGTTCGATCCCTGGGCCGGGAAGATCCTCTCAAGGAGGAAATGTCAGCCCCAAATGAGAATTCTTGCCTGGAGACTCCCATGGACAGAGGAGCCTGGTGGGCTACAGTCCCTGGGGTCGCAGAGAGTCAGGTGTGACTGAGCACAGGAGGGCATGCCCCGGCTTTCCTCCTGCTGACAGCTGAGGGTCCTTGACCCTGTGTCGTGGTGGAGAGACAACTTGTCAGAAGCCGGCCTGCCTTGGCCTGACGTCTGGCCACCAGGCACTTGGTCTGCTCCTGGCGCTGTGACTGCCAGGTGGAGATGAGAGGTCAGCTCAGATGTAGCCACTCACTGTTTCCCTAGAGACGCGGGTAGGGAGATTGGGGGTGGAAGCCCCACAGAAGTCAGACCTGGGAGGCTTGTGGGTGGAGGTCACGGGAGTAAGCGGAAAGCCATGCAGGCCTGGGAACTAGAAGAACCTGGGGCACCAACCCCAGACTGACCTGTCCTGCTTCCACCTGTCACTTGTTGCTGACATCCTGACTCACTGAGCAAAGACTAAGCCAGCACCTTACCCTTCTCCTGCGCCCACTGCCAGCCTGGTCTCAGATGCAGGAGATGCCATTAGCGGAGAAGTTGTGATGAGTAATCAAGGTAGGAAGGGCGTGGCTAGAGGAATCCTGCCCCTCCAGCCAAGCTTTAGCTTCTGGGACAGAGACCCCCTAGAGTTGCCAGGTCCTGGCTGAGCACCAGCTGTGTGCAAGACAGCATCATAGATGGAGCATGCACACCATGCTGTGTGGACACTACCTGTGTTTGCTGATTTTATCTGATCGTAGCTGTAGCCTTCCAGAGTCAAGTGGCAGAGGCACTTTTAGAGGTTAGAGGAAAACCAGGCTCAGAGCTCTGACAAGAGAGGGTGGAGAGTTGAAATTCATCTCAACTGAGCACTGGGAGAGTGAGCCATGCCTGGGGGGTGCTCTGCTCACAAGCCTTACCACGTCCTGCTGTGCTGTCTGAGGTTCTGGGGCCTGAGTAGGGCTTAGTGGGCACCGTGAAGGCAGTTGTGGAGAACGGAGTTTCTTGGAACTAACCAGAGGACTCAGTGCTGATTCTCAAGCATGACATGTGAGAAGCCTTGTGATGATGTAACGTGGCCCCGTCACTGTGGCAGGAAATGGACTTGATGTGGCTCTTTTAGTATTAAAATGCTCTTTCGTTTCTCAATTCTATCCATCTTAGGTGCAGGAGGATAGCTTAGGGGTGCATGAAGGCTTGAAAGCATCCAGACACTGGCTGCTGGTCTCGGAGGCCCAGATGGGGTTTGTGTCCCCAGCTCTTGGCCAGAGCTCTTATGCTCCAGTTACATCCATACCATCGGTGCTTGATATCTGAGAGGTAAGGGGTAGAGAACCCAAACACCGTTGGTCTTGAACTTGTCTCCCTTAAATACCTCGATAAGTGGCTTGAGGGCAAATGCAGTCAGTGGTGATGCCCTTCCGAGGGTCCTTGTGAGGTGTCCTGAACAGTTGGTGTTAGTGTGGTGTCAAGAGTTCCTCTAGTCTGAAGCATCAGTTTCCATTACTTCCTAGGGATTTGCTGAAGGCTAAAGTGGCGTATTGTTTGGTCTTCCCCGTCTTCCAGGTAAATGGATATCCAGGAATTCTCATCTCAAACCTTGAAATCATTATATAGGTCAGTAGTTCAGTATTCTCAGTAACAAATTTCTTTCCTGGTGCTATGCCAGAGTGTTCGTATTTCTTGAATGTAAAATGTGATCCTGGTCTCTTAAAATTGTCAACCCATGTATAGCATAAAAGTGTAAAGTTAAAATTGAGTCATCCCAGTGCACAGTGAGTCAGATTTCTATCTGCATTTGAAATTCCTCTCTACCTACACATTTTGCTGAAGAACTGTGAAAGAGGACCTTTAGTTTTTCACAGCACTACCCACGGATTTAATGTGAAGACAACTCTCTGAGGTAGAAAGTTGCTTCAGTCCTACTCACTGTACACCAGTCTGAAATAGGTAATTTGCTTAAGGTCATAATTATGTAGAGAATTGTACATCATGCCACAGATGGACTTTTTTTTTTTTTTTTTTTGGTACGTGAAAAACTTATTTCAAGCTTACTTCATGAAAGATACAGTGTGGGTACACGCATGCGTGCTAAGTCGCTTCAGTGGTGTCCAGCTCTTTGCAACACCATGGACTGTAGCCCACCAGACTCCTCTGTCCATGGGATTCTCCAGGCAAGAGTACTGGAGTGGGTTTCCATTCCCTCCTCCAGGGCATCTTCCTGGCCCAGGGATGGAACGTGTGTCTCTGCAGCTCCTGCAGCGCAGGTGGGTTCTTTATCACTGAGCCACCAGCAAAGCCCTGAAGCTGGGGCATGGCCATGTAAAGCTGAAAATAGAAATCTTTATCTGTCAGTTACCCAGTTAGCAAGTAGGCTCTGTGATGCTTGTCACTTAAGACCCGATTTTGAAGTCTTGGTGGCAATTCTCATAACACCAAGAACACATTTGATGTTTTTATATAAATAAGAATGCACTGAGTTCTGTGTTCAAAAGATGGACTTTTATCTCTTAAGTGATTTTAAGTAGGGAAGTGGCCTGATCTGATTGGTCCTTTCCAAAAATCATCTCAGTGACTGGGTAGGCTGGAAGGCCAGTCGAGAAACTTGGACTATTCTGCACAAAAGTTGTGGGGAGGTGAAGTAGTGGAGTGGAGTGGATTTAAGAGTGAGCTTCGGTGGGATGAGCTGACTGGTTCCTGATGAGGGGAAGAAGCATGTGGGGGTCCTGGAGGAAAGTTGTCTTCTGGCTTGAGAGATTCAGGTTGATGTATGGAATCTCTGTGCCATATTCACAGCCTTTCGTGGTTTGCTGAACCTATTCTGCTCTGTCATGCCTCCTTCTTGGTGTCTAAACTGGCCCCTTCCATGTGGAATTCCTTTCTTCACTTGTCTTTTGAAAACACCTGCTCATTCTTTAAGACCTGGGTTAAATGCCATACCCTCTGGGAAGCTTTTCCCATTCTGTCCTCTGAGTGCTAATCACTTTTCTTTTTAAACACAGCCCAATACAGCAGTTAATCGTGTTTCGTGAACTGACTCTCTCCTTCCTTGTTTGTGAGTTGTTTGAGTCTGTCTCAGACATCTTGGTGGCCCAGTGGTAGAGTCAGTATAGTGGTCCCACAGTGACAGTCCTTTTCAGTTAAAAAGGACTTGTAGGCCTGACATTTTCACACCTGACAGCAACATCTCATCCTGTTGAGCGTAATTGATTGTTTTCCCAGAACCACACCAAATAAATTGGATTTACATAGCCATTGGGTATTTCTGCTAAAAGCAAGGAGGTGAACACAGGCTGTGGTTGTGGAACCACACTCAATAGTTAGGAACCCAATTTTAGGTCCTGTGTAAATAGAAGTAGTCAACTGTCATTAACAAAGTACTGGTGACTTCTGTCTCTGACAGGACATTAGCTTGGGTACTGTTAACAGTACTCCTAACTGGAGTAACTACACTGGTAATCACAAAATAAAACTCTCTATTTTCAAATGCTTTCCCCCAAGTTGACACAAAAGTAAGGAATCTCTGAAGCACCCTCACCCCCAGCCCCCATAAATAGAAGCAGCAGGAACTCTTGATTCCAACCTTTTTTCTGTTTCTAGAAAGTAAATCCATTTTCAAAGAACGAAGAGTTGCTTCACTTGAGAACAGAAAGTGTTAAGACCTTGCCAGGAGCAACTTTTGTTCCTGAGACTATGCCTTTCTTTGGAAGTTGCGGAAAGATGTGAGGACAGGTAAGTCTTCTTTGCTGAGTTTTGAACCTCCAGCTTGAGCTTTTGTATTTAAAATTATGCGGGTTTCAGGGCTCAGGACGGGGAAGGCAATGGCACCCCACCCCAGTACTCTTGCCTGGAAAATCCAATGGACGGAGTAGCCTGGTGGGCTGCAGTCCATGGGGTCGCTAACAATCGGACAGACTGAGCAACTTCACTTTCACTTTTCTCTTTCATGCATTGGAGAAGGAAATGGCAACCCACTCCAGTATTCTTGCCTGGAGAATCCCAGGGATGGGGGAGCCTGGTGGGCTGCCGTCTGTGGGGTCACACAGAGTCGGACACGACTGAAGTGACTTAGCAGCAGGGCTCAGAAAGTAAGGCGTGGCCCCCGTGCTCCAACAAGGCTGAGACCTTGAAGGGCTTTGTACAAAGTTTAAGGCGGACAAAGATCCGCCAAGTGGTGGGAAAAGAAATGGAAACATACTTGTCTTCATCCGGGCACTGGATGCAGGAAAATTTTCAAGATCTCCAAGAAGCCATAACCATAAGTCAACTTCCATGTGGGTTTATGGCCTGAATTCCCACTGTGGTCCCAGAACCCCAAGCAGAGGGTTTAAATTAAACAGACCTGAGTTAGTATCATCCCCAGGTGATTGGCAGAAGCCAAAAGTAATTGTCTCTGGTGGAAGTCTTCAACTCAGGTTCAGAGAATTACCACAGGTAAGGCTCAAAGGAAAATGACTAGCTCACAGTCAAAAATGTATGGCTGATGGATGGGAGGGGAGTTTGGGGAGAATGGATACTTGTATATGTATGGCTGAATCCCCTTGCTCTGCAACTTACTAAATGAGAACCATCAGAAACCATAAGCAGTGTGAACTTCTTGAGTTTATCAAATGAATATAAAATAAATGTTTTAACATGTTAAAGAAATCAGGTGGGAAGATTGAACATATGAGTCTGGAAATAAGAGACTATCAGTGCTATTAAGAAGTAAAAAAGGATCAAATAAAACTTGTTGAACTGAACAATATAGTCATCGTCCGTCAGCTGCTGAGTTGCATCCCACTCTTTGCGACCCTGCAGACTGCAGCATGCCAGGCTTCCCTGTCCATCACCAGCTCCCGGAGCTTGCTCAGACTCACGTCCCTTGAGTGGTGCTGCCATCCAGCCATCTCATCCTCAGGACAGACTGAGCTAACAGCAAGCGGTGCGCTGGAGACTGCTCTTCATCCTCCCCAACCCCACACCCAGAACCTCTTCTCCTTTCCTTCCTTTTAGCCCTAAACATGAGTGTGGCTCGGCATGTGGTGGCCTAGCTAGTGAGTATTTTCCTCCTTACTTTATTTAGATGATTGGCTATTACTGTTTTTTGGGTCACACCTTGTGGCATGTGGGATCTTAGTTCCCCAACTGGGGATTGATCTCACGCCACTTGCAGTGGGAGGTGGAGTCTTAGCCACTGGACCACCAAGGAAGGCCCCAAATAATTGATTATTAACTAACAGGAATATAATGAAAACTCTTGTGAAAATAAAGCTCATAACTAGCAATAACCTATATCTAACCTCACCTTGGAAGAAAAGTTATGACCAACCTAGATAGCATATTCAAAAGCAGAGACATTACTTTGCCAACAAAGGTCCTTCTAGTCAAGGCTATGGTTTTTCCTGTGGTCATGCATGGATGTGAGAGCTGAACTGTGAAGAAGGCTGAGTGCCGAAGAATTGATGCTTTTGAACTGTGGTGTTGGAGAAGACTCTTGAGAGTCCCTTGGACTGCAAGGAGATCCAACCAGTCCATCCTAAAGGAGATCAGTCCTGGGTGTTCCTTGGAAGGAATGATGCTGAAGCTGAAGCTCCAGTACTTTGGCCACCTCATGCGAATAGTTGACTCATTGGAAAAGACTCTGATGCTGGGAGGGATTGGGGGCAGGAGGAGAAGGGGACGACCGAGGATGAGATGGCTGGATGACATCACTGACTCGATGGACGTGAGTCTGAGTGAACTCCTGGAGTTGGTGATGGACAGGGAGGCCTGGTGTGCTGCGATTCATGGGGTCGGAAAGAGCTGGACACGACTGAGCGACTGAACTGAACTGAACTGACCCTCACAGTTATCACGTTTCCCTGCCTTCCCTGACAACATAACCCTTCTCTTGAAGTCCCCTGTCGGTTGTTCACTTGCTTTGTTTTCTTTGTCTTCCCTGCTTCTCTCTCCTCCTTTCCTTCCCCTTCTTCCCTTGCTTCCATAGATAGAGCATATTTCTGAGTTTAGGTCTTATATCAAAAATTCATGCTGTTTATACTATTTGGCAATTTTTCCTCCTAATGTCTGTATTGCTCTTTGATTGCTGTGTAATATTATATTGCATTAAAAAAAACAACAACCCATTTTCCCATTCGTGGGCATTTTGGTTATTTCCACTTTTCTCAGGTGAACAGTACCACTGTGAATATTCTTGTTCTTGTGTCCTGCTTCACAAGGGCTGGAATTTCCTTTGGCTCCATCCTGGAGTCAAATTGCTAGATTGTAAAGCATGCGTTGAATGTTCAATTTTGAGAGAGAATATGAAATTGTTTTCCAAGTAACTGCACTAATTTACTCTCTACATCTTCTCCAGCATTTGATGTTTCAGACTTTGTTTTTTTCCAATTGAAGAAGTTTAAAAGGTGACCTTGATAGGACTTAATCACTCATGATGAGATGCCTGTAGACACATTTATTGGCCAGATGTCTTTCCTCATGCATATCTCTGCTTGTTTTCTCATTGGGTTACTTATGTCTTATTTTTAGTTCCTGTCATTTCTATATTATTGATCCAAATTGCTCCTGGGTGTGTATACTGAAAATACATTCTCTCGGTAACTTATTTTTTCACTTTGTAAAAGGTATCTTGGTGAACAAATGTTACAAACATCAGTTATTCAGATGGACATCAGTATTTTATAATTCATGGGTTTTGCATCTTATTTGAAAGACTTAAGATTTTAAGCACGAGGTTTAAAACTGTTAACTCTGCATCTTATACTAAGAGTTTTAGTCTTACTTCGGACGTTCAAGTCCTGAACTCATTCGGGACTGATCTTTGTGAATGGTGTGGGGTAGAAACATACTTTGACCTTTTCCTTGTGATGGTCGTGGCCTTTTCAGCTGGGAGGGGGTCCGAGCGTCAGGGCTCATGTCTCAGGAGGGGAGCCCGCCTGCCTTGATCACACTCGCCTGGGACTTGGCCCAGGCGACTGTGGGCAGCATGGGAAAGTCATCCAAGTCCTGCTCTTTGGGGAAGAAAGCCATCTGACTGGGCACCAGGGAGGAGGGACCCTGTGGCCCTGGCTGCAGCACTGTGTGGTGGAGTCTCTACTTTGTTGAACTGGGTTGGGGGAGGGGGTAGTGAACAGGTTTTGGTTCAAATACCACTGACTCACTTTTCTTGCTGAATTTTTTTGAAAAGTAAGGTCACTGATACCCCATGGTTGAGGCCCTCAGTCAGGGGTGCTATAGCATTGTTTTGGGCACAGGTGATACATTTCAGGTATTGTCTATAGAAGTGTGAGGCATTTCTGAGCTTAGAACTTGCTCCACAAGATCTTACTTGTAATCTGAACACCCAGAGTGTGCACATGACGTTTTGAATTGTGCTGCCTGGCTTTGCTTTTCAAAAAGCCATACTCTTCCATTGCAATAGTATTTCCAATTTGTTAAGCACATCTGACTTGGAGCCATACCCTGGAACTGAACTGAACTGAAGGGCTGCCTCAAGCAATGTATTCTGGTTCTTGTATACATTAGTCCCTATATATCCCATTTCTATAGGAATGAAATTTTGGGGCATTTGGATAATTTATAGGACCTTGTGTTTGTCCTTGGTCCCCAAATCCAGGGTTTGCTGTTGTTGCCAGATTGTACTGCTTGATGAAAAGATGGGGCACAGTCTTTGAAACTAATGGGCTAAATTTTGCTGAATAACATTTTCCTTGTTTTATTTACCCCCAATAAAAATAATTTTGAGATACTCTAAAAATAATTGTATTGGATACAACTTTCATTTTGGAACTGAACTGAAATAACCATGTCAAAAGCCAACAAACAGATGGTAAACTTTCTGTTTCTGCTGACTTGGGCTAGATTTTTCTTAAAGCAGAAGAGGGGTTTCATGCCCTAAGATCTCAATGCCTTCCAGTCCCGTTTTAACTCTAACAGATTTGGGTCATTCACTGAAGACCCACATTTATTTCTAACCTACATAATCTCCCTGTTTAATTATTGTAAATGATTGGCATCAGAAATGCTGAAACATGAACCCGAAATTATAGAAAACTCTCAACCTCTGGTGTTAATGAGCCCAACATCATTACTGATTTTTTTCTCAGACATTGTTTCTGTTTCAAGGTGTTGAGACCCAGTAAGCGTTTTGTGTTGTTTTGCTGGGTGATTTCAGAGCCATGTGCTCCTTATGAATGAAGCTGAAGATCTGTCAGGTCAGTATACTTGTGGCTTCAGTCTTCAAGCCTCCTGACAGACCAGAGGTAGTTCATGGCTTCCTCTCTGACTTCTCTTCTCCCTCTTTGTGTTCTTTCTCGCTCAGGGGTCCCGCACCTTCTCCACACTCTACCACCATTATTCAGTGACACTGACCTGACACTCATTCTATGAGGTGTTTGCTAGCCACATGGACTTTTCTAACTCAGTCCTTGCGGCGACTGACTTGTGTATGGTGGGACTATGAATCCTTCCTGTTCATTTTAAAAATGAGGAAAACTAAAGTTTATTGAGGTGGTAATTTGCCTCAGGCTACAGAAAGTAAGTTGCAGAGTCAGGACTTGAGTATGAAGGCTTCGAAACATAAACATCTGGTTAATGGCTTCTGAGAGCAGCATTGATAAGCAAATGATAAGCTCATTCTCACCACCACTGATTTATTTTCTCTTCTCCCCTTTCCTCCACTGGTAGACCTTCAATGTTCCTCTTCACAGCCTCAATCCTATTCATCCTGAAAACTCTGATCCTAGCTCAGTCTCTGCCATAAGCTTCTCCAGCTCCTCTTATTTCTCTCCCTCTCCTCAGAAAACCTTTCCCTTCAGACTCAGTCTCATGATCTCACTCTCAGCCATCCTCTGGTTTGGGGGACGGGAAGGGAATGCAATGCTGGCTGGACTCGTCCAGGTCCTAGGAATGCCCCTTGTCTGTGTCCACACCTCCAATCCAAGCCCAGAAGACCCCAGAGAGAATGGCCCGGATGGCCAATAGGAGTTCCTGTTACCCCTATCAGAGTCCCTTGCTTTCTAGGACTGGATGAAACTGGGCGGGGACTAATGCCTGCACCCAAGACCTCAGGGCACCCCAAAGTTTGCACCCTTTGTGGAAAACCCTCTCTACCTCCTGTCTCCAAGTGCTGTGCTCTAAAAAGTCAGAGGAAGTTGCAAGAAGCCCTACTTAGCCCACACTCGCCGCTGGTCTCGGCACTGTTTCCCCCAGCTCTTGGTTATTTTTACTCTCTCTGAGCTTCTTCCCATTCTTCAGGTGCTGGGCGAGGTGGCGTTCATTTGGCTTTGCTTCTGACACAAGATAAACGAGCTTGGGGCCCTGGGCAATTCACTCTGGCTGCCAGGGGGTTCCAAAATAGCAAACTATTTTTCATAACAGCAACGTGATATGAAGGGGGATGCAGCAGGTGCACTCAGACTTCCCACCGCCGTCTGGGGCGCGTGGCACAGGGAGAGGATTCATTAAAGTTTGCACTTGTGTCCGGGAAAAAGAAGGGCCCCCGCTCACAGTGGCCATTTCCCTTTGGCTAGGTCAAGGTCTCACCTCCTGAAGGCAAACATTATCCTTGGTCAAGGTGGAAGTGCAGAAAAGTGGCAGCCTGGGCACCCCCATAGCGTTTCATGCCTTTTTTTTTTCTTCCCTTGTAGAAAGATAAGGTTACAGATGTTAATATCTACCAAGTATTTTTTTTTTTTAAACACAATCCTGTGTGTTAAGCAAAAGAGCAAGATTTCTTAAAAGTTTCAAATATTTGACATTTTAGTTCATTAAATGTGCGGTCATTTCAGTAAGTTTAAAGGGTAAACTTCTTTCCTGTTCTCCCCGTTTCCAGAGATGTAAAGGTGAAAGATCATACTGACACTGCCTCTGTCAGTTTCTCTCTCATGCTCTGGACTCATTAGAAAAAAGCTCCCGTGTTTCACAGCACTAGTCGTTATTAAAAATTTGGTCCCAGCTCTACATCTGAAACTCTCCCTTTATCCCCCACCATGAATTATGCACATGTTTTTGAGGGTAGAAATTATAATAAAGCAAAGAAGATTCTCATTTCTATTTGCATGTACTGTTTCTTTTTGATGTTTCTCCCCTCATCAAGTTAATAGATCTTCCTGGTTGGAAATGAACTAAAAATAAAATTGAAGTCTATGATAGAATAATGATAATAATATGAGCTTTTCAAAATTAGAGTGATGCAAGGGGGACACATTTTCTTTCTTTCTTTTTTTTTTAATCTGGTCAGAATGTCTAGAGTCAAGGCCAGAATATGAGGGAACAAGTATTATGAGCTCTAGCTACATGCTAG
This sequence comes from Oreotragus oreotragus, assembly GCA_006410675.1. Lineage (NCBI taxonomy): Eukaryota > Metazoa > Chordata > Mammalia > Artiodactyla > Bovidae > Oreotragus > Oreotragus oreotragus. Next base: position 185,173 of record SJYX01008469.1, on the reverse strand, counting down.
TGAGCTGTAATTGAGTCCGTAAAACACTGCATTCTGTCTTATAATACATCTTAATTTAAACATTTCTATTCCTAAGGGACCACAGGGTATGTGGTGCATGAATAAATAAATGCCATGACTTATTTTGGAGGCTCCAATCATAATACAATTATATGCATTGCAAATTTTCACATGCTACTTTTAGTTTCTAGGTTTTTTATTTTAATTATTAAACTGAATTGCACAAAGAGATAAGCCTCAGCCCAGCTACAGAAATAGAGTCAGGAGTTTAGTGAAACTAGCCAACAGAATTCCCCTCCATTGTAAGCTTGACCCCATCAGAAAAATAGTGATTACATTTTACATCAAATTATACTAATTACTGGTCTAGCTCAGTCAGGCCTAGAAAGATCAGGCAGAGAAAGAGAAAAGTGTGCTTCTCTCATTGTCATGTCTTGCTGGATTTTAGAGACCATTTCTCTTCTCAAATCAGCGGTAGCTCCTGATCCTACCAGAAGAAAATAATACATTTTTTCCTCCTTAAAAACAGCATTTTCTTCCCTCAGGTCACTAAGATCCATTTGCTAAATAACTCCTGAAGTCTAAAAAATTGCCTCTGAGTAGCCAAAAGAGGTGAATTCAACCTTGCAAATAGTTCTCTAAAACCATCACTCTCCTAAGAAGCCTTTTTCTCGTTAGACAGTGTGTTTAAGTCCTAGCCACATGGGGGTATTTTGCCGTCTTCTAATCCCCTTTTCCTAACTATTGTTGACTCTAGGTCTCTCTCTTTCATTTCTATTTATTAAAAAATCCTAAGAGAGATGCAGGGTAGTGGAGAGGTTAAGAGCACTGGCTTGCAATCATATAGATTAGGGTTTCAGTCCTATATTTTATACCCCTACTTATTTACCTGCTGTGTGACCCTGGGCAAGTTACTTAACCTCTCAGTACCTCAGTTTTCTCATATTGAAAAAGGTGGTAATAATAGTTCCTATCTCAGAGTTGTTGTTAGGATTGAATGAGCACATAAACTACTCAGAAGACTGTCCACATGATCCCAATACATATTAGCCATTATCATATCAAAAGCATCTTACTACTATAGTAAATTCATTGTTTGTGATTTCCCATACCTATCTAATTAAGAAATCTAAAACAAGCAGATATTTGGATTAACCTAATTTGGAGGCTGAATAATCTCTTTCATTTTGTCATGTCCAGGTAAACAGAGGTATCCACCTCTCCATACCCCAGACTTGGGCACACTTAGTTTGCTCTGTTCACATGTATGGCCACACTCTCCCCAACCAGACCCGATGAAAAAGGAATTGAGGACAAAGTAGGGTTTGCAGTTGACTTTTTTTTTTTGTCTACTTGGACACATTGACTTATATTCTCTCTCAGTATTTAGGGTCTTGATGATTCCTCTGTTGAGCTGGAAAGCTCAAGCCTTGGGCTCACAAACCCCCCAGGAGACTGATTACTGTACATCACCATTGACCTCCTCTCCACTTAAACCCAGAGGTCAGAACTTTAAAGATGCTGTAAAGAGTTTACAGTGGTACATTTAGGCTTCGGCTATAACATAACCTGATAGTGCTGTGTGGGAGAGATAGCCTTGGCTAATAGGCCTGGTGGAGCAAGACAGGGGGCCAGCCGCCTAAGGCCGGCGGGGGAGTCAGAGACTGAGGTCATCGGCAAGGGTGGCGCACCAGCCACTCTGGCCAGTAGGTGGGGCCGCAGCCCATCTCCACCAGCCAGGTGGAGGCCCTTGGGTGCTTTGGGCTGCCTCTGATGCTCCTTTTTCCTTTGGAACTTGATTCTTCCTCCCTCTTTCCCTTTTTGTAATTGCTAAAGTTGTTTTACATTTCCCTGCAGTTTTTTTTTTTTCTTTTCTCTTTTTTCATTCCCATTCTATTCATATCACACACATTTGAGTGCCTACTGTGTGCCAAGCACTGGTCCAGGCACTGTCAGTAGAGGATTGATTGAGGTTCTCAGGGTCTCTGTGTTTGGGCTGCTGACATTCAGAGATGTAAGCCAGTGCTTCTCAAACATGAATGTGCATGTAAATCATTTGAGCATCTTGTGAAAATGCACATTCTGATTCAGGAAGTCTCGGTGGGGCTAGAGATACTGCATTTCTAATAAGCTCCTGCGTGATACTGACACTGGTGGTCCAAAGCCTATACTATGCATAGCAAGAATGCAGAGCCCTTCTGATCCCCCTCCTTCCCTAAGCGGCTGGCTGAGTGTTCTCATTTATGTTAGTGGCGTTTCACAATGTCACAGACTTGACCTTTCCTGTGAGGCTGTCAGATGTGTTCTGTGACCCCGAGTTAGGCTAGCATTCACTCAAATATTCAAGAAACACAAGGGAGACACAAGTGGGAGGGTATGGTGAGATGACCCCACAGCTTTCCATCCGAGCCAAGTCTCGTGGCGTGTGCTGAGCAGGACCGCTGAGACGCATCATACACACAGGACAGCTCCTGCTTCTGGATGATAATAGCACATTAAGTGCATCGCATGATATAGGCTTTCTCTGGTAACGGGGGTGCCATTTACTAATTTGCCGCTCTTACATGACTAATTTAATTCTAGTTACTACTCAGTCATTAGGGAGTCACTTATTCACAAGGCAGAATCAGGCTAAATAAATAATAGGAAGCTGGGAAAAGAGGCAGATGAAAGTAGAAAGTGAAAGTTAGCTTTTAATGCAGGCTAGAGATTTGCTGGTGTTCAATGCAGATCCCCCCATCTAGAGCATAAACACAGGCTTTTCCTCTGTTTTTAAGTCCCTGTGACCCTAAATGAATAGAATCCTCTGACAGAGAGCAGCTACCTTCTCTTCTAATAAGAATCACATCCCAATAGAATCTACATTTCCAATTACTATGCAAAAACAATGGCAGAATTACTTTAAAATGTGCAGCCCCCTAAGGGCTCCCGATGCTGTAGTCCATGGGAATCTATCATTTGCATGCAACTATTGTGGGGAACAACCACATCCTCCATCACAGGCTATTTAATCAAGCGAGAAACCCCTACATTTCTTTGCAAAGATTCACAAGTTCTGGAGCTAAATATGCAATTGGTAATATATTCTGACTGTCTGCATGCACCCTTCCTTGTTTCATTCTGAATGGCATGGTGTTTGCATTGACATTTAGATGATGGGTCATCTTGGATTGCTCGTGTTCACAGCTGGAACTTTAGTGGCATCTCCTATTAGTAATCACTGTGCTTTTTTTCCCTAGTGACTGAGCCGTTTACAAACCAAGAAAAGGAAAAATTATATATTTGGATACAGACTGTAGAAGAAAAATAAACGATCAGCACAGTAGGAAAGGTGCCTAGGGTTACTTTCTGTGGATAACTGAAGATCAGGTGGAAGTAAAGGACTCAAATGATGTGTTTCCCCCACCGTTACCCACTAGCCCTACTGCCAGACTTGTTATTGAAAAGTTAGATGAAAACGGCCTGCACAGACAGACTCCAGAATCAACCACAGCCACTAATACAATAGATGTGAGGGAAGCAGAAAGAGTTCTTTCTGAAAATATCTACTTTTCTGATCTGTCAAGGTGCCTGGAATTCTCCCTTACTTTTATCTATCTATCTGATATCTATCCATCCATCAATCCCCTTGAAGTTCCTATTAAGATACAAATGAGTTTTCAGGATGGAGCTCCTATCCTAATGCCTTGGCAGTCACAAACATTTTGGCATCATTTAGTTATCAGCTTCAGCAAGCTGTATCAGTGCCCTGAGGGGCCAGTGCATCTAGAGTCCAAGGGGAGCAGGCCAGAGGCAATGCTTTCAGGACCATAGAGGCCCCAAGTACAGAAAACGTAATGCTCCATTGTCTCTAATGTGCAATGAAAACTAAAGACAGTGTTTTATTAAATTAGTATAGGAAAATCAAACTCAGTTTTGATTTTTCCTATGATGGCATTTTTCCCCCCTTATGATGGATATTTCTGCCACTGTTCACTGTTCCTGTTTTGTGAGCTGACTTGGCCAGTTCTGGAAGCCTGAGAAGTCTGAGAAGAGTCAAGGGATGGGGTAGAAGTGTGGCAGAGACATGGCACTGGAAGGAGAGAGAAGGGAAGAAAGTGTTTCTCCATGAAATGTGCCTACTTGGCAATTCTGCTAAGACTAGCCTGCACAGTCTTTCTTTCAGAGATGAAAATAAGCCATCCTGCGTTTCCTTTTTAATCCTTCAAGTCATTTTCTATTACTAGTCCTGCTAGTCCCCGCTCAGCTCTGAGGCTGACCCAGCAGATCCCTTGTCACTCCACTGATGAATTAAAAGGCTTCTTTGGGCTGATTTGTCTGGAGGTGCACCTTCTTGCACCTTCTCTGAAACTAGAAAATTGCATGGACTTGAACTCGGGTCATCTGACATTGTCCCACTGCACTCCACCTATGGGTCTCACTCATATGTCCTGAGTTGGAGAAGCGCAGGAACTTCAAAGGTCAACCTGATTCTCTTTGTGAGAACGTTTGGATAGAAGCACAGACCATCTGCCGTGTGATAGGACAAGACACTGCAACCCAGCAGAGAGCAGCTTGGGAGTTGTGGGCTGTCTTCTTGGGAGAGGGGCCAAGATGGTGTTGATGGGAACTGGAAAGAAGAAGTTAGTAATGAGAAGAGTTTGTAGTTTTCCTTTAGCTTCTATGTAAAGGTGATGGGAGATAGCAGCCTGTTCAGGGAAGCCACGCTTAGAAGGTAGCTTATAGTCTAGGCCTTACAGACCCATAGCCATGCATTCATTCCTAAAACTTCCTGAAGAGAAAGAAACTGCAAATGACAGGTGAACCTTTCATCACAAATCCCGAGTCCCTAAGAATACCTGAAGGGTACTTATTGCTCTCAGACTTTATTTTAAGCAGTTTACAAACATTAACTCAATGAATGATAGTCGCAACTCTCTGAAGTAGGCGTTGGATTATTCTTGTTTTCAGATAAGGAGACTGATGCAAAGAGAGATCATAAGATTTGTAGAGGTCATGAGATTTCTCTTTCTCCTATCAAAATTCTCCAGGATTCTGCTTAAAGCTTAATGCGGCATAAGCACTACAGAGTATGTTTCTGAACAGTCACTGTTGTTTGTAGCGGGCTCTATGCTTAACGCTTTATACAAGGATCTCATGAGGTTTGTACTGTACGCCTCCACTGCTTTTATTTTAACAGATTGGAGACAGAGAGTAGAGAAGCTAGATACTTAACAGAGGGCCACACTCTTAATGCTTCCCAAATGGTACAGTGATAAACAATCTCCCTGTAATATAGGAGATGTGGCTTCAATCCCTGGGTTGGGAAGATTCCCTGGAGAAGGAAATGGCAACTCTATCCAATATTCTTGCCTGGAAAATTCCGTGGACAGAGGAACCTGGTGGGCATGAGGTCGCGAAGAGCCAGACACGACCTGAGCAACTGAGCACATACACTCATATTCTTTATAAGTGACCTGGGCTCAGACTGGAACCCGGGGCTGTTGGCTTCTAAAAGCCATAATTTAACTACAGCAATAAACTATTTCTCAAACTCTGGATGGATAAGAGCTACCATAAGGGTGGTTCTATGAATCTGTAAGCATATTCTAGATTCTAAGTGCCAGGAATGGAGTTTAGATGCCTCAGAAGGGACCTGGGGAATGTTGTGGTTGCATCTCTCATAGTGGAATCCTTGACAGTTACAGAGGAAAATAGTGACTGGGAGGAGTCAAGTGCCATGATTGTCAATGAGACTCAGTTCAATTCATCAATAATTACTGGTCACTGATAACAAGCCTTCTTTCTGTTACACGTTTCAGCATTTTGAAAGAAAGGAGTGTGTTAAGCTTGCTTTCAGGAAACTCACAATCTTATTACACTGATGAGATATTTAATGTATTTGATAGTATGAGTCAAGTATGGACATGAATGCAAGCAAGTTTTGGCTACCAAATATTTTGGCCTTCTCAGTACCACCAACGTGTGAGCCAGAAAATATCCATAAGTCACAAGTTCCTTTTTCTGGGCAGAATCCCTCACCTTCTACCTTTCTTTACTCCCAGCTTCCACTTTCTGCACTAGCCCCTCATGAGGCACTTGCTAGTCTTCAGCATCAAAACCACCAGTCCCTTGAGCCCCCTCCTGGAACCACTTTTCTTCCCTTTGGGCCAAACCCAACGGTCATCTATTCCTTCCTTTCATAGAATTCATTGTTCCCTATCATCTCCCACCATCAGTGATGTCCACTATTCCCCCTTGATAATTTATGACCTGAGGAAGGTGTATTGCCTGCCTTCTAGTCTGCCAGTTTTAGAGAAAGTCGTGAAAACAGTGGTAATGGGCCCATTACTGATCTGTACTTCTCTAGCTGACCTCTGGCTCTATAAATTTATTGTCAACTTCCTGCTGCATTCTCCATAATGACCGAACCAACCATTGTCTAGACTTCTCAGACCCCTATGCATATTTCCATTCTTTGCACTCGCAGAAGATTAAGTCCCATCATCTTTACTGCTGAAGACTCCAACTTGAGAGCTTCTAGTCTTCCCCCTTTTAACCAGAGGATCATCAAGTATTTCCACTCATTATCTTGGTCTCACTCTTGTGTCTGCAGAAAAAATCGCTCCATCTTTGCAGAATTCAAACTCTTCAAAGTAAGGAACTTCATGGCTAGTATGAAGTATGTTTTTAGAGGAGATAGTTTTACCATACATTCTTTCTTTCTCCTGCCCCTTCTGGCTCTCTTCCCTTAGCCTAAAATAAGCTTAGGCCTCCCTTTTCTTGAAACAAAAATAAACACAAAACCCGTTACTTCTTATATCACGCTATGGCCAAATTTCTTAGAAAAAAAAAAAAAGGTCAAAACACATTTCCTTACGGACTTCTAACTCCTCAAGCAACTGTACTTGGCTTCTGCTTTTCTTATTTCTGAGGACCTGCATTTGGTGGTTCCCTAATGGTAAAATCTTTAGCTTTGTCTTAGTCCTTACCCTCTTTCACCACTGATAAGTGTTTTTTTTTTTTTTTTTTTTTTTAAGAAAACTTGCCTCTTGCAGGACAAGTTCTTCTGAATCAGCCTGGCACTTGAGGTCCACACACTGTTCCCACCATATTGTTTCAACAACTTCTACTAACACTTCTTTCCACCCACCACATCATCCAGTGCAAAGAGAGTCCTCACTGGACCCTATGTGGATCCAGTGCTGGACCACTCCTGCCTCTTTCCTTAACTGAACTTTAATTTGGAATTCACTTCCTCCTCGTCCACCTCCATCTGAAAAACTTCTGTCCACCCTTCTGTGCCCAAGTCAAATGCTACCCATTCTAGGCAACGGTCTGTGATTTCCTCCAGGGAGATCTCTTTGCCTTCTTCTACCCTCCCTCTTGTTTAGTGTTCATACCTCTGTTGTGGAACTTTACACATTCTGCCTTTTAGATATTTTCCTTTCCCTCCTAGAGAGTAACGTAGAGAGTATCCAGGCTGACAGAAGGTGTCTAATTTGTTATTATTGATTAGTCAAGCACCTGGAATACAGAAGGTGCTCAATAAAATCTTGGTGCACAAATAGTTGAATACTGTTGATGGTCAGAAAAGAAGTAAGTGCTGGCAGGCATAGCTGGGTCAAGTTTCATGGAGGAGGTACTCTTGTGTTTTATTCCATTCTGGTCACAAGTATTCCATAAAATACCATATCTTGAGTGTTTGGGTTTACTCTGCTGCAGACATTGGGTTTCCCTGGCAGCTCAGAATAAAGAATCTGGGCTTCCCTAGTGGCTCAGTGGTAAAGAATCTGCCTGCCAGTGCAGGAGATGCAGGTTTGACCCCTGGGTCAGGAATATCCCTTGGAGAAGGAAATGGCAACCCACTCTAGTATTCTTACTGGGAAATCCCATGGACAGAGGAATCTGGCGGGCTACAGTCCATGGGGTCACAAAAGAATCAGACACGACTTAGTGACTAAATAGCAAACATAAGACACTGGGCAAGTACTCTTGATGCATTATTCCACTTAGTCTCACAATAGCACAGGTGAGTACCATGATTGTCCATCTTATTTAGATTAAGACCTCATCTATAAAATAAGCCTCAGAGTGCTCTGTGTGCCAGAGGTCAAACAGCTGAGAATAGGCTGAGCTGGCAGTCATACTCAGCTTGACTGGGGCTATAGTCTAGCCTCTTAATGATCATATTATACTATTTCTACAGTAAATTTAATTTTTAGATTTATTTTCAGATTTAAAATCATTCGTAAGATTCACATTTAGTCTCAGTCATTTTAATCCAAACCTTGTGTTCACATTCCAGTCTCTGACTTTATTCTTGATTCTGTGGCTCAGAGTTCCTCTTTGGGCCAGTGAGGCACTTGTCATGATTGCCACACCCGTGACTTTCTCTGTTATTATCCTAAAAAAGAAGGCTGGTGTTTTCATTAAATTCACACAAAGTTGCTTATTCTTGATGAAAAGCTGTTGATCTCCCCTCAAAATTCATCCATGTTCTCCTTGGTCATAGTGAAGTCACATGTTACATTATTGACCTGGTGCAGGAGTAACTTCATCTCCTTCCTTGGAGGGGATAAATCTACATATGATAGATTATATGCCTTCAGAGAGAATTACCTTCCAGAGCACTATAATCTCCAATGTATAAGTTCATTGATAGGAGGGAAGAAATTCTGTCTTTGCAAGGTTATTTTAGTTCTGCCTGTATCATGGAGTGAAAACCATGGTTCATTTTGTAATGGCAGTCTAGACTTGACTAGATTAAAGAACAGAGTTTTCTTGCACAAACAGGGATATTAGCTGAATTAATACTGTCTGCCATTTAGTAATTACTTAGTAATTTCTAACTGTGAAATGACATGTGTTATCATAGGTGGTACAGTATATTTGCTATCTTCAAGATAGCATCTCTATGGTCAGGTATTAAATCCCATGCTTTCTCTAATCTAATATGGAAACAGGATGGCATACTCTCAGAGAGCTGTCAAATATAATGAAAATGTTATCTTTCTATCTTACTTGAAAGATTTAACTCACTAGGGGCTTCCAGCAATCCCACAATGTTCAAGCATGGTGAAATCTCTTTTAGGGTTTGTTATATCCCCTCAGTCTTCAGTACTGGCAAGTTTCACTTAAAAGCAAGTGTGCTTTTAATATTTTCTAACCAAGAAAACAATCTGGTGATTTTAATCTTGCAATCTAATTTCCTAGAGTTATTTACTAGCAATAACACTCCTTATCAATTGGCTATTGGATAAAATAGGGGAAAAGGGAGTGAAACATTCTAAGACCCTCAGAGCTTCCTCAGAACATGCAGTTGTATATGTTATCATTTGTAGAACTAAAGCTATCTAGCCACAGTGCTGATGCTATTAATCAGAAGTTTCCAGGAGGATCCCATGGAAGTATATACATTCCTTCCTCCACCTATCACTTGATCAATTATTGGGTATCTTTTAAGAAACTACTTGATATGACGACTTCAATTGGCTGGCAGTGTGGGGTAAGTTGGTTCTATACTTTAACAAATTTAAAATTTGGTCTTGGCAAGAAGATAATAAACATAGTTTGTGATATGTGCATTATGAGTCTAACCAATACACAGTTATCGGAACACATCACACTCATTCATTTACTTATTGACTTTGGCTGCTTTTGCATGGCGCCTGCCAATGCAGGAGACGTAAGAGACGTGGGTTTGATCCCTGGGTTGGGAAGAGGAGGGCATGTCAACCCACTTCACTTTTCTTGCCTGGACAATCCCATGGACAAAGGAGTCTGGGGACCTATGGTCTATAGGGTAGCAAAGAGTCAGAAATGACTAAAGTGACTTAGCACACACATATGGCACTGTGGAGCTGAATAGTTGCGACAGAAACCATATGGCCCACGGAGCTTAAAATATTTGTTATCTTATCCTTAATAGAAAAACAATGTGCCAACCCCTGCTCTAGAGTTCACGAAGAAGGCCTTATAATAAGGCCTAAGAAAAAGGTAAGAATACAGATTTCAGCTTGGCTTTATAGGGTGACAAGAGGACTGGGTTCCAGCTATTAGACAGAGACTTTGGACAAATTTAGCTTAGAATGTTTTAACTTTGAAAACACAAGGAAATTTTTAATCTTTAAATATGTATGGGGCAGGAACTCAGAGTGAGCATTTTCTACACCAAAACAGGAATCAATATTTGTGACCATAACCACAAAAAAGCTTTATTTAGTAAACAGGCCGTATGATAACAAGATGAGGCAAAGGCAGAGCTTAGCATTTTTTGGTAGTAGGTATATGGGATTTTAACTTAAAAACAACTTCTCAATGAACTGGTAAGCCGAGAGTATTTTTAATACAGAAAAGGTATTTTACACATATCCTCACAATTCAATAGTATTGGTGATTAATTAATATCAAAGGAGATGCCAGATTGAGACAGGGAGGTTATCATTGTTCTAATAAAAGGAAAACACCCCTACTATTCCTTTGAAGAAGGAAATTCTCTCCAATTTCATATGTGCCTCCCCCTTTGATTTGAAGGTTCTTTTAAAAACCTTTCTAACAGCTATAGTGTATGACCCTTGGAACACATCATTTATCTGGGGAATAACATTCATTTTAATATCTTTTCACCAAGGAAGCAAGACTTAAACCCGCATTTTCTGATCCACTTAGTTGATAATATTCTTCTGAAAAAATTTTCTGGCTGGTGAAAGGAAGATAATTTAATTTAAAGAGATTAGATATATTGCTTGAAATGCAAGTCCCCCAGAATTTGACAGCAGAACAAGACCAGTGAACAGAAAACTCATCTTGCCTCCTTGCTAATACATGCATCAGGGAATTTATAAGTTGGGCCGTCAGTCTTTGCTCCGTGGAATAATGTCAATGTCATTGATTCTTAAAATCTGACATTCATTAGAAGCACCCCGTGTGGATATGTAGCAGGATTTTTGACAAATCAGCCAAGTGTCACCATTCTGTAAAGGATTATAGAGTGATGCTGCTCGGCTTTGAGCTCTTCCTTTTGTCTGAATGGATCTTGTCTTCATAGAGCACATGAAAGGTTGGGTTTCATTTTCATTCCAAATGGGCTGATTTTGCTTCTTTTTCCATCAAATTAAGGGGAACTTGAGGGCTTCTCCATAGGGCGAAGCTAACATTTATTACTCATTTACTATGAGCCAGGTACTGTGTATGTTCTATTTTTCCTTTTCTATCTAAAAACATAGAATGTTATGGGTGTGTGGGTGTGTGTGCGTGAGTAAGTGTATGTCACAACAACCTATGAGTTAGTTAGCTGTTATAATTTATCCCCATTTAATAGATAAAGAAACTGAGGCTACAAGAGGCCCTGCCTTTTGTCCAAGTAATAGAGCTTCAGGGAAGAGGAAATTTGTAAATCTGAAAGGAGTTTCATTCTGTGCCATTCAGAATCCCATTGGTTGGGCTGCTCTGCCCACTTCTGCTACTTTTGCAGGGGACTAGAGATCTACTGATGCTGGTTGGCTCTTCCGACTTCGTGCTCTCCTCACAAGCCTTGTGCACAAATACTGTAGCAGTATCTATTATTTTGAACACAGGCACACACCTGCCCCTGCCCCCAGTTGAGTTGTTAGATTGGAAACAATGCCGCCTGTGGCTCTCTGTACCCTCCCCTCTCATTATAGCCCATCCTTGGAACACAATCATATTCTGTGTTGTCCAAAGGTGTCATTACAGGGTGCCTGCTATATAGTTAGTGCAGTGTCAGCATATTCAGTTTGAATACCCCCACCCACATCCCCAGAGGGTATAACTAGGCCATAAGAATTCCTTTGGGGCTACTATATTGGGTAGGGACATAGTTGTGTGTCTGGGGAACTGTTTTCAGTGGCTTATTATCTATAGCTTTAGGTCAAATTTGAATAAACTCTCTCCTCAATTCCAGGAAAACAATAGCTCCACAATTTGTGATGGAAAAGTAAAGTGGATTTGCATGAAGGCTTTGGGGAAGTTAAAACAAGTCAAGTCGTGGGATGAAAAACTGGAATGAAGATGTTTAAATTACAAGTTTTAAAATGAGTATTATTGAGGCAGAAGTGTATATTCTCATTAGTATTTTATGCTGGAACTTAACCTTCTACAAAATAACTTAATGGGAAGTCTGAGCTTTGTCCACCATATTTCAGGATCCTGAACATTCCACATAGTAATTCCCATGTTTTCCCTGCAGCATTACTTTTGAAAAACTTTTTTATTTTTCCCCAGCTTCAAAGATCTTTCAATTGAAAAATAGAAAGGGTTATCTTCAGAATAATTCTTTATATTCTTTCTTTATATATTTCTTTAAGGTAAAGAATGTATAGATTTTTAAACATGAGAATAGCTACAGTTAATTGCTAGCTAATGTAAAAACTACTATTTATTAAGCAAAGTCTAAGAGCATGGACCATGGAATCAGAATGCCTGAGCAATTTGGATCTCACAGACTTCACAACTAATGAGCCATGAAACTTTGGGCACGTCCTTCAACCTCTTTGTGTGCCTGTTTCCTCCTCTGTAAAGTTAGGATAATAGCACTTATCCCATAGGGTTGTTAAGAGCGTTAAATGAGTCATTTCATATGTTGGGGCTTAAAACATTTTCCTCTACCCTTAATTTTCAGTAACCAGGACCTGTGAATTAAATTAATTAAAGACAGATTAACAGAAAAGGCATACAATGATCATTAATATTTACATGCACACGATTTCACAAAAAAGAACTGAAACAAGAAAGTGGTTAGACTTGGGGGCCATTTTCACAAAGGAGAGGGGCATCGGGCTTCAGGGGGTGATATATCGTGGAGAAGTGAAATATATGGGGAAATATGGGGGTGCTGATAGAAGATAAGTGTTATTTTAGTAAGGTCTGTGCATGCAAACTCATCTCTTTGTCAACGCTTCATCTCCAGTGGTAAAAGTCATTCTCCTTTTCCTGGTACAAGGAGGTGGGAGAAACACCTTAACAAAGAAAAATGTGTGCCCTGGTTTTAGGCAGATAAAGGGAGGGCACAGAACTTATCCTGCATCTGCTGATTCTCAATTGCCTTCAGCTCAAAATACTCATTATGCTAAAGAGGCATATTTGGCGGTGGCATAACTGATCCCTTTCGCATGTAAAGCACATAGAATAGCAAAGAGTAAAGGCTATATGCATTGTCCCTGATGGCACAGATAAAAGAATCTGCCTGCAGTGTGGGAGACCTGGGTTCAATCCCTGGATCGGAAAGATCCCCTGGAGGAAGGCATGGTAAGCTACTCCAGTATTCTAGCCTGGAGAATCCCCATGGATGGAGGAGCCTGGCAGGCTCCATGAGCTCGCAGAGTTGAACATGACTGAGTGACTAAGCACACGTATGCATGATAATTCTTACTATATTAATTGAACTATCAGGGACTGTTGAAAACATCAACTCTAATCCTCACAACATGAAAGATAAATTAACCTCCATTTTACAGATGAGAGAACCAAGGCTCAGAGAGTTGACTTTTCCAAGACCAAACAGACCATAAATCACAGAGTTAGGAAACTATTAATATCTCTTTTTAAACTGTGAGCACTGGCACATTTGATGTGTACAAGAGAGACAGGAACAGGAAACTGTCCTTGAGTCTTAGGGTTTTCCAGGCAGGGCTTGGAGGATTTTCCAAAGCAGTGCTCACTGCTCCTTTAGCAGACCGTGAGGTCAACTCACATCCCTGGAGAAACAGCTTAATACTAAAAAAAGAGTCAAATTTGCATAAAAGTTTGCAAAAGTCAAATTTGCAAAGTTCCTTAGTTACAAACAATCATCTAAGTGCTAGTTGCCTGTCAGGAGCTCCTGGGAGATGCAGATGCTCAGAATTCTCCAGCACTCCAAGGCCCTGGAGTAAAGTCTGTTTGCTCAGGGCACCCAGGCATAAATTCTGAATCTAGTGGTGCTCCCTCTTCCCTCAATCCCTCCTCTCCTGCATTACACAGCCCCTGAAGGGGCACAGTACAAAAGGATCCTCAAAGCAGAGTGGCTTCCCTGGAGAAGCCTCTGGAGAGTGCAGCATTTCCTTAGGGGATTCTGAAGGATGAGATACATTTAAATGGCAGGGAAGGTGACTTCTCTGTGGAGGAGCGCATGGCAACCCACGCCAGTATTCTTGCCTGGAGAATCCCATGGACAGAGAAGTCTGGCAGGCTGCAGTCCATAGGGCTGCACCAAGTTGGACGCAACCGAAGCGACTGAGCATGCATGCATGCAGACGGCATCTTTTACTCCTCTAGACTCCTCAGCCACAAGAACTTTGCCTTAGTCTCCTGGGTTATACTCTATACTGGGAAGTTATCTTTGTTTAGTCACTCAGTTGTGTCCGACTCTTTTGCGACCCCATGGACTGTAGCCCACCAGGCTCCTCTGTCCATGGGACTGTCCGGGCAAGAATACTAGAGTGGGTTGCCGTGTCTTCCTCCAGGGGAACTTCCAGACCCAGAGATTGAACCCACGTCCTTTGTGTCTCCTGCATTGTCAGGTGGGTCCTTTATCGCCAGCGCCACCTGGGAAGTCCTTGGGGATCCCACAGGTGAGGGGAAAGACTTTGGCCAAAAGGCTGGGCAGCAGAGGGACTGTCCCAAGCTGCACCAGGTGAATGAACTGTGCACATGAGGCCCAAGTCTATAGTCTTCACGAGTCCCAAGGGCCTGGGCAGTGGAGGCTTCTGAAGACCCTCGGGCCCGTTTCTGATGCCTACCAAAGTCCAGGGCCACAGAAACTCACTTGGGCTGTTTCATTGCACACCCTGGGGTCAGCTATTTGTCCCAGCAGCTTCAGGCACTTAAAATTCATCCGTGGAGACCATCACTACCCGCTTCTTGAACTCTTTTCCTTAAGCGCAGCCTCAGGTCAGTACTGCTCTTTCGGCACCTTAAGCGATTGTGGGATTAGGCGCTTCACCCAGTCCCCTCCGTCATGGAATATTGTCTCTTCTAAACACCCAGGGAGACCCCTGTGGGCTTCAGCCTGGGCCCAGTGGGTGGAGTACGGGGTTTTCCAGGAAGACAAGTAGGGAGCAGGAGGAGCTGGGAGGGCATGCTGTGTGGTGACGGGCTGGGGCACTCCGGGCCTCAGGGGCTCCTTAGAGAATGGTGAAATCTGACAACCCTGATGATTCCTCTTGGAGGAAGCCAGGTCTCGGGGGGTCTCAGTAGTTCTATGGGGTTGCAAGGGAGTGCTGAGGTGAGAAACGCCTAGGTGAACTTAAAACAGACTGAACTGAACCATGCCCCAAAGGCGGGATCTAGTAAAGTATGAGCAGCCTTTTACAGGGAGGTGAAAGAGTTGAGACAAGGATAGAGGGAGAGAGTGAAGTTAAGGGGGTACGTGCAGATGGAGGATGTATTAAAGGCAAGGGGTCATGAAACAGCTGCCCAGTTCAGGTAAGTAGGTGGACCAACCATCAGTCCCTCTGCATTGTTGAAGGGGTGACAGAAAGCACTTTTGGGTGTTCACAGGCCAGTTGGCAACTCAGGATCGGGGTCCAGCAAGGATTCCTAACAGTGCAGACTGTAGTAATTCAGAAGAGACCCCTGCTCCCTGGGGACTGAGATTGGCAGGGAGGGTCTTTGAAGGAGGGACGGCTCAGTAGGGGTGATTAAGGGAATAGCTACATGCCCAGGAAAATGTCATCTTAAAAGAGTGATACTTTTCCAGCCCTCATGTGTGTTCAGTGAGGTAGACCCTGACCAGAACAGAAAGTTACTAATAATAGTTAACACTGATTGAGGCCTGTAGGTCAGACACAGTGCCACACACTCTGCATGGATTATTGTACTTGGGTCAGGCTGGAAATATTCTACTGAGTGCTTGGTGTGTGTCAGGCATTGTTTTAGGCACTGGGGATTCAGCAGTGAACAAAAGCTATCTGTCCCTGCCCTCATGGAACTTTTACAGTTACTCTTCCTTACAACCCTGTACTATGGGTTTTACAGTTACTCTTCCTAACAACCCTGTACTATATGATTCTCATTTTATAAAGGAAGCAACTGACGTACTGGGCAGAGAGATTTAGTAATTTTGTAATGTCCAAGATTATATCTGTAGTTATCTTTATTTAGCTCTGCTGAGTCTTAGCATCACGTGGGGTCTAGTTCCCTGACCAGGAATCAAACTCTGGCTCCCCTGCATTGGGGGCATGGAGCCTTGGCCACTGGACCAGCAGGGAAGTCTCTGTGTGAATTTTTAAAGTAGCAAATGCCCAGTTACTGCTGATAAGGGACACTGGGATAGGTGTGAGGCTCGGGAGATGGATGAGCTATATTATACGCTCTGAATGAGTTATAGGTGAGTGGGGAAGGTGAGAGGCAGGCAGCAATTACAGGTACAGTTACAATCATGTAACATGTACAGGATTGGAGCTGGTGAGGAGCAACAACTTTGCCAGTGAGATAGGGAGTCTTCCTTTAAGAGAAATAAAAGCTGAGTAGAGACTTACCCAATATAAAAGTGGATTGAAAGGCTAGAGGCATTTTGGACAAGGAAAATAGCAATGACAATTTTATTATTAAAATTTCAGTAGTCAAATTTTAAAGGTTTGTCATTATAGTTCAGGAACGTCTAGTACTACACAGAAACTCACTTTAAACTGACATATTTAATAGCATCACTAGACTCATGTGCACAACAGAATATAGTTCAGAATAAAATGTTTTCAGTAGCATGTGTTCTGGAAGGAACTTTGTTTTTAGGGCACATCTAAAATACTTTTCATTATAAATAATGAAAATTCTATGTACTTACTAATACACAGTATAGCATCATTTTAACAAGCTTTTTGCTTAAAAGTTCAGCTTCTGTGAGAGGAAAAATATATAAGAATGTCTTCCTAAAATAGTCCTGTCAAGTCAGTTGTTTCATTGAAGTCTGGTGAGAATAAAATGTGTTTAACTTCCTCATTTGTGTCTAATAATTTCCTCTTTTCTTCATTAAAAATTTTTTTTTTATTTTGTCTGGACCAAAGATAGTTTATTGTGAATGTTATTGTACACAATTCTGGAGCTTTTCCTCCTCATGAAATTTTGATATGGTGCGTTTGACATTCTGCTTTTAATTTGTCCTCATAAAATGTGAAGAATTCCCAAATAAGACTTTTTCTTAAAAGACTCTTGGCCTAAATGGAATTAAATAATGACAATTTAAATACACTCCTTAAAGGCGTTTTAAAAATGTAACGGATGCTAATACACCAAACAATTCTACAAGGATTAGAAATATGATACAATTGAATCTCTATTATTCCACCTTGCATTGTTATTTAAATTTCTGTATTTAAATAATTCTTCGGTTCAGAAAGGATGTACATTAAGTAGCTAACATTTTCTCTTAACATTTATATTGTCAACTTCCTTTTCTATTTAACCATTTGAAAGCTGAAATTGGTTTTTGGCACCAAAGAAAGACTTTGTATACCACTAATCATTATAGTATTTTATTCTTGCAGTAGTAAATATGTATCATGCACTAACTGACTAATAATATTCAATTTATAAACCACATGAGGAGATTTTTCTTAATACAGCTAGAATGCTTTCCTGTGTTTGAAAATAATAAAATCAAATGACACACCTCATTCCTATTGCTGGCATGATTAAAACGTAACAGTAAGAAATAATGGTTGTGGTCATATGATTATTGATCATGCATAAGCTCAGGGAAGCCAGAAATGACTTCGAAGTAGGCCTTTCATTATTTTGGACTTCTGAAAGCTGAAGCTGAAATCAGATTTATGGCCAGTTCCAATACTGAGGCTGATCTTCAGTGTACTCCTCACTTAATGTAGGTCCTCCTCATCTTTTTCTGGTTTTGTTTTTTATTGAAGAACAACATATAATAAAAGTACTCAAATCATAAGT
Organism: Oreotragus oreotragus; assembly: GCA_006410675.1. NCBI lineage: Eukaryota > Metazoa > Chordata > Mammalia > Artiodactyla > Bovidae > Oreotragus > Oreotragus oreotragus. Next base: position 167,299 of record SJYX01008469.1, on the reverse strand, counting down.
CATAAATTTGGTTAATTTTATCAAGGTAAGCCTACCTAAGCAACAGGTATCCAGGTCAAGATAAAACTAGTGTTACATCTCAGGAGCCCCCTTTGCACCCCCTTCCAGAAACTACCACCACCAGGGGAAGCAAGTATGCTGACCTTTAACACCAGAGATGCTTTAATTGACCTTGAACTTTATATCACATATAGTGCTCACATATAGTGCTCTTTTGTATCTGCCTTCTTCAGTCCAACATTACCTCTGTGAGATTTTTCTATATTGCTGCACGTATTTGTAGGTCATTCACAGGTCATTATTTGACAGTAGTCCCTCACGGGATATATCACCGCGTATCCATTTTGCTGTTGTTGGCCTCTGAGCAATTTCCAAGGCCTTTTACTTTTGTCAAAGATTTATTTTAAAGAGAAAAAAGAATGTTTCTATACTCGCTATGAAATAACCATTAAAATTAAAATTGCCGTTTAAGATCTTGTCCATTCCATCACTCAGTAGTCTCTGGGTTACGCCCCGATGCTGGATATTTCTTTCAGAGTTTAGTGCCAGCAAAACCTCTGTCCCCTTTGAGGAAGCAGTATGCTAAGAGGTGTGTTTATCAGTCCCGCTTTGTTCCAGAAAGAACTAATGGCAACATAACGAAATAAAGAAACTTAAGGATTAACTCACAAAACTAAAGACAGGTAAGAAAAGGTGAAAAGAAACGCAAACTCCGGGAGTTGGTGAAGGACAGGGAAGCCTGGCCTGCTGCAGGGGGTTGCAAAGAGTCAGACATGACTGAGCGATTGAACTGAACTGAGGAAAAGGTGAGGCAATACAAGAACTCTAGTAGCCTTGTCCCCAGGCACTGAGGCTTATTCAGGCATAGACAGCAAAGTCCTGTACACTTTTTGACTTGGGGACTGGATTCAACTGTAAGCTTCAAATCAGCTGATTCTAAATGGAAAATCAACCAGCCCTACTAGTCTGTGTCCAAAATATGAGAGCTGGCCTGTTCCTCAGAAGGGTACTGATTTCTGGTCTAAGAGATTCATTTCCCTCAAGACTTCTTGGGCCGAGGACTGCCTGGATATCAGTGAGGGGGCAATATATTTAAGGGGCTATTTTTTTTTAATCACCTCTCATTACAGGTTGATGATATCACAACAGGGAGCAACCCAGTAAAAATATTTAAGGAGTTTAGAGAAGGCCCTGGGAGGGTGATGTGGAGAGGCCATTAAATAGTACCATCAAAATCATTCACGTCTCAACTGACCTGACTTAATCTCATGGTAGATATTGTGTATCTGGAAGAAGGTTAGATGAGAAATCTTTTGAGTTATCCCTGCCTCTTCCATAATATCACTTACCTTAATAAACTTGATGGATACAGGGTGGGAAAAACACTCAAGGTCATAATCCTCATCAGACACAAAGTATATAATTTTCATATGTTGCCAGTTAAGTGTCCTGAGACTTGATGAAACAGCTAGCTGAAGAAGGGGATAAGTTAACACCCTTTTTAGAGAACTGAGGATCCGAAACAGTAGATTGCTTCTTTGGCAGGATTGAGAGTCAACATAGAAAATAATTTCACATCTATTCTCCCTAATGTCTGCCTGAATGGCTTTTCAGAGCTGCCGAGTCATATTTCATCTAAAACATCCATAATGACTGTGGCCTGGACAGTTTCAAGGCAGGTATAAACAGATGCCCAAAGTGACAACTGAACATCAAATTCCTCTTTGATCCTAGTCTGACCGTTATATAACATTAATCTTTTGAGTTATCCCTGCCTCTTCCATAATATCACTTACCTTAATAAACTTGATGGATACAGGGTGGGAAAAACACTCAAGGTCATAATCCTCATCAGACACAAAGTATATAATTTTCATATGTTGCCAGTTAAGTGTCCTGAGACTTGATGAAACAGCTAGCTGAAGAAGGGGATAAGTTTACACCCTTTTTAGAGAACTGAGGATCCCAAACAGTAGATTGCTTCTTTGGCAGGATTGAGAGTCAACATAGAAAATAATTTCACATCTATTCTCCCTAATGTCTGCCTGAATGGCTTTTCAGAGCTGCCGAGTCATATTTCATCTAAAACATCCATAATGACTGTGGCCTGGACAGTTTCAAGGCAGGTATAAACAGATGCCCAAAGTGACAACTGAACATCAAATTCCTCTTTGATCCTAGTCTGACCGTTATATAACATGCTGTGTTTCCCTTCTCGTCCCAATGGGCAGGCATCTCAGAGAAAATTTTTAAAGCTTGATTTTTAGTTTTATTATACAACTTAATTTTTAAAGCTTAATCGCAGCATCTTTGCTTATTTTTACAGTTCACATGCCTCTCACCTTGACCTGGGCTTCCTCTTTTCTGCTCCCATTTCATAGCCTTACTGTAGATAAACCTTATTTTGTAAAAGGTCTCAAAGCCTTTCAAGAAAAAGACACGGTCTAAACAAATTTCAGGAGAACAAAGTATAAAGGGTGAGGAAAGTGATCAAGAATTGGCAAATGCCTAATGCTTGTTTCCAGTTCTTCTGCTCTGGGAATAAAGACCTGTCTGTACAAAGGCTTCCTGACAGCCGAAGGAACAAAATGCTCTCTGGAAAGAAAAGAGCCAGAGTCGCCCCATCTTCCCTCCACCCCTGCTTTAGAACGAAACAATGCTTCCCAAAGGAGCTGGCAGCTGGCCCTTGGCAGGTGGTAGAAACAGCAATGTAGCCTGCACAAAAGGAGAAAACCCAAACTTTCAGCTTTAGGGAGCAGCGTGATTATTCTGCCCACTATCTCCCCAAAGACTAGGGACTGCCACATCAACCAACCAAGCTGATTTTCCCAAAACCACAGGCTTCTCCTCCCCTTTGCAATTCCCATCTTTGCTCCTGTTGCCTCAAAGCTGACAGATACACAGCCCCTGACCTTGTCCCCTAGGCTCCTTGGTCATTCCAAGTGTGTTCACTCACCTTTAGTTGATCTGCCTGCAGTGGCGGCCACTGTCAGGAGGCCACAAGCAGAAAGGCTTGGAAAGCTGGGAGCGGGGGACGGAATGGAAGGTCAAGTTCTGCAAAAGGAAGTGCTGACGATATGCCTTCTCCATTTGAAGGGCCTAGGGAGGAATTAAGGTTCAACTAGACTTGGATTGACTATGGAGGTTCAGGATTTTGATGCTTTTTTTTGACTCTGGTAGATGGTAAATAAATAACAGTTTATGGGACAAGAATGTCTTTCATCCTTCTTTTCTCTTCTCTCATCCACCTTAACTTAAGATGGCAAAACAAGTGAAGACACAAAAGTCACAGGTATTTCACCTCAACTTATATTCTTAAAGCACCTACTATATTGTTATTAGTATATGTTTTTTTATTGATATACGACTCTATGGTCATTGCTATTGTGCATTTGTTGATTACTTCCGGTATGCCAAAATGGAAAAAGCATGGTTTTTGCAGTCAGCCAGACCTAGCTGTGTCATTCACTAGCCTGGAAACTTTGGAAAATTTAGTTGACCTCCCTGAGCCTCAGTGAACACATGAAAAATGAAGATGCTAATGCATACCTCATACAGTTTCTCTAGTAATAAAATGGAGGGAACTCATGCAGCTTACCTGGCAGAACACAGTCAGCATTCAGTAAATGAATGCTGTTCTTATCTGGATAACGGCCATGAAAAACGCATTCATCTTAGGAAGAACTGCTTTTTGTTCCTGAAAAGTCTGTGGGCTGATGATACCACATACATAATACTGTTCCTCAGTTTTCAGCGTCTAATTGTCTTTTCTGGAACCATAATGGTGATCAGGGTCAGAAGAGAAGTGACTGAATCGTTTGATTAAAAAGCACAAGATATCAAGAGGGTGTTCACCCTTTATAGCTGCCACGGCAGATCCACCCCAGGAATCCTTGGAGAGAAGAAAGGCAGTTACTTGCCAGGCCTATGACTGTGGCAGAGAGGAAGCGTGGGAGACAGGGCTAAAGCTTTCTAGTCCTTGCATTCTGACTGTTGAGTTCTGTGACTCTGAGCAAATCGCAGAAAATTTTAAAAAATTACCATTTTTTCACCTACTAAGTGCCAGGCACATACACACATCATTTAATTTTGTGAATAAGAATATCTGCCTCTCACAGAACTCTTGGAAGGGTCAAAAGAGATGGCAGATGCCAAAGCCTTTAGTGTTATTGCCATGATTTGAAGTGGGTGGTCACTGGCCACTGGGAAATGGTCCTTGTGCACTTTGCCTTTATGGAACCGTAAACTTATGCCTTATGGCTTGAGTACTTTGCACTCTGTTCTACACAGTTGCCAATGCACCCTGAACCCGATTCAATGCAGTGAGTGTTTAATACCAACTCTATGCTCCTCATCTTTTTCTGGTTTTGTTTTTTATTGAAGAACAACATATAATAAAAGTACTCAAATCATAAGTCATAAATTTGGTTAATTTTATCAAGGTAAGCCTACCTAAGCAACAGGTATCCAGGTCAAGATAAAACTAGTGTTACATCTCAGGAGCCCCCTTTGCACCCCCTTCCAGAAACTACCACCACCAGGGGAAGCAAGTATGCTGACCTTTAACACCAGAGATGCTTTAATTGACCTTGAACTTTATATCACATATAGTGCTCACATATAGTGCTCTTTTGTATCTGCCTTCTTCAGTCCAACATTACCTCTGTGAGATTTTTCTATATTGTTGCACGTATTTGTAGGTCATTCATAGGTCATTATTTGACAGTAGTCCCTCACGGGATATATCACCGCGTATCCATTTTGCTGTTGTTGGCCTCTGAGCAATTTCCAAGGCCTTTTACTTTTGTCAAAGATTTATTTTAAAGAGAAAAAAGAATGTTTCTATACTCGCTATGAAATAACCATTAAAATTAAAATTGCCGTTTAAGATCTTGTCCATTCCATCACTCAGTAGTCTCTGGGTTACGCCCCGATGCTGGATATTTCTTTCAGAGTTTAGTGCCAGCAAAACCTCTGTCCCCTTTGAGGAAGCAGTATGCTAAGAGGTGTGTTTATCAGTCCCGCTTTGTTCCAGAAAGAACTAATGGCAACATAACGAAATAAAGAAACTTAAGGATTAACTCACAAAACTAAAGACAGGTAAGAAAAGGTGAAAAGAAACGCAAACTCCGGGAGTTGGTGAAGGACAGGGAAGCCTGGCCTGCTGCAGGGGGTTGCAAAGAGTCAGACATGACTGAGCGATTGAACTGAACTGAGGAAAAGGTGAGGCAATACAAGAACTCTAGTAGCCTTGTCCCCAGGCACTGAGGCTTATTCAGGCATAGACAGCAAAGTCCTGTACACTTTTTGACTTGGGGACTGGATTCAACTGTAAGCTTCAAATCAGCTGATTCTAAATGGAAAATCAACCAGCCCTACTAGTCTGTGTCCAAAATATGAGAGCTGGCCTGTTCCTCAGAAGGGTACTGATTTCTGGTCTAAGAGATTCATTTCCCTCAAGACTTCTTGGGCCGAGGACTGCCTGGATATCAGTGAGGGGGCAATATATTTAAGGGGCTATTTTTTTTTAATCACCTCTCATTACAGGTTGATGATATCACAACAGGGAGCAACCCAGTAAAAATATTTAAGGAGTTTAGAGAAGGCCCTGGGAGGGTGATGTGGAGAGGCCATTAAATAGTACCATCAAAATCATTCACGTCTCAACTGACCTGACTTAATCTCATGGTAGATATTGTGTATCTGGAAGAAGGTTAGATGAGAATCTTTTGAGTTATCCCTGCCTCTTCCATAATATCACTTACCTTAATAAACTTGATGGATACAGGGTGGGAAAAACACTCAAGGTCATAATCCTCATCAGACACAAAGTATATAATTTTCATATGTTGCCAGTTAAGTGTCCTGAGACTTGATGAAACAGCTAGCTGAAGAAGGGGATAAGTTTACACCCTTTTTAGAGAACTGAGGATCCCAAACAGTAGATTGCTTCTTTGGCAGGATTGAGAGTCAACATAGAAAATAATTTCACATCTATTCTCCCTAATGTCTGCCTGAATGGCTTTTCAGAGCTGCCGAGTCATATTTCATCTAAAACATCCATAATGACTGTGGCCTGGACAGTTTCAAGGCAGGTATAAACAGATGCCCAAAGTGACAACTGAACATCAAATTCCTCTTTGATCCTAGTCTGACTGTTATATAACATGCTGTGTTTCCCTTCTCGTCCCAATGGGCAGGCATCTCAGAGAAAATTTTTAAAGCTTGATTTTTAGTTTTATTATACAACTTAATTTTTAAAGCTTAATTGCAGCATCTTTGCTTATTTTTACAGTTCACATGCCTCTCACCTTGACCTGGGCTTCCTCTTTTCTGCTCCCATTTCATAGCCTTACTGTAGATAAACCTTATTTTGTAAAAGGTCTCAAAGCCTTTCAAGAAAAAGACACGGTCTAAACAAATTTCAGGAGAACAAAGTATAAAGGGTGAGGAAAGTGATCAAGAATTGGCAAATGCCTAATGCTTGTTTCCAGTTCTTCTGCTCTGGGAATAAAGACCTGTCTGTACAAAGGCTTCCTGACAGCCGAAGGAACAAAATGCTCTCTGGAAAGAAAAGAGCCAGAGTCGCCCCATCTTCCCTCCACCCCTGCTTTAGAACGAAACAATGCTTCCCAAAGGAGCTGGCAGCTGGCCCTTGGCAGGTGGTAGAAACAGCAATGTAGCCTGCACAAAAGGAGAAAACCCAAACTTTCAGCTTTAGGGAGCAGCGTGATTATTCTGCCCACTATCTCCCCAAAGACTAGGGACTGCCACATCAACCAACCAAGCTGATTTTCCCAAAACCACAGGCTTCTCCTCCCCTTTGCAATTCCCATCTTTGCTCCTGTTGCCTCAAAGCTGACAGATACACAGCCCCTGACCTTGTCCCCTAGGCTCCTTGGTCATTCCAAGTGTGTTCACTCACCTTTAGTTGATCTGCCTGCAGTGGCGGCCACTGTCAGGAGGCCACAAGCAGAAAGGCTTGGAAAGCTGGGAGCGGGGGACGGAATGGAAGGTCAAGTTCTGCAAAAGGAAGTGCTGACGATATGCCTTCTCCATTTGAAGGGCCTAGGGAGGAATTAAGGTTCAACTAGACTTGGATTGACTATGGAGGTTCAGGATTTTGATGCTTTTTTTTGACTCTGGTAGATGGTAAATAAATAACAGTTTATGGGACAAGAATGTCTTTCATCCTTCTTTTCTCTTCTCTCATCCACCTTAACTTAAGATGGCAAAACAAGTGAAGACACAAAAGTCACAGGTATTTCACCTCAACTTATATTCTTAAAGCACCTACTATATTGTTATTAGTATATGTTTTTTTATTGATATACGACTCTATGGTCATTGCTATTGTGCATTTGTTGATTACTTCCGGTATGCCAAAATGGAAAAAGCATGGTTTTTGCAGTCAGCCAGACCTAGCTGTGTCATTCACTAGCCTGGAAACTTTGGAAAATTTAGTTGACCTCCCTGAGCCTCAGTGAACACATGAAAAATGAAGATGCTAATGCATACCTCATACAGTTTCTCTAGTAATAAAATGGAGGGAACTCATGCAGCTTACCTGGCAGAACACAGTCAGCATTCAGTAAATGAATGCTGTTCTTATCTGGATAACGGCCATGAAAAACGCATTCATCTTAGGAAGAACTGCTTTTTGTTCCTGAAAAGTCTGTGGGCTGATGATACCACATACATAATACTGTTCCTCAGTTTTCAGCGTCTAATTGTCTTTTCTGGAACCATAATGGTGATCAGGGTCAGAAGAGAAGTGACTGAATCGTTTGATTAAAAAGCACAAGATATCAAGAGGGTGTTCACCCTTTATAGCTGCCAGGGCAGATCCACCCCAGGAATCCTTGGAGAGAAGAAAGGCAGTTACTTGCCAGGCCTATGACTGTGGCAGAGAGGAAGCGTGGGAGACAGGGCTAAAGCTTTCTAGTCCTTGCATTCTGACTGTTGAGTTCTGTGACTCTGAGCAAATCGCAGAAAATTTTAAAAAATTACCATTTTTTCACCTACTAAGTGCCAGGCACATACACACATCATTTAATTTTGTGAATAAGAATATCTGCCTCTCACAGAACTCTTGGAAGGGTCAAAAGAGATGGCAGATGCCAAAGCCTTTAGTGTTATTGCCATGATTTGAAGTGGGTGGTCACTGGCCACTGGGAAATGGTCCTTGTGCACTTTGCCTTTATGGAACCGTAAACTTATGCCTTATGGCTTGAGTACTTTGCACTCTGTTCTACACAGTTGCCAATGCACCCTGAACCCGATTCAATGCAGTGAGTGTTTAATACCAACTCTATGCAAGGCACTGAGATGGGACTGCAGCCTCAGTCACTCTTCATGGGGTTCATGTTCCTGTGGGGACTACTGTAGGGGCTGGTACAGAATGCTGATAGGATTATGTAGCAAGAGAGACACAAGCAGTTCTGATGTACTTGAAGAAAGTACATGCTCTGGTCTGAGGTGTAGGGGAGGGAGAAGAAGAGTCAACCATCAGAGAAGTTTCCCTGAGGAGGTGGGATTTGGGGATCTTGAAAAATGAGTAGGATGTTTTAAATTAATTTTTTGTACCAAATCATTGCCAGTACATGTACATTATTAGAAATATATAAAAGAGTAAAAGAAATTCTCCACTAATTGGCAACCAATTAAGGACATCGTTGTCATATTTGAGGTATTTTCTTATAGTAGTTTTATACTCAAATATGTAAGTACTCAATATATAAGTACATTTAACTTAAATGTACATATGTATGTATGCAATATGTATATATAGTTACATAGTTTTGCATCTTGCTTTTTTTTCCACTTGAAATTTTAAGTGTTTTCTCACTTTGGGAAGACTTCTCATAAATATGATTTTAATAACTGAATAATAATATCCCAAAGAACAAGTATGCCAAAATATATATTTAACAATTTCCGTGTTTTAAAATAGTGTGATTTATTATTTTTAGCTCTTATAAATGATCCAGTGATGTGTTTAGCAGAAGCAATAAAGCTAACTGCCAGGTATCTGGTCTGGGGCATTGACAAATAGCTTGTAGGTATCAAAAGATTGTCTGTGACAAGCATTTTCCCCACTTCAATCTTTCTACTCACTAAACTTCATAAATCATTTAACTCATTTTCAGAATCTTTCAGTGAAGTTTCAGTTGCTCACAATTTTATATTCCAAGTTTGTTTTCTGCCATTCTGGACTCTCCAAACCAGATCCACGTGTAAATAAATTCTTATTTCCTGCTGTTGCCTTCCCTCCGAAGATGGCCCCTGTCCTTTCACTGTCTTATTCCCTATTTTGGGCTCTTCAACCTTAGTAAGATCCTTTGTCCCTTGACCCTTCCCTTTTATCTGACTCTTCAGTTCCCTCTTGGCCTCACTTCCTTTCTTCTCAGTTTTAGATCTCATCATAACAGATTTCACTTTATACTTAAGCTGAAGTACCAGGGCTCCTTGCTTTCACGGGCCTTTTCAAAGGTGCTATACCTAATTTTGCATTTGTAGTTTTGTATTCTTTTTCTTAAAGAGGAATCTCAAATCATATAAGCTTTAATCCCTACAGAACCTGGATCAGCCTCTGAACCCTATGGTTGTCACAAAACTTCCCACATCTCCAAGAAACTTTCTTTTCTTAGCTCCAATGCTTTGTGTGCTCTCAGTCCTAAGTAATAGAATGTGCGTGCATGCTCAGTCATATCTGACTCTCTGTGACTCTATGGGAGTGTGTAGCCTGCCATTCTTCCATGTCCATGGGATTTTTTCCAGGCAAGAACACTGGAGTGGGTTGCCATTTCCTCCTCCAGGGAATTTAACATATTGAGTTGTACTTGTTCTTGTAATCATAATTCCTTGAAGGCAGGGACTGTCTTATTTATAGTTATGTCCATAATAAATGCCTGTTTGCCGAATGCCTTGGAAATTCTTGATACCTGTACTGAGTTTCCTGTTTTCAAAATTACTACTGTTGCTACGGCTAATGATTGCAAACATTTTAGAAAGCACAGTAGGTGCGGCAGACTGTATTTCCCCCCAAATAGCTGCAATAATATTTCTGGTATCACATGTTGTTTTGAATCCTTGCGATTCCCAATCTAGAAATGATGTCAATTTCCCCTCCTTGTGAACCTGCAAGGGCTACAGACAATATGGGGGAAGTGATGCCATGTGACTTCTGAGGCTAGATCATAGCAAAGGGTACATTTTCTTACTTGTTAAATATTTATCTCTGGCACCTAGCCACCAGCTGTGAGGAAGCATGAGCCACATGGAGAGGCAGCTTGTAGGTGTTCCAGCCAATAGCTCCAGCTAAGACCCCAGCCAGGATCAACAACCTTCAGATGACTCCAGCCCCCAGGCTTCAGGCTGCCCCCATGGATGCGGAGTGAAGAAGAAACACCTGCTTCCTCCAAGTGCTGCCCAGATTGCCACTAGTGAGAAAAAATGAATGTTTGAAACCACCAAGTTCTGGGGGCATTTATTTCTCAACACTAGATAATCAGATGGCATGTTGAAACCATTTCGTGCATCATCTTGCTGAATAAGCAGGAACCAGAAAAGGTAAATGACTTGCCCAAGCTCACCCTTTCTCCACCTAGCTAATTCTGCCAGGTCACAGGCCATATCTCCTCTACTAGGGTTTTTGCATGTGCAGATGCATACAGATTCTCCCTTCTTTTAACTTCAATAGCCAACTGTTCTCTCTCTCTCTTTTTTTAAATATATTGTTTAATTTCATTTGTCATATACACATACATATAATATAAAAAATTCCATTATAGGTTGTTACAGGATATTGAATATAATTCCCTGTGCTATACAATAAAAACCTTGTTGTTTATCCCCTCTCTATATATAATGGTTTAGGGACTTCCCTGGTGGTCCAGTGGGTAAAACTCCATGCTTTCATTGTAGGGGATGTGAGTTTGATCCCTGGTCAAACTAAGATCCTGCATGGCCAAAATAAATAAATAAATAAAGTAATAACTTTTAAAAAATAGTTGCGTCTGCTAATCCCAAACTCCAAGTCTATCCCTCCCTCCGTCCCATCCCCGGCAACCACAAGTCTGTTCCCTGTGCCTATGAGTCAGATTTGTGTTGTAGATATGTTCATTCGTGTCATATTTTAGATTCTACGTCTAAGTGATATCATATGGAATTTATCTTTCTCTTTCTGAATTATTTCACTTAGTAGTATAACCTCTAGGTCCATCTTTGTGGCATTATTTCATTCTTTTCTGTGGGTGAATAATATTCCATTATATGTATGTATAATATCTTTGTCAGTTCATCTGTCAACGGTCATTTAGGTTGTTTCCATGTCTTCGTTATTGTAAATAGTGCTGTTATGCACATACCAGTACATGTATCTTTTGGAATTATAGTTTTGTCTGGATATATGCCCAGGAATGAGATTGCTAAATCATATGAAAACTCTAGTTTTAGTTTTTTGAGGCGCCTGCATACTTTTTTCCATAGTGGATGCACCAATTTACATTTCCACCAACAATGTAGGAGCATTTCCCGTTTCTCCACACTCTCTACAGAATTTATTTATAGCCTTTTTAAAGATAATCATTCTGACTGGTGTGAGGTGGTAGGTAGCTCATTGTAGTTTTAATTTCCATTTCTCTAATAATTAGCTATGTTCAACATCTTTTTGTATGCATGTTGGCCACTGTATGTCTTTGGGAAAATGTCTGTTTAGACCTTCTATCTGTTTTTTGATTGGGTTGCTTGGGTTTGTGTTGTTGTTACTGAGTTGTATGAGCTATTTGTATATTTTGGAAATTAAACCCTTGTCAGTCACATCATTTGCAAGTATTTTCTCCATCTTTTCATTTTGTTTTTGATTTCCTTTCCTGTGCAAAAACTCTTAAGTTTGACTAGATTCCATTTATTTATTTTTGGTTTTATTTCTGTGTTCTTAATATCTGTTGCCTACAACAGCCTCATGGTATAGAGGTGTCACCTTCCTTCCTTGTTTAATGGTTGAGGAAACATGTATACAAAGAGGTTGGACATTTGCTTAAGGAAATAGTGCCAGAGGCATGTCTTCTCCAAATAACTATTCTTTTATCTATTCCTGAATTGCTTTTCCAAGGTCTTTATTTTGATCACTTATTTTTATTTTTAAAGCAATATTGCCTTGTTTTAGATCTTAATCATTTTGTATATGCATTCCCATTTTCTGCGGCCTTCCCTAGTAGCTCAATAGTAAAGAACCTGTCTGCCAATGCAGGAGGTGCAGGTTTGATCCCTGGGTCAGAAAGATCCCTTGAAGAAGGAAATGACAATCTACTCCAGTATTCTTGCCTGGGAGATCCCTTGGACAGAGGAGCCTGGTGGGCTATAGTCCGTGGGGTCGCAAAAGAATCAGACACGAGTCAGCAACTAAACGACATTCCCATTTTCTGCCAAGAATTGTTCACTCTTTGACAATAGGGCTCAGATTTCTTGGGCATCCTTCCTAGTACGCTGCACAATGCTAGGCACAATATGTGTGGCACTCATCAATTGAGTACATACAAAAACCAACACTCAGCTTCCACAAAAGGTATTTTTAGAGCTGCATTAAGAAAAGAAATCATAGAAACACAGAAGTTAAACCTTGCAACTAAATCAGTAAGGGCTTTAGGCAAGTCTTAGTGATTTCCTTCTTTTTGCTTGCCTAAAAATATCTCTCTTTTCAAAAAATATTTGAGTCTATCATAAGCATAAATACTTGGTTATGTCTTTTTAAAGCAGCTTTTTTCTTTTAAATGGCTTTCTCATCAACCTAGTGTTTTTTGTGGAGTGTTAGAATCTGTTTTTGTTTTTTTACAGATGAGATTTGAATGAAGGCCTCATATTGATCTCACTTATTGCTGCAGGCTCCAGCTTCACGTTGAAACTTGATCAATATGGATTTGAGGCAGCCTGGAACATTAAATAAGACCTTGTTAGACTGATATTTTTTCTTCTGCGTTATTTAATTTGGAGGGGCAGGGAGCAGGAAGGCTGAATGAGAGGTAGATACACACTTCAGTCAGTTGCTGGGAGCGAGTGTCTCGATTTTCTTTCCCATGGCTTCCCCTGCACAGTGGTCCTCGCTGAGTGATGACAAATTGAGTGGCATCATTGTGCCTGTTCCATATGGCCTCTTGTCCAAATATAGGTTCTATTTTTAAAAGACCCTCTTAACAGCTTTGAGAAATTTAGAGGAAAAGAATGGCAGTTTGAGGGCTCCATCTAGTAAATAAAAACACAAAGATTTTATTTAATTCACAATCAATACTCATTTTCTGAGCACCTACTATGAGCGATGAATGGGCTTAGCGAAATGGGAAAAAGTGCAGCTAATCTCACAGAGTTTGTAGCCTCGCCTACCATTTCAAGGCAACGTTTTCTCTGAAAGATATGGGGCTGGAAAGAGCTGTCAAAATGTAATCCCATCTGACATGACTGTTCTCATAGCAACACTACCTTATAGTTTGGCTGAATATGGGTCTTATAGCATTTCAGATTAATAACCACTTTCTCAATATAAACTGCTTAATATGGGAGATCCTTAATGTCTGCGTGTCCCATAAGCTTAACACTAATTTTGAGGCATAATTTAGGCAACTGGCATTAAAAAAGGGATGGGTTGGGAGAGATAAAAATATCACAGTATAGAAGTGGGAGAGCTGAGCCTTCTCATTTTATAGAGAGGAAATAGAGGCCCATGCAATGAATCATTGAACTCCATCAGGGTCCATGGATCATGTAAACACATCTACTTTGCCAACAAACATTTACAAATGAGGGTGATTTCCTTGGCAAACACAGTGGTACTGTGAATACACAATAAATAAAATACAGCTGCTGCCTTCAAGGAGCTTAAGTTAGAAGTTGCAGCAGTGTAGGAATAGGAACTATAGCTCATTATTCTACTGTCTTCCGAGTTCAAGACTATCTTAATGCTGTTAACTGTGAATAAACCTTTTGGGTCCATAAAGCTTTAAGCTTTAACTTCAGATTTGACAATAATATCACTGTTCCTGCTTCCTTTTGGTTTGTTTTGCCAAGTATATTTTGCATAGCCCTTTAATTCCAACTTTTTTTCCCCCTGTACAGTTGAATTTGTGATTTTTGACCCTAATTTGTAGTTCTTCCTCTTCTAATGGGGAAGTTTATTACATTCACATTTATTTTCAGTAGTTATGCTTGGTCTTCTATCATCCTGCTTTTAATAATTTATGTCACTTGATGAATAGACTTTGTCTTTTTTTTTCACATATTTTAAGTGATTTAGGTTATATAAAGTCCATTTTCTTTCTATAAGTGGTTACTTCAGAATATATTTGAATGAATTTTTTATCTCTAATTAACAATATCAAGAATAAAATATAAAAATGGATCATAGTCTATAAACTTACAGGATGAAAATGAACACCTAGTTTTTCTTAAAGAATTTTGAAAATTAGTTTAAACCAGTGATGTTCACCCAAGGTGAGTTTGCCCCCTTGAGGATATCCAGCCACATCTGGAGACAGGTTTGGTTGCCATAGCTAGCATTGTGCTTCTGGCATCTCATGCATCAAGAACAGAGAGGCTGCTGAACATCCTGCAATGCTCCCAACAGCCCCCACCACAAAGAATTATCTGGCCAAAAATTATTTGGCCAAAATTAATAGGGCTGAGGTTGAGAAACCCTGGTCTACTCTTTGGTTTGTTTGCACTTGCTCACTGAATTTTTACCACCATAAATATATATATATATATATTTCTGATTTCAGACTTGAAAACAAAAAGAAAAGGAATTACATGTCTATGTCCTCTCATTCTTAGTTTTTTAATTTGTTCTGTCTATAAATCAATACAACCCTTTGATGAAACATCTCTTTTTGATCATTTATGTACTTTTGCCCCCACCCTTCTCAGGCGTACTACAATGGAGTTCAGGTGTTACTTAGGGTGCCACCTATGAGGACACCATTCCCTTCACAGATCAAGCCTAACTCAAATGAAAGCACAGATAGCATCAAGATATTCCTGGCCTCTCTCCTGAGCTCCTGCACTTTCCTTTTTTCCCAGTCCTCGTTCTAGTTGGACTCCAAGCCTCACCTGGAGGCAGGGAGCAGGCACTCCCTAACATCTGAGGGTTGTGTGTATGCATATAGCCAGCATAGATGCTTAGGGGAGCTAAAAACCTCCCTTAGGCAGTGCATACAGACTGTATAATAATACAGCAACTTAATTTATTTTCCCCAAGGAAGAAGTAAATGTAATATGGAAGTTTAGAGCCAGATTGTTATTAAATTATTATTTTCATTATATATCTTCTTTCAATAATTGTTATCAATAATAATTATTTAATTAACTGTTTTAGCACAGTAATTCTCAACCACATAGTTACACATTAGAATCACCTAGGGGACTACTTAAAAATACTTTTGAGGGGCCCGCTCTGTACCAATTAAATCAGTATATCTGGCTGAGCAACAAAACAGTGGTACTCTTACAAGTTTCCCAGAGATTCCAGTGTGCAGCCACGTTTAAGACCCATTGGTTTAGTGGTTACATCACTCATCACCAATTCCTTTGAACCAAAGATCCCTCATATTTGACTTCTCAATTTTTTTCTTATTTCTCTTGGTAATCTTCTTTGTTACTGTGCACGGAGATAATATCATTGGTTGCCTTTCACACAGATGAGAATTTGGCTGGTTATTGTGTTCAGGTTACTATATATATATTTCTATTTATGGTTAGAAGTGTGTAGCATTGCCCCTTTTCTTTTTGAGTCTGTATATTTACATGATTTTTTTTCCTTGCCTGGATTCTCCATGATATTTGTCCTTGAAATGTGACAATTTATAAGGCTGTATCTGAGTTGGTTTCTTTTAGCTTATCCTGTCTATCAGTAAGGCCCTTTGGTGATGAGGCACAAAGTTTTCTTCATCTTAGGACCATTTTCTTCTACTCTTTCTTCTATTTTTTCCTCCTCTCCTGTGTGCTTGGTCATATTCTTCTAAAATATCTGTTCCACATATATTGTAGTGATTCCAAAACTTGTTTACATATTAAATTCACCGAGGGATCTTTTAAATAGCCCAATGCTCAGGTCACACTCAGTCTAATTAAATTGAATTCTCTAGGGGTGGAATACAGCCACCAGGAGTATTCAAACTGTGTGCAGACCACTCTAGGAACTATAGATATGTTAGGTTTCCTGGATTTATTTTCCACGCCTCTGTTTTCTCTTCATTGTTTTCAGGTCTGTTCTCCTCTGCACCCAAGGCAAGATTCAGAGACACTCA
Organism: Oreotragus oreotragus; assembly: GCA_006410675.1. NCBI lineage: Eukaryota > Metazoa > Chordata > Mammalia > Artiodactyla > Bovidae > Oreotragus > Oreotragus oreotragus. Next base: position 151,004 of record SJYX01008469.1, on the reverse strand, counting down.
AAGACCCGGGTCAGTCTGGATTTCTCTCCAGTTATTTCCCAGGTTGGGTAAGGATAGTTACAGAAGGTAGCTCTCCTTCTGTATTCATTTAGCACAGTTCGTATCCTAACCCATCTTTTTGCTTAGTTTTGTTTCTTGTTTCTATTCATCCCTTCATCAATAGTGCGCCCTTCCAGTTCTTTCCATGGCTGCTCACATTTGGGATTTCATTTTGCTTAAGAAACATTAGTTCTTAAACTTGGTCGTCCATTGGAATCATATGAATTTATGTCCAGAGATTCAGATTTAATTATTTTGGTGATCAGAGGGCATCAGAAATGTGTAACACTCCCTAGATCATGCTAATATACAACCAGTATTGAGCAGTGCTGCTCTAAGGCCTTTTACTAGCCTCTGTTTGTGTGTCTGATAATGACAGTAGTTCTTAAGCTTTACTGTCTATCAGAATCACTTACAGGGCTTCTTAAAATAAAATCTGGGCACCACCCTCTAGGGTTTCCCATATAGTGAGTCTGATGTAAGGCTCAATTATTTACATTTCTAATAGATTTCCGGGTGATACAGATGCTGTCTTTAGACACCACTTTAAGAACCCACCAGATTAGGCTGGATTCACTGGGCACCTTCCTCTTCCACCTATAATACTGGATTTCTCTAACAGGGGCCCTTTTGAAATCTGACGGATATGTTTTATATACATGTATGTAACTAGAGGTCTTGATTCTAAGACACTGCAGTCACTGACATCCATCTTTTGAAGTGCTATTTGGCAAACAGTATGTATGCTAAGATGGAAAAAAGGGTAAAAAGGATCAAATGAAATCTGCTCACTCAGGTAAACTCACAGATACCTTCCCTTCACCTCCTCCCTCCACTTTACTTGCTGATGTTCCCACTTGCTGTGGATGTGGAAAAAGATGGAGCTAAATTGGTTGAAAATTGGGAAAAATATTACTATGTGGGTAAAAGTATAAACTATAACGTGTATTTGTGCATAGTTAGTCCTTGGAGCTGAAATGCCTTTTCTGCTCCCTTGATTCCTCTGTGTATCTTAAGGCTGACAGCGTCTTAAACCCTCTGCAAACCAGAAGGGTCTTGGTCTTTTAGAAGGTTGGGGTTACCTTGGCATGCCGACACCGTTTACCGACTGTATTGCATTTTAACTTAGCAATGGCAGTTTTCACTTCCATGCAGTTTTTCCTTTCCTCTTTGTGACTACCTGTTCTAGTTTTATAACTGCAACAGCCTCTTGAAATATGTTGAGAATGTAGTTAGGAAATTTCTAAATTGCTTTTTCTTGCAGTAATTTTCATAGGAAGGGATGAGCTCTCAGTGTGGTTCCTCATTGTATGAACTGCAGAAAGTTTGTGAGTTTCTGGTAATTTTTTTTCTCCTTGTGCTTGTCCTTTCCAAAAGGGTTTTATGCTTTTCTAGTACTGGGAGGGGCGAGGTGGGTCTTGTCAGATTCTGTGTGTGTGCATGTATTCTACTTCAAATCTCCTAGCCAAAGGGAGAAGTTTATTTTTCCTGTCTTTTTCCTTTGCCAATGTGTACTTGTAGCACCCTGCGGGTATAGGACAGATGCCGAATCCAGAGGCTATATGTTGGGAGGCTATACCACTCAGCTGAATTCTGTGTGTGTGCGTGTATTCTACTTCAAATCTCCTAGCCAAAGGGAGAAGTTTATTTTTCCTGTCTTTTTCCTTTGCCAATGTGTACTTGTAGCACCCTGCGGGTATAGGACAGATGCCGAATCCAGAGGCTATATGTTGGGAGGCTATACCACTCAGCTGAAAATTAATGATTATTTATTACAGGCAAGAATGATTTGGGTGCCACTGCATCTCTTGGCCTAGTGAGGCCCACAGTATCCAAGGCAAGTAGGGGGTCACAGAGCTATCACGTACATCATTGGAATGGCTATTGATGTTTTGATACTTGCAGAGGCAATTGTGGGAGTGACTGTCCCTCCACTTATCCTAATCTCCAGTGTTCATCCCTTCCAGTTAGTAGGTGTCTTCATCTTTTTCTCTAGATCAGTTCTTTCTTCACAGGTGGGGAGGTATAAGATTAGGTAAAAGTTTTCCAACCCTGTTATGAAAAGGGTCAGAGAGTATCTCCTGCAAAGGCTAAAAAATTTACTGTCTCTGTCAAAATTATTCATGTCTGCTGTTTTGAGAAAGCGGCCATAAGCAATATATAAACAAATGGACATGGGTTATATTTCCAATGAAATTTACCTGAAAAACAGCCCCCCTTAGATATCCCCTTAGGTCACCCCCTTAGGTGACCCCTTAAATCTGTTTTCTAAGCTGCCCATCTAAACTGTATCAATCAACAAGTCTGGTTTCCAGTGTCCTCTTGCCCCGATTTATAATTTGATACAGGATTTCTTTTTCATTTTCTGTTTTATTTGTTATTTCAAAACCAACAATGGAGGTGAGTCACACATGTCATCAGTTTGCCATCTTTCCAGGAATCTCTAATGCCTTTTTTTTTATGTTCCATATCACATTCCACGATAAAGACCTTTAACGTTCTTTAACTCCACATTGGTATTTTGTCTCGGGCAGTGAATGTTGACACCCGAAGCCTGGTTGCTTATTTGTGTTTTTGCTGCGGTGTGTCTTCGTTGTTGTGTGGGCGTTATTTTTGCTGCAGTGTGTCTTCGCTGTGTGGGCGTTTCCTCTAGTTTGGGAGAGCGAGGACTACGTGCTAGTTGCAGTGCAACTCTTCCCATAGCTGTGGCCTCTCGTTGCAGAGCACAGGCTCAATAGTTGTGGCGCATGGGCTTAGTTGCTACATGGCACATGGGATCTTCCTGGATCAGGGACTGAACATGTGTCTCCTGCTTTGGCAGGTGAATTCTTTACCACTGAGCCACCAGGGAAGCCCTGAAATCCCGTTTTTAGTTTTGTTTAAGAATTCTCTTCTATACTTCTTTAATAGCAAAACAAACCAAAACCAAAACCAACAGTGTTTTCTAGGGAAAATAAGCTTTTCATGAAGCTTGAATTTCTTGGCTGACTCCATGTATTACTGTTGCAAAAAGATTTCCGTGGCTAAAGGAAAACAACTTTCCTTCCAGTTTCTGTAACTTAGAAAATACAGTACTTGTGTCTCAAGAGGGAGAGGGTGGGATGATTTGGGAGAATAGCACTGAAATATGTATACTATCATGTAAGAAATGAATCGCCACTCTATGTTCAATGCAGGATGTTTGGGGCCGGTGTATGGGGATGATCCGGAGGGATGATGTGGGGTGGGAGGTGGGGGGGAGGGGGTTCATGTTTGGGAGTTCATGTACACCCATGACGGATTCATGTCAATGTATGCCAAAACCAATGCAGTACTGTAAAGTAAAATAAAGTATAAATAAAAATTAAAAAATAAATAAAGAAAGAAATAGTGAAGACTCAAAAGTTTCCTTCTCAAGGTCATATTTTCAATAAAATCTGAACAGATGAAGATAAGAGATGCTCCCTGGGTGGAAATTCAAGCAGTAAATATAGAATAGCTTCTCTGTTCTAGACACCATGAATGTTTCAAAGGTATAAATCCTAGTACCTGTTTTCTAGGAATGAATCATGAAATCAAGTGGTTAAGTCTTTTTTTCAACACACATTAACTGAGTGCTTATTACATGTAAGGTTATGTTCTAGGCTCCCCAAACACAAAAATTAAAACATGGTCCCTATGAAGATGTTTATAGTCTGTCAAAGAAGATAGATATGCAAACCAATAACTGGAACAGAGTGATGAGGGCTGTAATGGAGAAGATCACAGAATATGATGAGTGAACTGAACCCTGCTGGGAGCAGTAAGAATTCAGAGCAGGCTTTTCAGGAGTCAATGAATTTGAGTTGATTGACCAGGCTTTTCCACCTAGTGGGGAGGAGTTGGCAGAATATGCACAGTCATGGAGCAGTGAAATCACAAGTTTAGCCCAGGGAACTCTATGTAGGTAGATCCTCATAATTTCCACACTTAATGGTTATATTTAACTACTTTCAGCCAACACCAAGGGCTATGGTATGGAGTACCATGGAAACTTGCTAATACACAGTTTTGAATTATCTGTAGAAAGAGTCTTATTTAATCCCTGTGTCTTCAGCACCTAGGACAGTGCCTAGCAATACTAGATGGGAATGTTTGTTGAACCAGTGATCCTTTAGTTATTGAATGAATACAGCCAAGCCCTTAGATGGGGGTGTAGTTATGATATTTTGTTTTTGGCCTAGAACCTCCTGTGAAAATAATGATTTGAAAATACTATTCTTTTGTTGGGGAAATAAGATGGTCCTGGAAAGATAGCATACTGTTAATCTTGGTGATGGAAGTAAAGATGGCTAAAAGAGACTCCTCAATAGTCATCTCTATATCATTAAATATTCAAGAAGTTTTGAGTAACTTGTCTCTTCTGTTTCTCTCACAGCCTCTTTCCAAACGCATACATGTCCAGTCTATCACCAAATCCTTTGCCTCTGTCTTGAAAATAAAAGCTGAATCTAGCACTTTTCTCTATCTCCATCACAGCCCAAGCCAGCATCATCATAGAGAACATTCACTCATAGTCACTTCCTTCCTGGTCTCCCTACTTCTTTCTGTTAATGAGCCCTAATGGTCTTTACTGCACCAGGAGCCAGACCAGCCTTCTAAAACATGTCAGATCATCATCATAGCTTAGAAGCCTCCAGTGGCTTCCCATGAAATATCCTCAGCCCAGTTCTCTCTGACCCCGTCATCCACCGCTCTCCCCTTGCTCACTGGACTCTAGCTATGTCAGCTTCTAGTCTTTTTGCCCTACCTCAAACTCAATACAGCCCCTCCGTAAGGCTTTTGAAGCAGTTTGTGCATCTGTCTGAATCCCTCCATCACTTCTCACGTCTAGTGCCACTCTGCCCAAGAAGCCATCCCTGATCCCCACACGGGAGAGTGTAAAGTCGCAGTCCTGTCTTCTCCAGAGATGTCATATGTTCTTCTGTTCACTTTTTTTTTTTTTTTT
>SJYX01008469.1:120480-136409 GCA_006410675.1 Oreotragus oreotragus | reverse complement strand
CATGTCTCTGCTTTTAATACACTGTCTAGGTTTGTCATAGCTTTTCTTTCAAGGAAAATAGAGGTACTTCCAAGTACATAGAGGATACTCAATTGATACCTGTCAAATGAATGAATAACACTTTCATCACTCTTTGCACTTCCCCTGCAGCCAGTCATTCTTCAGATCTGGTGATTTACACCGGCCCCTTACCTAGGTATACCCATTGCCTAGATGCTTAGCTAGCTCTTACCTGAGCTGCTGTTCTTTACTGTCTTCTGAACCAGATGAGGGCTTCCCTCATAGCTCAGTTGGGAAAGAATCTGCTCGCTGTGTGAGAGACCTGGGTTCGATCCCTGGGGTGGGGAGATCCCCTGGAGAAGGGAAAGGCTACCCACTCCAGTATTCTGGCCTGGAGAATTCCATGGACTGTATAGTCCATGGGGTCACAAAGAGTCATACATGACTCAGCGAACCAAATGTCTCCAGCCAGGCTGAACTCCTAACTTCAGTGTCACCTCATTGCCCGTGTGATGAAATTCTTACTCCTTAGCCTGGCCCCAGGGGCTTCTAACTCACCAGTCCAATCTCAGCGCCCAGCAGTCCTCTCTGCAACTTCTCTTCCTGCCAGATGACCTTGCATTCCATCTCCTAAGAGCATGTTATGCTTATCTTCTCTTTGCTTCTGCACATACTGTTTTCTTCCACCCAGGAAGTCTTCTCTCCACTTTCCCATCAGTTTTCCAGTGGTCTGCTCAGTTCCTTGTGGTCTGGGTTCCTAACAAAGTGGGCACATTAGTGATACGCTGGCCCTGATGTGGTCATATAGCTCCTTTACACACAGAACAAAGAATTCTGACAATAGATGTGTTTTAGAAGATACTACAAGGAGTGAGGAATAAACATTCAGCTTAAGGTGGGAGAAAGTGAAGATACCTGAAATGCATAAAGGATTCCTTTGCTCTCCTCCTTAAAGCATTTCCTGACCCCTTTGGCCTAAAAGACCTCTCCCCTGCGCTTTCTCACAGCACTTTATTATCTAAGCCACACGAATGACAGTTCTTTACGTAGGGCCCTGTGATGACTTCTTCACTGCTCATTGAGAACAGTTTAATCGTGTATTGCCACTTTCTCACATGTTTATTTTTGCTTTTATGCCCTCTTTGAGGGCAGGATCTACACCCTACCCTTCTGGGTATCCTTTGGGGTACCTGTCAGAACTGTCTTTAACTGTGCCAACTGCAGCTTTTGGAAACCCTGAGACTGAACCTCGAGGGTCCCCTTTTACCACTTTCCTTTGAAGTAAGATTGAGTAGCCCAGCCCCAACCCCACTCCAGTTTGGTCTTCGTGCTGGTGTTCCAAGGGGCTGATTTTTCAGGAGCAAGACGTGGTGCTCACCACCTGTGTGCGAGTTAGGGACTTAGTCCCAGATTCTTTTCTCTGCCCTTTACCAAAGCCCAGGGCACAGCTTTTGAGCATAAGAGGAGGAGAAGGGAGTGAGGAAGGACAGAAGGGCAGTGCCAGGTGTGGGTCCCACTGACTTAAGTTTCAGTCTCAGCTCTACTGCTTCATGGATGTTTGATGCAGGGCAAGTTGCTTAACCTCTCGGAGTCTGGATTTCCTCACTTAAAAGCTCTGAGTAAGAAACTTTTGCTCATCCTCCATTTATGAGGAGTAACTAAAATAGTATCTTACCCAGAGTAGACACCTAGTAGGTAAATGGCAGCTGATGGACATTGCTTTTATTTTCTAAGTATGGCCCCCATCATGACATTTATTCCTCATAATAATCCCATGAATCCGGTAGGGTGCACTTCTTGTCCCCCTATTATAGACTTTAAAAAGGAGAATAGCATTGAAATATGTATACTATCATGTGAGAAACGAATCGCCAGTCTATGTTCAATGCAGGATGCAGGATGCTTGGGGCTGGTGCATGGGGATGATCCAGAGGGATGATGCGGGGTGGGAGGTGGGAGGGGGGTTCATTTTTGGGAGTTCATGTACACCCGTGGCGGATTCATGTCAATGTATGCCAAAACCAATACAGTACCGTAAAATAAAATAAAGTAAAAAAAAAAAAAAAGGGAGTTTGAAGAAGTTAACTGGCTTTCTTATTATCACTCAGAAATGTCATGACACAATGAGGTCGAAAATCCAAATCTTCTGTTTTCTAAACCTGAAGCACTTTGATATATCTGTGCTTAGCATGCATGCTCAGCCATGTCCCACTCTTTAGGACCCCAGGTACTGTAGCCCTCCAGGCTCCTATGTCCATGGGATTATCCAGGCAAGAACACTGAAGTGGGTTGCTATTTCCTCCTCCAGGGGGTCGTCGTGACTCAGGGATCAAACCCACATCTCCTGCATTGGCAGGTGGGTTCTTTACCACCGAGCCATCTGGGGAGCCCGTATTTATGCTTACATGACATGAATAAAGAGATGTCTTCAAAGTACTTACAGACTGTGTGGTAAAATATTTTACATCAGTTGCAGGTACAGCATGGTGTGTTCTTTAATTGGATCCTTGTATGTAATTAGTTCATTTTATACAAACTCGTGGATGGATACTATTTTTGAGAAGGAATTTTTAATTTTTCTCTCTATACCTTATTCTATAAGGTTTGTCACCAACTCAACTTATAATAACCTAGTGAATTTTTTATTTTCTTAAAAATGTAAGGGATTTCTCTATAAAAGTAGCTGAAACTTTTTTTTTTCTTCTTCTGGAGTGGGTCTCCAAGGAAGCAAAGAGTTGCCAGACAAATTTACTTTATTCCCCCTCCATCTAGGAGGTGAAATGTAGTCATTAAAATCCGGAGAATGAATTCACTTAAGCTCTCTACTGCAGGATGTTTTTCTGACAAGCTCTGTCTTGGAAAAGTATGTTGTACCACTAATTAAGAAATTATTTTGACAGGGTGAATGTTTTGAAGATGTGTGTTGTACACAACCTAATATAGTCTAATTTTCTTCCACTGTAGCAAAAATATGTGGGTTTAAGGGGAAAAAATTTCATGTCAATGTATGCCAAAACCAATACAGTACCGTAAAGTAAAATAAAGTAAAAAAAAAAAAAAAAGGGAGTTTGAAGAAGTTAACTGGCTTTCTTATTATCACTCAGAAATGTCATGACACAATGAGGTCGAAAATCCAAATCTTCTGTTTTCTAAACCTGAAGCACTTTGATATATCTGTGCTTAGCATGCATGCTCAGCCATGTCCCACTCTTTAGGACCCCAGGTACTGTAGCCCTCCAGGCTCCTATGTCCATGGGATTATCCAGGCAAGAACACTGAAATGGGTTGCTGTTTCCTCCTCCAGGGGGTCGTCGTGACTCAGGGATCAAACCCACATCTCCTGCATTGGCAGGTGGGTTCTTTACCACCGAGCCATCTGGGGAGCCCGTATTTATGCTTACATGACATGAATAAAGAGATGTCTTCAAAGTACTTACAGACTGTGTGGTAAAATATTTTACATCAGTTGCAGGTACAGCATGGTGTGTTCTTTAATTGGATCCTTGTATGTAATTAGTTCATTTTATACAAACTCGTGGATGGATACTATTTTTGAGAAGGAATTTTTAATTTTTCTCTCTATACCTTATTCTATAAGGTTTGTCACCAACTCAACTTATAATAACCTAGTGAATTTTTTATTTTCTTAAAAATGTAAGGGATTTCTCTATAAAAGTAGCTGAAACTTTTTTTTTTCTTCTTCTGGAGTGGGTCTCCAAGGAAGCAAAGAGTTGCCAGACAAATTTACTTTATTCCCCCTCCATCTAGGAGGTGAAATGTAGTCATTAAAATCCGGAGAATGAATTCACTTAAGCTCTCTACTGCAGGATGTTTTTCTGACAAGCTCTGTCTTGGAAAAGTATGTTGTACCACTAATTAAGAAATTATTTTGACAGGGTGAATGTTTTGAAGATGTGTGTTGTACACAACCTAATATAGTCTAATTTTCTTCCACTGTAGCAAAAATATGTGGGTTTAAGGGGAAAAAAGTGTGGCCAGATAATATCAATAATAGGAGTGCCTCAATTTTAGCTGAGAAGAATTCAAGAAGCAGCCAGCCAATTTGTCTAGGGAAATTTGCTCTTGGCTAAGATGGTATAAAAGGTCTTACCCTTGGGCAAACCATTTATTTTAAAAATTTAGAAAAAAACTTTTTTTTTCACTGATGGTAAGATTTTTTTCAGAGTTGCCATTTCTATATGCAAGGATACAGAATGGAGGTAAATGGTTTGCTCTCTAGAAGGATAGCAAATTGGGAGTGCTTTTGAATATTTACAGTTAAGCTCCATTCTGAGTTTTAAGCATATTCTGGACTTGAAGCATATTCCAAGAAAAATTACAGGTAAGTTGGGCATCTGTAAATCCCCAGCTGGTGATCTATCCTAATGTGTGTGTGTGAATGAACAACTGTAAATAATTCAAAATCTTTATTTTCTCTATTCCTTTCATTTCTAATTGATGATGCTTTCAGAATCTAGGTGAAAAGACTTGTAATAAAATGAATACTTTACCAAGCAAGTGCTACTTAGAGCATTCGTTTTTATATTATATATTTTATAACAAATTTCATTATAAAATGATAAACATATTCTTGAACTCTGTGTGGGGGGAGTTATCCCAAATATTACCTAGGAACACAAAGCCCACTAAAAATTCCCATACATAAATGAAAATAGTATTTTAAGTCAAAAGTTAATAAGGCTCTCAAATTATTAATACAAAACAGATGGGGTTATTTCCATGTTTTTAGTTGAATTAGTAGGTCTGTACAGAAAGGCTATTTCTAGGTGTCTGTCTATGTTCTGTAGGACTCTGGAGGACTTCCCTGGTAGCTCAGCTGATAAAGAATCTGCCTGCAATGTAGGAGAGCCAGGTTTGATTGCTGGGTTGGGAAGATCCTCTGAGAAGGGAATGGCCACCCACTCCAGTCTTCTTGCCTGGAGAATCCCGTGGACAGAGGTAACTGGCAGACTATGGTCCATCGGGTTGCACAGAGTTGGACATGACTGAGTGACTAAGCACAGCACAGCATAGGACTCTGGGCCCTAAATACCACTGAATCAAATGCACCTCTTTCAGGAAATACTCACTCCCTGGCCACACTAAGAGAATCAGAACTCTCCTTTCAAAAGCTTCTCAAAAATCTTGTTGATGTAGAGTGCTTGCTTAGTGATGGGAAAGGTGAGGGAGAGGAGTAGTCCAGAAGGACTCTGGTTTTCTAGCCTGGGTTACCGGATACCATGTCAAGAGAAAAGCAGCTTTAAGGGGGAGAGAATGTGGTCAGTCTGGGACAGGCTACATTTGAGGTGTTCATGGGAAACCAGCTGGAGACAGCTCATAGTTTATTGTAAAACACGGATCTGGAGATCACTAGATAAGGCCAGACTGGAGACATGCTTTGTTGACTTGTCCATTGGTTCTTGATCATTTAGGCAGACATGAATAAGACTTTCCATGGTGAGAACAGGCAATGCAAAGAAAACTGTGGTCTTCAATTCATAAAACATTTTCTGATTTACCCTACTATGTACTAGGTATTGAGTGATCAAAATGAATGTCTCTTCCCTCAATTAAATTCATGTATTGATTGGGAAGAAACATGCACAGTTGAATACTGTTGACCCTTGAGCAACCTGGAAATTAGGGTGCTGTGCCTCCACGCAGTTGAAAATTCGAGTATAACTTGGCAGTTCGCCCTCCCTATCTATGGTTCCTCCAAATCGGGAATTTTTCATCCATGGATTCAGTCAACCTCAGATCATGGAGTACTGTAGTATTCACTGTTTCATATATTAAAAAAATCTGTGTATAAATGAACCCATGCAGTTTGAACCCACATTGTTCAAGAGTCAAATGTATATTGGAGAATAATAATGTTCTATTGGTTTATGATAGTGCAGATGCTAGGATACCTGAAAAGAATGGTGAGAAGAGATGGTGAAACTAGAATTCCTTAATATCTGAGATGAACAAAGAAAGGGATAAAACAGGAAGTGCAAGGTGGTTTGTCATGCTTGGGGAAGGGAGATAAAGAATTCTCAAAGAATTGCTGGATTTAGACCCCCAACCAAACCAAACCAGGCAAAATCAGGATGCCCAGTTAAATCTGAATGTCAGGTAAATAATGAATACATTTTTTAGTATAAGTATGTTCAGTGCATTATTTGGTGCATAAAGAGTGAAAGTGTCAGCCGCTCAGTCATGTCCGACTATTTGGGACCCCATGGTCTGTATCCCACCAGGCTTCTCTGTCCATGGAATTTGGGGTATACTTATGGTGAAAAGTAAAGCATTGCTTATAAGATCTCAAATTTAACTGAATGCCCTACTATCATGAGTCAATCATGATACTTATATGTAGCGAGGGATAAAGCAAGGAGTAAATCAGTAATGAAGATGGTTTGCCACACTTGAAGAGGATAAAGGATTCCCAAACCCCTTCTACCTTAGGATTTCCAGATCTAGCATCCCCAAATGAATATATTTGCACTTGGTCACTGTTTCTTATCAGAATGTTCTCCACAATCATAATTGTTTCTCATTTTGATGAGAAACCTCGTTTACCTTTGTTCAGTATTCAAGATATTTTCACATAACTGTGTCACGTGTCTTCACAACAACCCTAAGAGGTTGGTAGGGCAGAGATTAGCACATTCATTTCCATATAAGAAGTAGACAGGTGAGGTTCAGTTATTTGCCCAAGTTTACAAGCTTGATTGTGGTGGAATGAGACCCATCTTTACTGACTCAAATTCCAGTGCTAAATAATGTTATGCCATCTCTAAAAAAAACATAGAAACCTATCATGCTGAGGTCAGTTTCTACATTCTCAGATTTTTCTTTATAGGGGAACATATCGTCTAAATTATATTTGAACAGATGATAAAATTTGGGGCAGATGATAATAGAGCAATGTAAAGGGGGATGGCCTTCATAAATTAGCTACATTTATAGAGGATTAATAAAGATCATTAAAGACTTTCAAATATCTCATGAACAGCTGCCGTTAATGAAGCCTTGAAATAGTCTTTATATGTTGATCACTAGATGTTTTCTATTCTCATGACTTCCATATTTGGAAAAAAACATTTGCTTAATACAGTATAGCAGTTTGTTCCTTGGTGTCTGTAGACTTGTAAATAATTTCATGAATTAAAATGGCTCAAGAAAAGAACATAGTTTATAACTGAAAATTTAATAGGGCATAGATATTTATGTCATCTATTACTATATATTTGCTCAGTAATGTATTCTCTATATGTTTTATGGGACATGAATCTGATCTCTGAGAGTCTAAATTGAGGTTAGTAAATCTATCATAACAAGGATACTAAATTGTTATTAAAGGAACATAGGGCTTTTTACTTTTAAGTTTAATAGTTAATGAATGTCTCTTTTTTTTTTTTTTCCCTAAGTTGCTAAAAATAGGGGCCCTATTTGGTAGGTAAAGAATCCTGTTCCTAGGTAATTTTTTGTTCTCCATCACCAGCCACTGTTTCTCCTTCAGGTTCTTTTTCTGTTACTTTTAGCTCACATTCAGTAAATGATAACCTGCATTTTCATGTTAAATGCTATGTTCTTTTTTAATTTTATTTTTTTTTCTGTTTTTATGGAGTGTTATGAAAAACTGCTCACTTTAAGAAATTGACAGGTCCATTAACAGAGAACTTTATGTCTGAGAGTCCAAGCAGTTAGGCCTTCTGGATATTCAGGAAGTGGAGGGTGTCAGACCAGTCATTTTTATTGCAGACTAAAATGATGGCTACAAGGAGATGGGCTCACATTATCACTTTGTATAAATCACCCAGCCTGTCTTTCATTTCTAGCCTTCTCTTAGAAATCAGAAAGCTCAGAGTTCTTACACTTAAAATAAGAAAATAATAGAAAGCTTAAGAAACTGGGTCCACCGCAGCTTGTGTCTCAGGGTCTCAAGGGATGTATAGGAAGATGTGCACATTGCATCTGATTAATTTCAAAGAGTACATATCTTTCTCAGACAAATGAGCATGCATTTTGTAACCACACAAACCTGGTTATAAATCTCAGCCCTGCCATTAATAGCTGTGTGGCCATGAATAGGTTGCTTAACCTTTCTATGTCTTGGTTATTTTCATCTATAACGTGGTGACATCAGTGACAATTGATGCGCTATAGTTGTGGTGCTTGAGAAGACTCTTGAGAGACCCTTGGACAGCAGGGAGATCAAATCAGTTGATCCTAAAGGAAATCAACCCTGAATATTTATTGGAAGGACTGATGCTGAAGCTGAAGCGCCAATACTTTGGCCACCTGATTCAAAGAACTGACTCACTGAAAAATACACTAATGCTGGGAAAGATCAAGGGCAGGAGAAGGGGGCAACATAGGATGAACTGAATGAATGGTGTTATCGACTCAATGGATATGAGTTTGAGCAAGCTCTGGGAGATAGTGAAGGACAGGGAAGCCTGGCATGCTTCAGTCTGCTGCTGCTGCTGCTAAGTTGCTTCAGTCGTGTCCAACTCTGTGTGACCCCATAGACGGCAGCCAACCAGGCTCTGCCGTCCCTGGGATTCTCCAGGCAAGAACACTGGAGTGGGCTGCCAGTTCCTTATCCAATGCATGAAAGCGAAAAGTGAAAGTGAAGTTGCTCAATCATGTCTGACTCTTTGTGACCCCATGAACTGCAGCCTACCAGGCTCCTCCATCTGTGGGATTTTCCAGGCAAGAGTACTGGAGTGGGGTGCCATTGCCTTCTCCGATGATTCAGTCTATGGGGTCACAAAGAGTTGGACACAACTTAGCCACTGACCAACAACAGCAATTCTTCTGATGGAAGAGATATTCAAATGATGGACATTTGGGCTGGAAATTCTTCATTGTGGAAGCTTTTTGTACATTGTAGCATGTTCTGCAGCATCCCTAACCTCTACTTAGGCCCATAGCACCCCATTCCCAGTTGTAACAAAAGAAAAGTGTCTCTAGACATTTCTCTGGCAATATCCGCTGGGGATCAGCATCACCTCCAGTTGAGAACCACTGGTTTAGAGGAAGGAGGGAATCTTGAAATCTCGCCAGAGGCTGGAGTAAGTCACTGATGCCTACAGAGGAGGATTAAAGACTATAAAGAAAGTGCCCCCAGACAGTGCCTGGTATTGAGGTGGGATATCAATACATTGAGTTTCTTATCTTTCCTCTTTCTGGAGTGAATACTATGGGGTGCCTCCATATCCCCACGTGAGGACTGACATACTCCTTCCCCCAGCTACCAGGAGCACGTCTGCTGACAGCTCACCATGTCTCTCCCTGGGCATTGCCCTTAGCCGAAGTGTGCTGTCTCTCTCCAGCCACGTCCCCTCCCTAGGAGCAGCCTGAAGCTGACAACTGGTTGTTGCAGAGGTGTAAGTCCCAGTCCCCTTGCCTCCACTGGGGCTGTCCCTGAAAGGCAGTCTCAGCCTCAGAGCTTTACAGCTGTGGGGTCACCCGAGACGTTTGTGGTTGGATTGTATTGGCACTTCTCCCTTGCTGGGTCCCCTGTCCCTCATTCCTCATAAGTGTTGTTCTTGCGAGCTCTCTCCTGTCAGCCTCCTGCCCACAATCCTCTACCTCCAAGCCTGTTTCTGAGGGAACTCCACCTAGGCCATGCTTCTTTGGAACCATGTTTTGTGGGAATCTGCCATATTTTAGTGAGATAATACAAGTCAAGTCCTTAGTTCTGTAATTAAGCATGATAAACATTACTTACGATTAGTATCCATCAATTTACCCATTATTAGTATCTGAATGTGCCCATTATTTAAGTTATGTGTATCTTAGATTTTGTTACTTACGGAAGGCAGTACTGATGGCAGAGTAGAAGGACCTATGCTCATCTTCTCATGCGAAAACATCAAGACCGCAGCTAGCTCCTGGGCAACCATCAACAGGAGAATTCTGAGTCCCACCAAAAAAAGATACCCTGAGTCCAAGGGCAAAGGAGAAGCCCCAGCAAGATGGTAGGAGAGGCACAATCATGTTTAAAATCAAATCTCAGACCCGCCAAAGATGCTCAGAGGGCACAAACAAAACCCTGTGTGTACCACAAGTGAGGGGAGGGACCAGTGGCCCCTACAAGAGACTGAGCCAGACCTGCCCTTGAGTGTCTGAGTGCCTCTTGGGGAGGCACCGGTCAGCAGTGACCTGCCGCTGGGGCAGGGGCCAGGGCTGCAGCAGGCCTGGGAGGTGCGGCATGGGGCATGAGTCCTCATGGAGGAGGTTGCTGCTACCCTGCGCCATAGAGCCTCTGAGCAGGTGACCCACAAACTGGAGAATCCTTATACCAAAGAAGTTCTCACACTGTTACGAAAATTCTAGGGCCACAACAGATTTCCCAACCTGGGGATCCAGCCAAAGGACTGAGAACCCCCAGGGAAACAGACTCTTCAAGGGCACAACTAAACCTTGTGTGCACCAGGACCCAAGAGAAGGGAGCAGTGACCCCATGAGAGAATGAGCCAAACTCGCCTTTGAGTATCTGGGAGTCTCCAGCGGAGGTGTGGGTCAACAGTGGCCTGCCACGGGGTCAGGGGCACTGACTGCAGCAGTCCTGGGAACTGTGGTATGGTGGCATAAGTCCTATGGAAGGAGGTCACCATGACTGCCAGTACCCCTACCATAGTTTGGCCTAAGGCCAAACTACAAGGAGGGAACACAGCCCCACCCATCAGCAGAAAATTAGGTCAAAGATTTACTGACCATAGGCCTGCCCACCAGAGAAAGCCCCAGTTTTACTGGACCTATGCTCATCTTCTCATGCGAAAACATCAAGACCGCAGCTAGCTCCTGGGCAACCATCAACAGGAGAATTCTGAGTCCCACCAAAAAAAGATACCCTGAGTCCAAGGGCAAAGGAGAAGCCCCAGCAAGATGGTAGGAGAGGCACAATCATGTTTAAAATCAAATCTCAGACCCGCCAAAGATGCTCAGAGGGCACAAACAAAACCCTGTGTGTACCACAAGTGAGGGGAGGGACCAGTGGCCCCTACAAGAGACTGAGCCAGACCTGCCCTTGAGTGTCTGAGTGCCTCTTGGGGAGGCACCGGTCAGCAGTGACCTGCCGCTGGGGCAGGGGCCAGGGCTGCAGCAGGCCTGGGAGGTGCGGCATGGGGCATGAGTCCTCATGGAGGAGGTTGCTGCTACCCTGCGCCATAGAGCCTCTGAGCAGGTGACCCACAAACTGGAGAATCCTTATACCAAAGAAGTTCTCACACTGTTACGAAAATTCTAGGGCCACAACAGATTTCCCAACCTGGGGATCCAGCCAAAGGACTGCGAACCCCCAGGGAAACAGACTCTTCAAGGGCACAACTAAACCTTGTGTGCACCAGGACCCAAGAGAAGGGAGCAGTGACCCCATGAGAGAATGAGCCAAACTCGCCTTTGAGTATCTGGGAGTCTCCAGCGGAGGTGTGGGTCAACAGTGGCCTGCCACAGGGTCAGGGGCACTGACTGCAGCAGTCCTGGGAACTGTGGTATGGTGGCATAAGTCCTTTGGAAGGAGGTCACCATGACTGCCAGTACCCCTACCATAGTTTGGCCTAAGGCCAAACTACAAGGAGGGAACACAGCCCCACCCATCAGCAGAAAATTAGGTCAAAGATTTACTGACCATAGGCCTGCCCACCAGAGAAAGCCCCAGTTTTACCCATAGCCAGTCCCTACCACCAGGAAGCTTCCAAAAGCCTCTTATCCTCGTGTATCAGAGGGCAGACAGAATGGAAAACACAATCACAGAAAACTAACCAAACTGATCACATGTATCACAACACTGTCGAACTCAATGAAACTGTGAGCCATGCCATATAAGGCCACCCTAGACTGATAGGTCGTGGTGGAGAGTTCAGACAAAATGTGGTCCATTGGAGAAGGAAATGACAAACCACTTCAGCACTCTTACCTTGAGAACCCCAAGAACAGTATGAAAAGTCAAAAATATATGACATTGAAAGATGAACGCCATAGGCTGATAGGTGCTCGATACGCTACTGGGGAAGAGTGGAGAAATAGCTACAGAAAGAATGAAGAGGCTGAGTCAAAGCAGAAACAAAGTTGGTTCTGGATGTGTCTCATGGTGAAAGTAAAGTCTGATGCTTTAAAGGACAATATTGCATAGGAAACTAGAATGTTAAGTCCATGAATCAAGGTAAACTGGAAGTGGGTCAAACAGGAGATGACAAGAGTCAATATTGACATTTTCAGAATCAGTGAACTAAAATGGACTGAAATGGGTGAATTTAATTCAGATGACCATTATATCTACTACTGTGGGCAAGAATCTCTTAGAAGAAATGGAGTAGCCCTCATAGTCAACAAGTCTGAAATGCAGTACTTGGGTACAATCTCAAAAATGACAGAATGACTTCTGTTCGTTTCCAAGGCAAACAATTCAGTATCACAGTAGTCTGAATCTATGTACCAACCACTAATGCCTAAGAAGCTGGAGTTGATTGGTTTAGGTCTATGAAGACCTACAAGATCTCCTAGAACTAACACCAAAAAAAGATGTCCTTTTCATCACAGGGGACTAGAATGCAAAAGTTGGAAGTCAAGAGATACCTGGAGTAACAGGCAAGTTTGGCCTTGGAGTACAAAATGAGTTAGGGCAAAGGCTAACAGAGTTAGGCCAAGAGAACACACTGGTCATAGCAAACACCCTCTTCCAACAACATGAGAGATGACTCTACACATAGACATCACCAGATGGTCAATACTGAAATTAGATTGATTATATTTTTTGCAGCCAAAGATGGAGAAACTCTATACAGTCAGCGAAAACAAGACTGGCAGCTGACTGTGGCTCAGATCACGAACTCTTTATTGCCAAACTCAGACTTCAATTGAAAAAAGTAGAGAAAACCACTAAGCCATTAAGGTATGACCTAATCAAATCCTTTACAATTATACAGTGGAAATAAACAGAGTCAAGGGATTAGGTCTGACAGAGTGTTTAAAGAACTATGGACAGAGCTTTGTAACATTGTACAGGAGGCAGTGATCAAAACCACTCCCAAGAAAAAGAAATGCAAAAAGGGAAAATGGCTGTCTAAGGAGGCCTTACAAATAGCTGAGAAAATAAGTGAAGCATTATTTTAATGCTTTAATTTCTAAAACATCTGAATTAAAAAGATATGAAGTGAAAGGCAAAGGAGAAAAGGAAAGATATATCTACCTGAATGCAGAGTTCCGAAGAATAGCAAGGAGAGATAAGAAAGCCTTCCTAAGTGATCAATGCAAAGAAATAGATGAAAACAATAGAATGGGAAAGACTGGAAATCTCTTCAAGAGAATTAGAGATACCAAGGGAAAATTTCATGCTAAGATGGGCACAATAAATTAGGACAGAAATGGTATGGACCTAACAGAAGCAGAAGATATTAAGAAGAGGTGGCAAGAACACAGAGAAGAACCATACAAAAAAGATCTTAATGAGCCAAAAAACCATGATGGTGTGATCACTCACCTAGAGCCAGACATCTTGGAGTGTGAAGTCAAGTGGGCCTTAGAAAGCATCAGTATGAACAAAACCAGTGGAGGTGATGGAATTTCAGCTGAGCTATTTCAAATCCTAAAAGATGGTGCTGTTAAAGTGCTGCACTTAATATGCCAGCAAATTGGAAAACTCAGCTGTGGCCACAGGACTGGTAAAGGTCAATTTTCATCCCAAGCCCAAAGAAGGGCAATGCCAAAGAACATTCAAACTACTGCACATTTGCACTCATTTCACATGCTAGCAAAATAATGCTCAAAATCCTCCAAGCCAGGCTTCAACAGTATGTGAATTGCGAACTTCCAGATGTTCAAGCTGGATTTAGAAAAGGCAGAGGAGCCAGACATCAAGTTGCCAACATCCATCAAGCAAGAGAATTCCAGAAAAACATATGCTTCTGCTTCATTGACTATGCTAAAGCTTTTGACTGTTAGATCACTACAAACTGTGGAAATTCTTAAAGAGATGGGAATACCAGACCACCTTACCTGCTTCCTGTGAAACCTGTATGTAGAAGCAACAGAAGTGAACATGAAACAACAGACTGATTCCAAATCGGGAAAGCAGTACGTCAAAGCTGTATATTGTCACTCTGCTTATTTAACTTCTATGCAGCGTACATCATATGAAATGCTGGGCTGGATGAAATACAAGCTGGAATCAAGATTGTGGGGAGAAATATTAATATCCTCAGATGTGCTGATGACACCACCCTTATGGAGGAAAATGAAGAGGAACTAAAGAGCCTCTTGATGAAAGTGAAAGAGGAGAGTGAAAAAGTTGGCTTAAAGCTCAACTAAGATCAGAAAACTAAGATCGTGGCATATGGTGCCATCACTTCATGGCAAATAGATGGGGAAACAATGGAAACAGTGACAGACTTTATTTTCCTGGGCTCCAAAATCACTGCAGATGGTGACTGCAGCCATGCAATTAAAAGATGCTTGCTCCTTGGAAGAAAAGTTATGACCAACCTAGAGAGCATGTTAAAAACCAGAGACATTACTTTGCTGACAAAGGTTTGTCTAATCAAAGCTATGGTTTTTACAGTAGTCATGTGTGGATGTGAGAACTGGACTATAAAGAAAGCTGAATGCTGAAGAATTGATGCTTTTGAACTGTGGTGTTGAGAAGACTCTTGAGAATCCCTTGGACTGCAAGGAGATCAAACTAGTCAATTGTAAAGAAAATCAATCCTGAATATTCATTGGAAGGACTGATGCTGAAGCTGAAGCTCCAATCCTTTGGCCACCTGATGTGAAGAACTGACTCATCTGAAAAGACTCTGATGCTGGGAAAGACTGAAGGCAGGAGATGGTTGAATGGCATCATGGACTCCATCGATATAAGTTTGAGCAAGCTCTGGGAGATGATGAGGACAGAACAGCTTGGGTTGCTGCAGTCCACGGAGTTGCAGAGTTAGACACAACTAAGCCTCTGAACAACAGGTAATTGTTTTTGAGGCAGTTATCCTTAGGAATAAACTGTATATCATTTTCTGCATATTATATCTCTCAGGAGTTGGCTAGCTCATTCTCAGGTGAGTTCTGCTGACCATATCTCCTCATACTGGTGCTCTCCTAATTTTCTAAGTTCTGACCAGAGGTGGTAACCCATTTAAAATGTCTCCAGTGAGTGCACTGAGACAGACTCCTGAGGGATCACAGTATTGTAGGGAGGGAACCTTGTTCTCATTCCAGGTTACCTTAAATTTTGATCTGTACTATATCTGTACTTGTGAATAATCATTTTTTTCACTCTTCTTTCAGGATCAGAAGTTCTTGAAGGGTCATCTTTGGATCTCTCTCTCTCTCTCCTCTCTGTCTTCACTTCCAATACTTCATGTCATAGACTTTCAGTATACACTGCCTGAGGTGTGGTTGAAGGAGCAGGGTTTGAGACTCAGAAGGCAGAAAAGGAATGATGAGCTGAGGCACAAAAACAAAGCTTCTCTTGCTGAAGGATGTGAACCCCAGGCTTCTCTGTAGGAGACCAGGAGCATCAGACTCATAGCATAAACACAGACATTTTTGTGGAATATAATTACTGACATTGATTTGCATAACATTTATCAAGGGTTTAGTGCATTCCAGAGCATTTTCTCTGACCAATCTTTGCTAATCATTTTCTGATGTCCTACTGATGTAAGGTAGGCCAGTCATTAGCCTCAGTTTTTAAACTCAAGATATACATCTTACTTATTAAAACCAAAGGATAAGCCCGAAAGAAAAACACCAACACAGTCGACTAGCACATCTGTATGGAATTTAGAAAGATGCAATGAGGACCCTGTATGCAAGACAGCAAAAGAGACACAGAGGCGTAGAGCGGACATATGGACTCTGAGGGAGAGGGAGAGGGAGAGGGTGGGATGATTTGGGAGAATAGCATTGAAATATGTATACTATCATGTAAGAAACGAATC
>SJYX01008469.1:90106-113646 GCA_006410675.1 Oreotragus oreotragus | reverse complement strand
AAAAGTGAGTATATGGGAAAAAATGAGTTCCTTATTTTTATGAAATTTGATTAAAAATAGCATTGATTAAAAATAGCATATCAAGTTGGATTATCACTAAATTCACAGAACCATTTTTAAAAGATACATTTTACCTTCTCCTCCAGCACCTTAGTTTTCTATGCCTCGTTTCTTTTAGCAACTCCCCTTTCTGCATGGTTTTCCCCTCCTATCCTGGTCAATGGATAGATTCCTCTCTTTTTCTTTGGGTAAACTGTGTTCCCTTCTTTATACAGGGCTTACTGGATTAGGACTCAACATTTAGGGACACATGTTCAACAGAAAGAAGTGCCTAGATCCTCTGTTGTTGTTGTTTAGTTGTTGTGACCCCTTAACTCTTTTGTGACCCCATGGACAGTAGCCTGCCAGGCTTCTCTGTCCATTGGATTTCACAGGCAAGAATATTGGAATGGGTAGCCATTTCTTTCTCCAGAGGATCTTCCCAACCCAGGGATTGAACCTATGTCTCCTGTGGTCCATCCTTAATGTCATCCATACCACCAAAAGGCTCTCTTGTTAGCTTTTTCATGGATCAGTGGGGTGGTGGTTATAAAGGCAAGAAGGATGAGCTTCATAGAGAGAGCTGATAAGTGTCTCCTAGAGGAACACTGGAAATGTGATTCATTGGAGATGTGTCCTAGGCTAGTTTCTGTTTCCACATCTTCAAGAATGAAAAAAGTGTAACCAACCTGGTTTTGAAGATTAACTAGTAGTTTCATAACTCTGAGGGAGTTATTTGACCTTTGTAAGCCTCTATGTTCTCCTGTATAAAATAGAGTTGAAAGTAATAATCATGTAATGAGATTGCTCCTTGAAAGAAAAGCGATGACAAATGTGGAATGTGTATTAAAAAGCAGAGACATAACTTTGCTGACAAAGGTCCATCTAGTCAAAGCTATGGTTTTTCCAGCAGTCATGTATGGATATGAGAGTTGGACCATAAAGAGGACTGAGCACTGAAGAACTGATGCTTTCAAGCTCTGGTAGTGGAGAAGATTCCTGAGAGTCCCTTGCTCAGCAAAGAGATCAAACCAGTCAATCCTAAAGGAAATAAACCCTGAATATTCATTGGAAGGGCTGATGCTGAATTTGAAACTCCAATACTTTGGCCACCTGATGTGAAGAGCTGACTCATTGGAAGAGACTCTGATGCGGGGAAAGATTGAGGGTGAGAGGAGAAGGTGGCAACAGAGAATGAGATGGTTGGATGGCATCACTGAATCAATGGACATGAGTTCGAGCACACTCCAGGAGATACTGAAGCAAGACAGGAAAGCCTGGCATGCTGCAGTCCATGCGGTTGCAAAGAGTTGGACACAATTGAACAACAAGATTGTAGAAAAGACTAAATTAAAGAATTAGAGACTATATATGGACTATAAAGAAAGCTTAGCACTGAAGAACTGATGCTTTTGAACTGTGGTGTTGTAGAAAACTCCTGAGAGTCCCTTGGACTGCAAGGAGATCAAACCCGTCAATCCTAAAGGAAATCAGTCCTGAATATCCATTGGAAGGACTGATGCTGAAGCTGAAGCTCCAATCCTTTGGCCACCTGGTGTGAAGAGCTGACTCATTGGAAAAGACCCTAATGCTGGGAAAGATTGAAGTCAGGAGGAGAAGGGGACGACAGAGGATGAGATGGTTAGATGGCATCACCAAGTCGATGGACATGAGTCTGAGGAAGCTCCAGGAGTTGGACAGGGAGGCCTGGCATGCTGCAGTCCATGGGGTTGCAAAAAGTCAGATACGACTGAGAGACTGAACTGAACTGATGTATATAATACCCACATGGTGCCCAGTAAATGGTGACTAATATGATTAGCTATTAGTTCACAGCCTTTGTGATCTGGGGTAGGACATTAGTGAGTGGTTCCAAGGATGAATCAGGCAGGTAGAGAGGCTGGATCCTGTCAGTATGGATCACATCCCTTCCCTTTAGCCTCCTCATCAAGGCCAAGTCCAAAAGCACTGCCTGAGACCTGGTCTGGTTGAGGCATATAGTCCAGCCCACAGGTACTCTTGCTATTATGTGCTCCTAAGAACTGGCCACTGGGTAAGGAAGCCTCAGAAGGCAGAGAGTACAAATGTCACAGCTGCCTCCACCACCTGTCTGAACATTCCTGCCCTGGGTACTATTAGTTGTTTCTGTATGTTACCATGTTGAATACTGTCATGCATAACTCTGGCTTCAAGTTGTGTCTTGGTCTTTTTTCTGTCATTGGGTTTCTCCCAAAGAAGTAATTGGTGGACCATCCCCCAAACCTGATCCCCACACTGCCCTCACTGAGACTTGTTCCTATGGTGGGCTTGCTTTCCAGTCTGACCTCAATTGTAAAAGCCAGCAGTAAACAATTTCTATGGACTCCACCCCCCAAACCAATTCCTACTGAACAAAGGCAAAAATGCTGAGAAAATTATCTGTACTTTTGTTGCAGATGTAGAAATTCCTGGAATCTTTTGGGACATTTTGTTCCACCAGCAGAATTCCAGAACAGCGTTAGGAGGACATCAACTCATTTGGGTTACTTGCTGGGACTTTTGGAAGTTAAGCAATCTTTAGCTAGCCTCTGTTTTATATTTGATCCTCAAAATCCAAATATAATACTTGGGAACATTGAGAGTGGAACTTCTTTCTCCCAAGCCAGATTGCGTTTTGCATATTTTTACCCTGCCTTCTTAAATTACCTCTGATACTGCCTCTGGACAAGAAAGAGACTAGTATTTCTTTGCAAGGAAAACTGAGCTCTGCACTTAAACCCTTTCTTGTTACCCTCCAGTCTGTGACAAGACTCTAGCAATTCAAATGGGAGATTCTGTGGCAGACCAAGCTTGAAACTGCTCTTCTTCACTCCATTGGTATAAAAGAGAAGCACACATAACTGCAAGGAACAGGAGGTGGGGAAAGCTCTTCCTGGTGGTAAAGCTACAGCAAACAATAAGTGACTAGCTTTGCCAGCAGCAAACCTGGAGGAGCACTGTGTTGCAGCAAATCAAAAGTTAATTTCTTCCAAAACAGCAAGATAAATCTAAAGGCAGATTGCTTGCCTGCTCCTCCTCCTCCTTCCAGTATCTGTCTCAGACTGACCCTTGAGGTTGGTGGATAATAAATCTTTCAGGCTTGCCTCCAAGAGTTTGTAGATTTCCAAGAGTTTGTAGATTATGGCCAACTCCTACTAGGATATTTTAGCAGTGAGAGACCACATGGCAGGATGGGGACAGGAGTGGCACGCTTTGGACCTCCATTCCCAGCCATGTTCCTGCCCCTCCACTTGCTTGGACATTTAACTGCTACTCTGGTCCCATGGCTGGTCCTGCCATCTTGGCACAGATATTCTCAGAGGTTGTCTTGAAGTCGCTGAAGGTTGGGAAGGTTGACATTCCATGGTGCTATTGTGAGGACTGTGTACAATCTTCCTAGCTGGCTTTGCCATCTGACAGGCAGAACCCTTAACATTTCTCGAGCATGATCTACCTCAGTTCAAGGAACTGTTCTAGGTGGTATATGCTGAATAAATGAAAATATTCCTTTTGGTTCAAAGGTCCTCTGTCCTCAGAAAAGCAATCCAGGTTCCTGGTGCTTTTTTCACATGTGCTCTGCAGTTCAAGCAGGAGGCAATTAGTGAGCTCTTCCAGAGGGCCAGCACTGTGACTAGAATCAAAGCAGAGAGCTCTGCTTATGATGACATTGCCAGTTCTACTTTAGGCCTGGGTTTCAGTTCCAGATTTGCTGTTGTTCAGGCACTAGCCACGTCCACTCTTAGCGATGCTATGGACTGCGGCACACCAGGCTTCCCTGTCCTTCACTATCTCCCAGAGTTTGCTGATACTCCTGTCCTTTGACACAAGTCAAAGACGCCATCCAACCATCTCATCCTCTCCCACCCGCTAGGGTCTTTTCCAGTGAGTCAACTCTTTGGATCAAGTGGCCAAAATATTGGAGCTTCAGCTTCAGCATCAGTTCTTCCAGTGAATATTCAGGGTTGATTTCCTTTAGGATTGACTGATTTGATCTCTTTGCTGTCCAAGGGGCTTTCAAGAGTCTTCTCCAACACCACAGTTCAAGAGCACAATTCTTCAGTGCAAAATTGGAATGGAGTGAGTACAGTAATAAGAACCCTGAACTGGAAGCTTAGTCCTCACTCAGCCACTCTCTAGATTGTGACCTAGGACAACTCGTTTGGCAAGCCGGTCGGCTGCCTCGTTCTAGATCTCTGTTTCTTCACCACTGAAGATGGTGAAGTGGTCCTCTGGTGCTACTAGTCTTTTCTCTGTGTTCATATTTGTCGAACATGACTCTCTGGTTGCGGCCTGAGGGCTCCGGAGCGAATGGGCTCAGTGTTCCCCCGCTCGGGCTTAATTGCTCTGTGGTACGTGGGATCCTAGTTGCCTGAGTAGGGACTGAACCCACGTCCCTGCTTTGCAAGGCCGGTTCTTAACCACTGTGCCCCACGGAAGTCCCAGGCCTCATTTTCTTAACTCACTTTGCAGGGGAGGTCTTTTCCTCAGACCTCCTGCTGTTGAGAAGGGGTGTTTTTGCTCCCTGCTTCTTGTGGCGTCATTCAGCTCCCAGCTTTTCTGACTGCTCCGTGGGCTAAAGGGCTAGTGGGCTTCCTTCAGGTAGTCAGCTCTACTTCTAGTTTACATTCTGAGCCTCAGCTGAGATTTTCTTTGAGAGAAGGGCTCCGCAGTCAGACAATGAGTCTGAAAAATCTGTAGATTGGACCCATCGCTTTTGTTCTTAGCACCTTTGCCTGGACTTGCTTCTGCTGCTTGCCTGCAACATTCCAGTGCATTCTCCAGGGTCTGCCTTCTTCATCTAATCCTTTCACCTTTAACTCTAGTGGGTTTTTTTTTTTTTTTTCAGTCTAGGCTCTTTAATCAACTTCCCAGGTTCCCCACTGAGATGGAAAGCTTAGTTCCCAAACTGAGCCGTTATGTTGCTCATCTCCCCTCTTTACCCCTTGAACCTCGTCTCTCTTCCATACCATCACCTCTCTGCACAGCACCAGCAATCACTTAGCCTCTTGACTTAGAAACTCGGGACCTCTCCTCACTTCTGCCTCCCCCGAGCCCACATCACTACTACTGCTGGCGAGGGTCTGTGGTCTCTCTCTGACGAATCTGCTTCTTCTTGCTCTTCTCTTCTTCTGCTTCTTCCTCCCACGTTCCATTTCCAGAGTAATCTTTCTACAGTAGAAATATGGTTGTGTCTCCCCTCTGCTTGGAACCCTTGGCTAGTGTCACATTTCCTATTGGTAAGATCTAAACTCCTTGCCATGGCAAACTGAATTCTTTGTGATTCAGCCTTGGCTCCTATTTCTCTTCTCCTTGCACTTGATGGCCCTGCAATATCTAAGTTCTTGTGGTCCTGAAATGGATCATGCTGTGAACAATTCCCTTTTCCCACATGCTATTTCCCCTGACTGGAATGCCCTTCCACCCTTGTTGATTTAGGGAATTACTGTTCATCCTTCAAAGGGTGGGCCTAGTAGTCAGCTTATAAGACTCCTCACAGATAGAGGTACTCATTTCCTCCCTCACGTACTGTTCCTTCGCTGTATCACTTAGAACAAAGTATAACAATTTGCTTGCATTCCTGCATACTCTTCATGACCACAAGTTCCTTAAAAACAAGACTATGCCTTCATCCGTCTTTCAAACCACAGTGCCTAGCTTGAGGTCTGAGACAGAGTTGGTGCTCAGCTAAATTGAATTCTCATGGAAAGTAGCTGAGTGCCAAATTAGCAAATTATAGGGTTCCTTAGTGATAAGCAGGTAACTCACCTTTTTTATTCTAAGTTGTCAAATAGTCATGTGTTTTAAAACAACCAGTCATTACTCTGCCTGGAGAGGAATAAAGCAGATGGAAAACTAAAACTAGGAAGAAAGGTGAAGTAGGTGCAAATTCAGACACCTAGGTAAATAGTAAGAGAGGCTTGGGAGTGGGGGTTTTAGTGTGAATTCCTCAGAAAGTATCTGTAGCTAATACTTTGAAATGATTTCTTCTCAGAGCTGTGAATGTTCTGTGGTGTGGCTGATTTGCTCCCATGTATTTTTACCTTTCAGCCGGCTTTATCTTTGCATAGATTTTCTTCTCTGGTCCCATTTTAATTCCACTTACTCATGGTGTGCAACCCAGGAAAAGGAATTGGGAGTCCTTTGGGATTTCATCACCGTTTGATTAAAAAATGTATTCTAGTGAAGCTCTTTTTTTAAACGATGGGGCTTAAAAAGCCTATGGATAATCAAATGAGTTGAAGAAATGGTGCCCTCCAGTAAAACATACTTGAATCTGTGAAGTACTTCCCTCAGTTGTCTTAGGAGGAAAGGGGATATTTTTGGAGGACCCACCAGCAGTGTGCCATGCTTGTGTAGGAGGCACTGCCCCTGCAAGCCCCTTCAGGGTGTGGGTCTGCACTTCAGTGTTTGAATAATCCATGGTTCCAGGAGCTTATCCATGGTTCCTGTTGGAGGTGCCTCTTCCTTGAGGAAGGGCTTCCCTGAAGCTCAGCCAGTAAAGAATCCACTTGCAATGCAGGAGATCTGAGTTCAGTCCCTGGGTTAGGAAGATCCTCTGGGGAGGAGAATGGTAACCTGCTCCAGTGTTCTTGCCTAGAGAGTCCCATGGACAGAGGAGCCTGGCGGGCTACAGTCCCTGGGGTCGCAGAGAGCTGGACGTGACTGAGCGACTGACACCGCTACTACTACTTCCCTGAGGAGCTTGCATGAGGGGGGAGCTGAGGTAAGAGCCAAGCCTTTTCAAGTAGGCAGTTCATGTCTTCTTTAGGTGCATTCAGCAGGAGCTGACCTGCAGACTTAGGCAGTCTTATTGGGCACAATTTCTTTTGCTTTTTCTTCAAATTTTACTAACATTGAATTTTACTATTAAACATTTGGCAATCATATTTTAACATTTGATATTTCAGAAAAGGGACATTTAGTTTTCGTTGTAGCAGCTAGATTGTTCTAGCAAGTCACTAAAACATATATCTGGGATACCAGGTGTTGTGTGTTTGTGCTAAGTCACTTCAGTCATGCCCAACTCTTTGCGACCCCATGGACTGTAGCCCACCAGGCTCCTCTGTCCATAGAGTTAACCAGATATGAATATTAGAGTGAGTTGCTGTGCCCTCCTCCAGGGGATCTTCCTGACCCAGGGAATAGAACCCATGTCTGTTAAATGTCTTGCACTGGCAAGCAGATTCTTTACCACTAGCGCTCACTTTTCATGTGAGAAACTGAAATTGGTAGACAAGCAAAATATCTTGAGGGTATTGTGTAATTTTTTACTAACACTTTCCTTTCTTCATGTTCTTTTTAAAAAATTACCTATTTGTTTTTATTGAAGGAGAGTAGATTTACAATGTTGTGTTAGTTTCAGGTGTATAGCAGAGCAATTCGGTTATACATACATATATACACACACACATATATGTATATATATATATGTCTTTTTTACATTCTTTTCCCTTATAGGTTATTACAAAATAGTGAGTAGAGTTCCCTGTGCTGTCCGGTACCAGTAGATCCTTGCTGGTTACCTATTTTATATATAGCAGTGTGTATATGTTAATTCCAAACTCCTAATTTATCCCTCCCTAGCATTGACACTTTCTTAATCAGATACGAATTAAGCTTCCTCAGGAGGTTTTGCTAGTTTTGTTATTGTTAAAATCTATGTTAGGCAACCTGAATAAGAATGGTGGGCTTGTTATGATCTGAAACATCTATATAAATCACCAGAGCCCTCTTGTATTCAGTTTGCCATGCTTAGTTCCTTCAGCCTGGGGAAGGCAATGGCACCCCACCCCAGTACTCTTGCCTGGAAAATCCAATGGACGGAGTAGCCTGGTGGGCTGCAGTCCATGAGGTCGCTAACAGTCGGACAGACTGAGCGACTTCACTTTCACTTTTCTCTTTCATGCATTGGAGAAGGAAATGGCAACCAACTCCAGTATTCTTGCCTGGAGAATCCCAGGGATGGGGGAGCCTGGTGGGCTGCCGTCTATGGGGTCGCACAGAGTCAGACACGACTGAAGTGACTTAGCAGCAGCAGCAGCAGTTCCTTCAGTCTAGAAATTTGAAGGCCCCCTGCCATGCTGCCCCTAGTGGAGAAAGCCTGTTTCAGTATGTGTAGCTGTAGTACACGTTATTCAAGGCCAAATGGAGAGTTAGCCAGTGGTCATGTGGAAAGAGGCTTGGACTCTGTGTCCAGAGACAGGGCTGCAGGCTGCTTAAGGGCACAGTGCCTCTCTGCACTGGTGATTTGAGTATTTTCTTCTTCTCCTTCTTTTACTTTTTTTTTTTTTAAATCAAAATATAGTTGATTTGCAATGTTGTGCCCATCTCTGCTGTACAGCACAATAACTCCATTTTATACGTATGTACATTCTTTCTAAAAAACATTCTTCTCCATTTTTGTTCTGGCTTCTTTAACTTTGCAAAATGGTGAGATTCGTCTGTGTTGTTTCATGTGTCAGCAGTTGATTCCTTTTTTATTGCTGAGTAGTGCAGAGGATGAGATGATTAGATAGGATCACTGACTCAATAGACATGGATTTCAACAAACTCTGGGAGGTAGTGAAGGACAGAGGAACCTGGCCCCCTGCAGCCCACGGAGTCTCAGAGTCGAACATGGCTAGTGAGTGAATAACAACAGCAACAGTGTCTCGTTACGTGGATATTCCACGATTGGTTTTTCTTCTCTCCAATTGATGGATGTTTGAATTGCTTCTATTTGGGATGATTATAAAGATGCCATAAATATTTGCACATATTTTTTTTCTGGGCATAGCTTTTCAAGTCTCTTGGGTGACGCTTAGGAACAAAATTACTGTTCATGTGCTAAGTGTGTGGTTAACTTTATAATAAACTGCCATAACTGGTTTCCAGTGTGACTAATACTTCTGCATTCCCACCAGCAGTGTGTGAGAGTCTCCTATAATCTGCTTCCTTGCTAGCATTAGAAGTCATCTTTTTTAAATTTGGACCCTCAGAATAGTGTATGCTGCTAGTTTGCTGTGGTTGTAATGTGCATATCCTATGACAAATGATGTTTAACATCTTTTTTTTTTTTTTCGGCTTCTTTGCCATCCATACTCATTCTTAGTGAAACATCCTTTCAGATCTTTTGTCCAGTTTTTAACTGGGTCATTTGTTTTCTTCTTACTTCATTTTAGAGCTTCTTTATACACTGTAAGTACAAATCCTCTCTCAGATACGTATATCAGTGTGTTGCAAATATTTTCTCCTGTGGCTTATATTTTCATTTTCTTAAAAGTGGTTCTGAAACAGCAGACATTTTAAATTTTGATCAAGCCCAATTTATCTTTCATTAATGGTTGTTCATGGCTAAGTCAAAAATGCATTTGGAAAAAGGTAGTAGAGTAAGGGATTCAATATTTTTGGAAGAAAAAGAGGAGAAAACAACGGATAGCTTTTGGCCTTACCTTGATTTCCACCCTAACTTGCCTTCGCTGTTAGAAGTGTATGTGTCTTGTTTCTCCTGATCATCCTTTTTCTCCTCTCCCCTCTGTGCACATCTCCTGCCTCTCCTGCTCTCTGCCTTTCCATGACTGGCTGTGATCTGGGATAGGAAGTCTCTTCTCTACTCCAACTTGACTGACACTTTCCCTTCCAGATGTTCAAGCCACACTGAAAATGCAGATTCCTTTTGGATATGCTCTCCAAGCGAGGGAAGTGAGTCTAAATTCCATACACATGTCTAAAGGACTCCGTAGCACTCCATGCTGTGGGCATGTCTTGATTATTATGTTTCATGTAAACTCTTCTTCCTGGATTTTAAAAAGCTTCTCACCTGCCTCTGCTTATTTATCCAGCCCCGGCTGCCATGTCTGCGTCCTAGTGTGAATGTTCACTGTAGCCACATCAGCTGCCTTACTGTCCATGGCGTAGCGTAGTCTGTCTTTCACCCTTTGCAGAGCTGTTTCCTTGTGCTTGGAAATGGTTTTCCCTGCCTGCCCTTGTCGGCCTGGAGAATTATGAATCTTCCTTTAGGACCTTATGAAATTGTCCTGCCCCATTGGCCAGATCTTCAGCCAAGTCCTTACTGGTCTTCCTCCATCCTCTCTGACGTCTGCCATTTGCACACCCTCTGAGAGCACTTTCCATACAATGGTGACTGTGGAGTAATAGTCATTCTCACCTCCTCCAGACCATGACTTCCTGAAGACAGCAGCTTCATCTGACTTATCTTTGCATTTCAAACTTCAGGCAAACTCCCTGCCATATGTAGGCACTTAACCTTTCTTTGTTGAGTGGAAAATTTCCCCTTTGCCTTTTCTCTTTCTGTTTCTGTCTCATGAAATGTTTCCAGTCTCAGCCTTATACCAACTCAAATCCCATATATCCTTCCAGGTCTAGTTTGGAGTTAGTCTTCTCCCTGAAGCCATCCATTTGCACTCTAGATTATGCTTGGCTTTCACCTTAGCTCTTGAGGTGTTCTTGGTATCTCATCACCAAGCCTGTCTCTTAATCACACAGGGCACTGCTGCCATATGGTAGGCACTTAACCTTTCTTTGTTCAGTGGAAAATTTCCCCTTTGCCTTTTCTCTTTCTGTTTTTGTCTCGTGAAATGTTTCCAGTCTCAGCCTTATACCAACTCAGATCCCATATATCCTTCCAGGTCTAGTTTGGAGTTAGTCTTCTCCATGAAGCCATCCATTTGCACTCCAGATTATGCTTGACTTTCACCTTAGCTCTTGAGGTGTTCTTGGTATCTCATCACCAAGCCTGTCTCTTAATCACACAGGGCACTGCCTCTCACTGTTGCTTTCACTTCATTTGCAGTTGTCCTGCTTCCACAGCCTAGCTCTCAGGTTTGGAAGGCAGAGGCTTTGCCTTAAGCTTCTTCACGCCCTAAAAATATCTGGTATAATGTTACCCTTCCTGACTCCTGCTTCAGATTTTTTCAGACCTTCAGAATTGACCATTACCTCATCTCTGCTACACTGTATGCAGGTAAAATTCTGTTACGGGTCCCTCACACTTCACTGAACCTAATGATGTACCCATCTATCTTCCCATGACACACTGTGAACTCCTCCAAGGCAGGGACCAACACACAGCCTTTAGCTTCAGACAACCTCAGAGACCAAATTCCAGCTCCTCTACTCACTACTGAATGAAGTTTAATTAGGCAGGATCAGTAACAACTCTGCGGGGGAAGGCAATGGCACCCCACCTCAGTACTCTTGCCTGGAAAATCCAATGGACGGAGTAGCCTGGTGGGCTGCAGTCCATGGGGTCGCTAACAGTCGGACAGACTGAGCGACTTCACTTTCACTTTTCTCTTTCACGCATTGGAGAAGGAAATGGCAACCCACTCCAGTGTTCTTGCCTGGAGAATCCCAGGGACGGGGGAGCCTGGTGGGCTGCTGTCTATGGGGTCACACAGAGTCGGACACGACTGAAGTGACTTAGCAGCAGCAGCAGCAGTAATAACTCTGCAGTCCCAATGCCTTGACATCCTAAGGTTTATTTATCTATTATGTTGGTCCCATATCTATAGGTCATAGAAGGGGATTCTGTTCCCCACAGCTCTTCAGGAACTCAGTGTCCTATCCTGTCATAACCCCATCTTCAAGCATGAATTGTCACTTCCAAATGGAAGAGCAAGTATGGAGGATAATGCACAGGATTTTATTGCCTGGCCTGGAAGTTACAGATATATCATTTTCACACACAGCCCATTGGCCAAAACTCAGCCTTATGGCCTGAGTTCCCTGCAAGCTAACAGCAAGGGAACCTGGGAAGTATATTCTTCCTGAGTTCTCAGGAGAAAAATGCAGTAGGTTTATGTTACCTATGTAGCTGACCCTTGAATAGTACAGGTTTGAACTGTGTGTCCACTTATAGGTGGATATGTCTCAATAGTAAATACTACAGTACTACATGACCTGTGATTGGATCCACAGATGTGGAGGAACTTCAGATAAAAGCTCTGGCTATGAGTTATACGTGGATTAATTCCCATGTTGTTCAAGGGTTAACTGTTTTTAGCGTCTTATCTGTCTCAGAAGTGGAAGGAATTCCTTAAGCTCTCTAAGCCGCCTTTTCCTCACAGGCAAAATGGAATTACGGTTAACCTTTGAACAACATGGATTTGAGCTGCCAGTCTACTTTATGCAATTCTTTCCCCAATAAATATATTGGAAAATGTTTTTGGAAATTTTTCATAATTTGAAAAAAAACTCATTGATGAGCCATATAGCCTAGAAATATTGAAACAAATCAAGATAAAGTTAGGAATGTCATGAATGCATAAAATATGTGTAGCTACTGGTCTATCCTTACATTCGTATAAGGTGAGTGATATTTAATATAAAATTAATACTCAGTTTTCTTACTGTTTTATAATTTTGCTTTCAAAAATAAATTACCATACAGTATGGTTTTCTTTCTCATAATTGAAGAAACTCCATATCAGCCTCTCATCACTGGTAAATGTGACAATGGTTCCAATACTGTGTTATGAATATGACTAATACTGTATGCTATAAAAATTTTATCGTGAATCATTTTTTAGTATATAGGCCAGGCTACCATGAAACATCCCTATTGATTATACTAGGCTAACATTGTAGTTCAGTCGTGATGTTATATCTGACTATTTGCTACCCCACGGACTGCAGCATGCCAGACTTCCCTCCTTTACTATCTCCCTGAGTTTGCTCAAACTCATGTCCATTGAATTGATGCTGCCATCCAACCATCTCATCCTCTGTTGCCACCTTCTACTCTTGCCCTCAATCTTTCCCAGCATCAGGGTCTTTTCCAATGACCTGGCTCTTCACATGAGGTGGCCAGAAGATTGGAGCTTCAGCTTCAGCATTAGTCCTTCCAATGGATGTTCTGGGTTGATTTCCTTTAGAATTGACTAGTTTGATCTCCTTGCTGTCCAAGAGACTCTCAAGAGTCTTCTCCAGGATCACAATTCAAAAACATCAGTTCTTTGGCACTCAGCCTCCTTTATTGCTGGGAGAAATATCAACAATCTCAGATATGCAGATGAGACCATTCTCATGGCAGAAAGTGAAGAGGGACTAAAGAGCTTCTTGATGAGGACAAAGGAGGAGAGTGAGAAGGCTGGCTTAAAACTCAGCATTCAAAACACTAGAATCATGGAATCCAGTCCCATCACTTCATGGCACATAGATGGCAGAAGAGTGGAAATGGAGACAGACTACCATCAGGCAGTCATATTGCTGCTTCTCTGCTGTCAATGCATGAATAGCTGTAAATAAATATGAATTTGTTTTCACATTATCTTTCACTTTTGATGTCTAGTGTTAGTAATACATATAACATCTACAGTGTTTTTGTATCATGTAAGTTGATATTGCTATAGGTACTGACAACTGATTCATCTTGTAAACAGACAGTATAAACTTATGGTATTGATAAATAGAATACAATACTGTAAATAATATTTTCTCTTCCTTATGATTTTCTTAACAACATTTTCTTTAGTGTATTTTAAGTATATAGTTATACACATAACATAAAAATGTGTTAATTGATGATTGTTTATATTATTGGTAAGGCTTCTGATCAACAGTAGGCTATGAGCAGTTATGTTTTGGGGGAGACAAAAGTTATACATGGATTTTGGCTTGCAGGTGACTGGCATCCCTTATCCCTAAATTTTTCTAGGGTCAACTGTATGTTTGTTAAGATTAGATTTTGGTTGTATATAATAAAATGCCTCATGTTACACTGCTTAAACAAGTACTTTTATGTTTCACACAGACAGAGGATGTTCAGAGTAGATGGTCCAGCTATGGTAGAGTAACTCCACAGAATGGTCAGCCTCTGAATCCTTACAGCTGTCTACTTGACTATGGCTTAGACATAGCTGTCATCCTCATGGTTCAAAAAGAAAGTTAGAACTCCAGCCATCACATGCATGTTCTAAGGACAGAGGAAGGAGGCAAAAAGGGCATGCCCCTTCTCTTTAATAAAACTCTTAGAAAACTTCTCTGACTATTCTGTGTATATTTTATTGATCAAATTTAGTTACATGGCCATATTTACATGTAAGAGTATCTGGGAAATACATTTATTTGACCGTGAAAAAATACATCTTGTTGTTGTTCAGTCACTAAGTCATGTCTGACTCTTTGCCACCCCATGAACTATAGCATGCCAGGCTTCCCTATCCTTCACTGTCTCCCTGAGTTTGCTCAAACTCATGTCCATTGAGTCGGTGATGCCATCCAACCATCTCATCCTCTGTCATCCCCTTCTTCACTTGCCCTCAAATCTTTCCCCGCATCAGGGTCTTTTCCAATAAGTTGACTCTTTACATCAGGTGGCTAAAGTATTGAAGCTTCAGCCTCAGCACCAGTCCTTCCAATAAATATTCAGGGTTGATTTCCTTTAGGATTGACTGGTTTGATCTCCTTGACTACTGGAAAAACCATAGCTTTGGCTATATGGACCTTTGTTGGCAAAGTAATGCCTCTGCTTTTTAATATGCCATCTAGATTTGTCATAGCTTTTCTTCCAAGGAGCTAGCATCTTTTCATTTCATGGCTGCAGTCACCATCTGCGGTGATTTTGGAGCCCAAGAAAATAAAGTCTGTCACTGTTTCTCTTTTTTCTCCATTTATTTGCCAGGAAATGATGGGACCGAATGCCATGACCTTAGTTTTTTGAATGTTGAGTTTTAAGCCAGCTTTTTCACTCTTCTCTTTCACCTTCATCAAGAGGCTCTTTAGTTCTTCACTTTCTGCCATAAGGGTAGTGTAATCTGCATATCTGAGGTGATTGATATTTTTCCTGGCAACCTTGATTCCAGCTTGTGCTTCATCCAGCCCGGCATTTTGCATGATGTACTCTGCATATAAGTTAATTAAGCAGGGTGACAATATACAGCCTTGACATACTCCTTTCCCAATTTTGAACCAGTCCATTGTTCCATGTCCAGGTCTAACTGTTGTTTCTTGTCCTGCATACAGGTTTCTCAGGAGGCAGATAAAGTGGTCTGGTATTCCCATCTTTTTAAGAATTTTCCACAATTTGTTGCAGTCTAACAGTCAAAGGTTTTAGCATAGTCAGTGAAGCAGAAGTAGATTTTTTTAAATTCCTTTGCTTTTTGTATGATCCATCAGATGTTGGCAATTTGCTCTCTGGTTCCTCTGGCTTTTCTAAAACCAGCTTGTACATCTGGAAGTTCTTGGTTCATGTACTGCTGAAGCCTAGCTTGAAGGATTTCGAGCATAATTTTGCTAGAATGTGAAATGAGTGCAATTGTACAGTAATTTGAACATCCTTTGGCATTGCCTTTCTTTGGGGTTGGAATGAAAACCGACCTTTTCCAGTCTTTGGCCACTACTGAGTTTTCCGAATTTGCTGGCATATTGAGTGCAGCACTTTAACTGCATCATCTTTCAGGATTTGAAATAGCTCTAGTTGGAATTTGTTTGCGTTTTAAAAGGAAAGTCAGAATGAATATTGAGGTAGGCAGATAGCATTCTATGCCTCAAAGATGAGAATATTTATTTAGTAGATTATTTTAAAGGTCAAATAAGGCAATGTATAAAAATGATGGCCAATAAGTGGTAGTTATTATAACTATAAACACCATTATTATTTGTATGCCCAGCATATACTCAAGGCATATTTGAAATAAAATGTTGATAAACAAGTAAATATTGGCCTAAATTCAATTACTTCATTTTTCTACTGTTTACTTCTAATCATTCAGTATTGATTCCTTTAGATATTGACGATTCCTATTCTTTTAGAGAGGTGCTTAAGTTAGGTAAGCATTAGCTTTTTATATAAAATTTTCTGAGCCCATGGTCACCTGGTGGGGAAGGCAATGGCACCCCACCCCAGTACTCTTGCCTGGAAAATCCAATGGACGGAGTAGCCTGGTGGGCTGCAGTCCATGGGGTCGCTAACAGTCGGACAGACTGAGCGACTTCACTTTCACTTTTCTCTTTCATGCATTGGAGAAGGAAATGGCAACCCACTCCAGTATTCTTGCCTGGAGAATCCCAGGGATGGGGGAGCCTGGTGGGATGCCATCTATGGGATCACACAGAGTCAGACACGACTGAAGTGACTTAGCAGCAGCAGCAGCATGGTCACCTGGATTTATGGCAGTATGCAAGAGGGCCAATGAAAAAGAATGAGAGAGGGGAAATCATGGAGCTAAGATTTGGAAAATATTAGTCCTGTCTCTGCCAATAACCAACAATAAGGCCTAGTGAGATTCCCTGTCATCTCCGGAATTTTGTCCCCCTCGATTGCAAAGTAGGCTCCCTTCCATTACCCACATTATGGTTGCTCATACTGTTACACGTGTTCCTAGTTTTGTCTCTTATCAAAAGATAGAGGCTATGTTTGACTTACTTTGTAAGTGTCCAACACTGTAACACCTATGTGTGTGTGACGACATCTGCCTAGGGCATAGGACACCTGGTTTCTGGTCCTTACTCCACCTCCGCTAAGCTGTGTGAACTTAGATAGGTCATCTGCCCTTTCTGGTCTTGTATACTCTAAGCTCCAAAATGAGGGTTGGCTTATATTGTCTCTCAGAGCACCTGCAGCTCTAAATTTCTGGTGTTGCAGGAGAGCAACCCACTGCCTTCACCACACATATACATACATCTGCCCCATCACACTGATGCGGCAGTGTAATTGCTGATGACTTTCTACTGAGTAAATTCATCATCACCAGTTCTGCCTGCCTCTTAAAAGGCAGTGAACTGGCCCTTGACCTTGACACATGTGGCCCATGTCTGGTCTCTGGTTCCTTTCATCAACACTAGCCTGAGTCCGAACCACACACCCTCACCTTTTTCATGTTATATGTCTCCCTAAATGTCAGATCCCCTGGTGCCTGCTTGGGTCTACTCGGCAGCCCTTCACAAGTTAAACAACCTTTTTTGAACTTTAGCGTTGCAATTATAGAAGGAGTATGATGGTTTATACCATAGAGGACTTGTGATGATTACTAAAAATAAGAGTAGAAACTCCTGGCACACACAAGCCCTGGAGAAAGGTAACTATTGTTATCTCTGTCATCACTCTTCAGGGCTTCACTTTCTCCTCAAAAGCAGTGAAAAGAATCTGGAATGGATGGAGGTCATCAGATCAATGTGAAGAGGTCTCCAAATTCCCATTCTTAAAGCAAAACTGCAGCAGAGGGTGGGCACAATCCTGAGGGAGTAGGACAGGCTGGTCTCAGACCCTCTAAGTCCCAGGGTTTGATGGTTGTGAACTAGAGGCAAGAACCTGTGAACTGCCTGCTCTGTGCTCATAGGTGGGCTCCATCAGTAACAGGTGCTCATAATTGTGCCCCAGGAGCATTCAATGTCATCTCCCTCCTATAAAAAACATGTCATGAGCTGGATAAAAGAGACCTGAGAGATTTTACGAGGATAGACTTTTCAGAGAGGTACGTTTTAAATCAGCTTTCTTTCACTGTGAATCAGCCCAGTTAATGCTGATCTCCTGGGAATGATAAGTTTAAGCAACATCAATAATGAAATTAACAACAGCATCATATATATCTTAAAACATCCCTCCAAAAGCAAGGTAGAATGCCAACTGTCCCCATCAGCTTAATTGTTTGTTGTTGCAATTAATTGGGTAATTTATAAAATTTATTATTCCCTATGACCAGCAGAACCTTTCTACTAAGGAATGTAATAGATGTAATTTGGGTTTTGAAACCAAAAATGGAGAT
The DNA here is from genome assembly GCA_006410675.1 of Oreotragus oreotragus. NCBI lineage: Eukaryota > Metazoa > Chordata > Mammalia > Artiodactyla > Bovidae > Oreotragus > Oreotragus oreotragus. Next base: position 95,884 of record SJYX01008469.1, on the reverse strand, counting down.
AAAGCCAAAAGCTCATAAAAGAATCTTTAAATCCCAGAAAGATCCCTGCTCAACCCTGAGCTAGGTTAGGTCATCCCAGGGCTGTGTAGCCCTGTATTAGCAAAAGGTCAGGGAGCAAGAACTGGAAGCAGGTGCTGGCCTTCTAAAGGCCATCCTGGGTAAGGAGCATGAATGTTGCTTTCCAGACTCATAAGGAATTCCTTATTAGCAGATTCTCTCTCTTCCAGTTGTAGCTGAGACAGTAGCTCGATATAAGGGCAGACCATCTGCCCCTGTGCTCCGTATACTTGGAGGCATTTTTTTCTAATGGTAGAAAAACCTCAAGCCCATAAATAATTGTTGCATATGCCAGCATTTGGGGGGCAATGGGACAGCCATCCAGGAAATCCAAGTCACCTTTTTTTAAGAGATATTATTTGAGGGCAAACTAGGCAGGCCTCTAAAATTGGCACAAGTTGGTGCTGCCCTTAATCTCATGCTGTAAACCCTAGGCTGTACCATCAGTTTGGGGAGCTCCTTCACAGTGGGGACCTTCCCTCATGAATCTTGTCAGTACATGAATAGATCCCCATGGTGGTCCTGTCTGCTGTTCAGTCCTCGTACATGAAGCCTGGGAAGACCACAAAGTAGGCCCCTCGTTTCCTAGAGAGCTCCTTGAATTGCCCTCAGGCCTGCCAACCTCAGATATGCAGATAACACCACCCTTATGGCAGAAAGCGAAGAAGAACTTAAGAGCCTCTTGATGAAAGTGAAAGAGGAGAGTGAAAAAGTTGACTTAAAACTCAACATTCAGAAAAAACTAAGATCATGGCATCCAGTCCCATCACTTCATGGCAAATAGTTGGGGAAACAGTGGAGACAGTAGCAGACTTTATTTTGGGGGGTTCCAAAGTCACTACAGATGGTGACTGCAGCCACGAAATTAAAAGACACCCGCTCCTTGGAAGAAAAGTTATGACCAACCTAGACAGCATATTAAAAAGCAGAGACATTACTTTGCCAGCAAAGGTCCATCTAGTTAAAGCTATGGTTTCTCCAGTAGTCATGTATGGATGTGAAAGTTGCATTATAAAGCTGAGCACCAAAGAATTAATGCTTTTGAACTGTGGTATTGGAGAAGACTCTTGAGAGTCCCATGGACTGCAAGGAGATCCACCAGTCCATCCTATAGGAGATCAGTCCTGAATATTCATTGGAAGAACTGATGCTGAAGGTGAAACTCCAATACTTTGGCCACCTGATCTGAAGAACCGACTCATTTGAAAAGAACCTGATGCTGGAAAAGATTGAAGATGGGAAGAGAAGGGGACAGAGGATGAGATGGTTGGATGGCATCACTGACTCAATGGACATGAGTTTGAGTAAGTTTCGGGAGTCCATGATGGACAGGGAGGCCTGGCGTGCTGCAGTCCGTGGGGTCACAAAGAGTCGGACATGACAGTGACTGAACTAAACTGAAGTGCCAACTTGGATGAGGTTTTCATTTATCAACAACAACCAGGTCTGAGTTAAACTGGCAGAGGAACAAGGAGGGATGTCTTCTCCCTGTGCCTATGAGCCCATGAGCTCCTTCAAGTCATGGTCACGACTTCTTTGACTTTGAGAGGTTCTGGTGCCTAGCACAGTGTCTGGTACTTAGTAGGCAATCAGTGATGTTTGCTGACAGAAGGTCCTTTATAGCAGAAGGATAAAGTGACGGACCATCTCCTTGTCTGAGACTCATCTGACTTTATTGCCAAAACTGGGCTTGTTTTTCTACTTCTTTTTGTTACTGTTAGAAGTCTGCAAATAGAGTACCTCGGTATGTGCTCTGAGGATGGTTAGTTAGGAAGTCCAGGACCACCAGCTCTTCAGTTCTTATAGTTATGAGTTGATGCAACTTGCAATGGGACAAGTTCACATGGGACAACTTCTAGCATTGCAAATACAATTCACAGATATCCATCAGCTATGGACTGGGTTCCATACCAGGTGCTGATGGAAAGCGAAGACAAACGAAGAGAATCTTTGTTCCTAAGTTGCTCAAGGTCCAGAGTGGAAGGCAGTTATTTAAACAAATTAGTGCAATGCGATGCAATAAAAGATTCAATAAAGGGATTTCAGAGCACCCCAAGAGTGCAGGAGACAGATCAGCAGAGGATGGAAGAAGAGTGCTTTTGAAAGATGAAAATGTCAGCTTACTCCCCAAAGAGGATTGGGACTTTGCTAGAAAGTGGGGAGGGGCTTCCCAGGTGGCACAGTGGTAAAGAATCTGCCTTCCAGTGCTGGAGATGCAAGAGAGGTGGGTTTAGTCTCTGGATTGGGAGATCCTCTGGAGAAGGAAATGGCAACCTGCTCCAATATTCTTGCTTTAAAATATTCCATGGACGGAGGAGCCTAGCGGGCTATAGTCCAGGCATTGAAGAGTCAGACATGACTGAGTGACTGAGCATACACTCACAGAAAAAGGGGAGTGTCATTTCAGGCACTGGGACCAGCAGGTTCCATCTCCAGGAACATTCAAGGCTATGGTGATTTGGGGAACAGTGAACAGTTGCTTATTGTAGGGCATGGGGAACAGAGGCCTTGGTTAGGGCAACAAGGTGGGCTCAGGCTCATGGTGGGAGAACCTGGCATGCAAGGCATAGCATTTGGATGTCACCTGATGAACTTCCATTCATTCTTTTTCCCAATAAGTTGATTGTGGGCCTACTATGTGCCAGGCACTGTGCTAAATGTTGAGGCCTCACATGAGCAAAACTAGGATCTTATCCTTCTAGCGCTGAAATTCTAAAGGCAGGACAGACAGCAGGGAAGTGAACAAACGTAGGAAGAAGGTAATAGCAGACTGTGGTTCAGTTCAGTTCAGTTCAGTCGCTCAGTCGTGTCCGACTCTTTGCGACCCCATGAATCGCAGCACGCCAGGCCTCCCTGTTCGTTACCATCTCTCGGAGTTCACTCAGCCTCCCGTCCATCGAGTCCGTGATGCCATCCAGCCATCTCATCCTCGGTCATCCCCTTCTCCTCCTGCCCCCAATCCCTCCCAGCATCAGAGTCTTTTCCAATGAGTCAACTCTTTGCATGAGGTGGCCAAAGTACTGGAGTTTCAGCTTTAGCATCATTCCTTCCAAAGAAATCCCAGGGTTGATCTCCTTCAGAATGGACTGGTTGTATCTCCTTGCAGTCCAAGGAACCAGTCTGTTGTTCCATGTCCAGTTCTAACTGTTGCTTCCTGACCTGCATACAGATTTCTCAAGAGGCAGGTCAGGTGGTCTGGTATTTCCATCTCTTTCAGAATTGTCCACAGTTTATTGTGATCCACACAGTCAAAGGCTTTGGCATAGTCAATAAACCAGAAATAGATGTGTTTCTGGAACTCTCTTGCTTTTTCTATGATCCATCAGATGTTGGCAATTTGATCTCTGGTTCCTCTGCCTTTTCTAAAACCAGCTTGGACATCAGGGAGTTCATGGATCACATATTGCTGAAGCCTGGCTTGGAGAATTTTGAGCATTACTTTACTAGCATGTGAGATGAGTGCGATTGTGCAGTAGTTTGAGCATTCTTTGGCAATGCCTTTCTTTGGAATTGGAATGAAAACTGACCTTTTCCAGTCCCTTGGCCACTGCTGAGTTTTCNACAGAGGATGAGATGATTGGATGGCATTGCTGACTCAATGGACATGGTTTTGGGTGGACTCTGGGAGCTGGTGATGGACAGGGAGGCCTGGTGTGCTGCTGTTCATGGGGTCACAAATAGTCGGACATAATTGAGCAATGAACTGATGCTGGGAAAGATTGAGGGCAGGAGGAGAAGCAGATGACAGAGGATGAGATGATTGAATGGCATCACCAACTCAATGGACATGGATTTGGGTGAACTCCGGGAGTTGGTGATGGACAGGGAGGCCTGGTGTGTTGTGGTTCATGGGGTCACAAAGAGTTTGACAGGACTGAGCAAGTGAACTGAACTGATTGATTCATCTTGACATTATTACATGCCACTATTCTTGAAATGGCCCTGGAAATGGAAATGGCAATCCACTCCAATATTCTTGCTTAAACGATTCCATGGACAGAGTAGCCTGGTAGGCTACAATCCACCAGGTTGCAAAGAGTTGGACATGGCTGAGTGACTGAGCACACAAGCACATACCTGAAATGAACTAAGCTCTTATTCCATGACATCAGTGATGCAAGTGATAGGAAAAAAAGATATCCACTTCTACATATGACTGTGTGCAAAGTCATATCCGTTCAGTGATATCTGAGGGTACTTTGTCAATCAGAGGTTCAACCAGATAGGTTCTGAGCTGGCCATAGTGATACTGTCTGCAGATACAGCTTTTGGATTGTTTAAGTAGAAAGCGGAAAATCCTCACCGGAACACTGACATCCTTCTAATACAGACAAATCTCGACAGACTAAACAGCAGCTGGATAGCTGACAGTGCCTATTTTAAACTGTCATGGAGCTATAAGGCAAATATTTCATGTTTTGTTTTTAATATTGAAAGAAGATCTGCTCACAGGCAATAAGAAAGCAGAAGACAATCCTGGTGTGAATAATTTTAGCTTACAGCTTATGAGTATTTAGTTGATTGCTCTATCCCCAATACCTAATACTGACCTTTAGAGATCATATACATTTATTAATTGATAAAATAATTATTGATGTGTACTAAGTTCTAGGCACTGATCCAGGTGCTGAAGATAGGAGGGAATGAAACAAAGTTCCCTCATAGACTCATATCTGGAAACAAAGGCAAAATTTAGTGTTTTCTAAATTAATGGATACTTTAAGAAGCCCCTGTAAAATAGGATCAACAATTTTCCTGGAAAGTAAATTGGGGCCTGTTAAAGGCCCAACTCTCTGCACTTTCATCTGGAAAGGAATAATCTTTGAAAAATTATTTTCCAGCAGAATTCCCCAAAGCCTAACTATTTGATTAGATTTCGAGCAGCAGAATTCTCATTTGCTTAGTAAACCAAGATAACATATTTTCAGGTATCTACATAAATAATAAGTAAGCCCCTCAATGATCAACTTTCTTAGGGTAATTCATTTAGGTTCCAAAATTCTGCTCAATAAGGCTTGTCATGGGCTCTGCTGGTGGCTCTGTGGTAAAGAATGCACCTGCCGATGCAGGAGCTTCAGGAGACACGGGTTTGATCCCTGGGTGAAGAAGATACACTGGAGGAGGAAATGACAACCCACTCTAGCATTTGTGTCTAGAAAATCCCATGGACAGAGGAGCCTGAATGGGCTACAGTCCATGAGGTCACAAAGAGTTGAACTCAACTGAGTGACTAAACATGCACATCACTAAATAAAATACACAAGATCAGACAAATGCGAGAAAGTTAAAATAAATCTTACTTTAATTTAAAGGTGATAATTATTTGAGACCAATATTTATGTAGTCACTAATAAATATAAATAATAATTGTTAACATATATGATATTTAACGACCAAGTAATAGTCACTGTTCTAAGCACTACAGATATATAAATTCTCCTAAATCCCCACAAAACCCTGTGAAGTAAAGACTCTTATTATCTCCATTTTATGGATGAAGAAACTAAGGTACAGATGGGATTAAGTTACCTGCCCAAGCTAAGTAAAGGGATGAATCAGAGTTTGAACCTAAAGTTTGTAAAACTTAAAGCATATAATCACCTCACATATCTTCTAAGAAGATAATAAGTACATTTCAACTGGTTCATTTATAGATCACAAAGAAAATACATTTTAAGTTTAATGTTATAACAAAAAATATAAATGTTTATAGTGGTTTCT
>SJYX01008469.1:40320-58217 GCA_006410675.1 Oreotragus oreotragus | reverse complement strand
ATGGATAGGGAGGCCTGGCGTGCTGCGATTCATGGGGTCGCAAAGAGTCGGACACGACTGAGCGACTGAACTGAACTGAACTTGAGAACTGGAGTGCTAGAAGGAAAAGATCTCTCAGGAAAAACAACAACAACAAAAAGATTTAGCTCCAAGGAAGGCTTATCTCTAAGATCTTTTTTTTTTTTTTTTTGGCTCTAGTTTCTATGACTAAATAAATCTTTGTTGCTGTACAGAAAGAAAAATATATCTGCCAGACTATTACTTGCACCTGACAGTTGCAAAAATATGAACAAACAAAAAAATCTTGTTTAGAAAACACAGTCCCTGGACTGAAACTTGAAGACGGGCCAAATACCAACTCTGAGAATGCATCAGCTGTCCTGTGGGCCGGCCGTGTCTGCTCTCCTGTAACATTCTTAGATGAATGTTTGGTTTCTCCAGGGAAGGTGTCTCACCACCGACAAGGCAGAGACTAAACACCAGAGGCCAGGTGGACACCCAATTCCCTGGCCAAGTGTTGACTACTTCCCGCTGCGTGTGCCTAGATGGTGGTGTGGGAATCAGTCAAGGCTGCCAGAGGCATTGTTAATTTCAATTAGGTGGAGAGTCTGTGGAGTGGGTTGCTCCAGTGACGGTCATTTCAGGATGTCCTGCTCACATGGTGTTTTGATGGTTTTTTTTTTTTTTTCCCCAAGGATACTGCTAATGGAGTTTAAGGTCCTTTCATCTCAGCTGAGGCTTTATTAAGTCTCCTCACGTCTGTCAGTACCTGTAGCTGCCCTGCTCCCTCTTAATTCACTTTCTGTGCCACATTCAACAATATTTGGAATCCCCACAAGAGCAAATAAACCTCTGAACTCTGATACATCNTTTCATCTCAGCCGAGGCTTTATTAAGTCTCCTCATGTCTGTCAGTACCTGTAGCTGCCCTGCTTCCTCTTAATTCACTTTCTGTGCCACATTCAACAATATTTGGAATCCCCACAAGAGCAAATAAACCTCTGAACTCTGATACATATGTAATCTGCCAAGGTCCACCCCACAACTCCAGACTGTCCCCACGCCCAGCTGAAACAACATCAGAAAGCATCAGTGTTTCCTGTAATCCATTTGCCAAAGACAGTGCACCAGACGTGTCCTGTTTCCTATGCCAGCCGAGCCCATCATTGCTTTCCCTCCAGTAACTGGGGCAAGGGGTCAAGGGGGACTCTCAAGGTGACAGATTCGTTCAAGAAAAAACATGCAGTCACTTTAGCCCCCAGGGCTCAGCACTAACCCCTCCTTATCTGTTTTCCTTTCTTTGTATTTTCACTCAGTGGATAAGTGTAGACTTTGTGAACGGCAGAAAGCATTGTTGAAAGTTCTTACAGGAGCCAGCTGTGCGGCCTTGGGACTCAGTGGCTGCCTCTGTGAAACAGATAATTCCTTAGAACACTCAGAATTTCTTTAGTAAGGATTTTATTCTAATAAGGACACAAAGGAAAAATGAGTTAATTTCTATTGCCACAGGTACCCTTCTGGCTCAGCTTCCTCTTCACAGCAAGTTTATGGCCCTAAAGACATGCAGTTTTCCAAATACTGGACAGAGGCTCCCCTAGTTTATCGGGGAGACAGGGAGACAAAGGTCTTGATAGCTGTATGCAATGCACCTTTTCCTCTTTCTCTGTAAACTCTCAGCAACTAGAAGGGCTGGGGATGCTTCTCCCTCTCGTAATTACTTAGGAAGGAATGTCATAGCCTCAAGCATAATTAACAGCATTTTAATTCATTCTCTCTTTTTAAGCTGTTCACATACTTGCTGTTGCAAGAATGAGCACAGCATTATGGCGTGTTAACTTTTTAAAAATGAGGCCAACAGTGTTGAACCCCGGTGATCCCCATAAGGCACCATGGTCTCAGTTTAAATGAGAGCTGGGGAAAGCATTCTGTGGTGCGATGAGAATGTATAGGCTGACCCCGGTCCTGTCTTCCCCAAGTGAGATACAGACAGAATTTAGCTATGCTTTTCTGAAGGAGCACCTGCTCACTGTGTGGCCAGCGGGGAAACATTCTACAAATAAAGTGCCCGCTGACAAGTTACACAGGCAGACGTGAGACTGTGATGGTGCACCTGTGGGCTTGCCCTCTCCGTCCCCACCCTCTGGATCCCTGGACCAGTGCCTCTCCCTACCTGTAGGGGCAGCCACCCTCACCCTCTCCAGCCCAAATTTTAACAAAGAGAAAAGCTTCCTGTGTATTTGCTTGTGAAAGACATGGCATGTTATTCCCTAAAGTGGAATGTGACAATCTCCTTTCTCAGAATGTTTTTAACTCCCATGATTATCTTTTCTTTGCTTAAAACACACGAAGACACACACCTGTACACACACATCTGCAGACATTGACTTTATAGAAGCAAGTAGTTCTGTCTGTCTGTTAATTTCCCACTCAGTGGTAATGAGTTATTTCAAACAGAAGCAGTAAAATGTGCAACTTGACATGGGTTGAAATTTAGGGCACCCTGCTTTCCTATACATTATTCCTCACTTCTTAAATATTCATAACCACTTAAAGATGATTTATAGGGGTATATCTAGAATTGTATCCTGACAATAAGAGCTTTACATATTTTTATTTCTCGGGGTGTAGATATGCTTGGTAGCAATTGGAGACTAAAATGTAGTAAAAAAAATATGTGTGGGTTAATTATGTAATATAAATATACATGTGATAGATATACATATACATATTGGCCAAAGCGCTACAATGAGAGATGCCATGTCAAAAAGCAGTAAACTGTCAGGAATCTATGAATATAAATAGTTTTTAGCAATAGCATATTATCAAGGCATTCGTAACTACATTTGGCATTTTTGGAGCAAGAAAAATGCTGGGGTTTCATTAAACTGCAGTGCAAAGGAAATGGAGAATCTGGATTCTCTATGAGGATGTCCTTGAAATGAATAGATTGCACAGAAAAGCTGAAAGGTGTGTTCATGCAAAATCGTACCCTTCCCCCTGCCAAAGAAATCTCATTTCATTTTTTAAGTGCCCAGAAATTAACAGAAAAAATGTGGTAAATAATTAAGAGTATGTTTAAATGTCATATACAATATTATTCATGATGAAAGGGAAGTTCATAAAAGATTCATTTGTGTTTTTTTGCTCAGTTAAAATAATGAGATCAAACAGAGTGAAAAACTCTATTTTTGTGATTTATTTCAATTGTGTACATTGTTATTTGATCATAGGAAAATTCCAGATGATGTGTAGTGATTTACTGCTAGAAGAATATATATTCTTTCAATGATGTAAGCTAAAGGTACGTGGCAAACTGAAATTATAGATGATTCTTATTACAAAACACTAAGACAATATTTTTTACTGTATTTTGGGTGCCAGGATATCATCCCAGGTACTTCATTGAAGCCAGCCAATCTATGCTGTTCTCAGAAAAGAAGAATTCATTTCTGGGAAATTCGCCATTTGAAATTCCAGTGGTTACGTATCCCCTTCTTAGGCTAATGGTGCCAGTTGCTAAGAAAACAGGACTTCTTGGCTGGCCAGAGGACGTAGCTCTTTTTCTGTGTTGCTGAAAGATCAGGGACCAACTTTGAGACACTCATTGTCCTGGAAAATTAGTTTACTGTGAGTTTTCTCAAACTTGGCCTCCAAGAGTATCATCTGTATTGCTTGTTTTTTGATCCTAGGGAAGGTGCTGATAACAGTTTTGAAGTCAGTCTGTGTTAGCTCCCAAGATGCTTCTATTATAAAAAAACTTGAGTTCTGGCTGGCGCGTAGGAAGGCTCGGGGGAAGAATCTCCTATAACAGAGCCAAAGAAGAGGGGCTGGCTCCAGGTTTTAGTCATGCTTTAATCCCCCTCTCCCTCACCAGTGTTCTTTCTCCTCAGCTCTCGTGATGAGCTACATTAATTTAGGGCTATGTTCTCCTAAGCTCTGTCTCTTTATGCTCTCTTGGGTTCTGTGCTGGACCCCTGACAGTGATGCTAAAATCGCATTTTTAGGACAGGATACCTTCATTGTTGTGCCTGCGCAGGATGCCAGATTTGGCCAGAAACAAAATAGTTCACTATCTCAAGACAAGACTCCATGATAAGCAACAAATAGGCTTCTGGAGGTCATAGTCAGATCTGTGAATACAGTCTCAAATCAAATTTTCTCCACCACGCAAGACCTAATTCTCTTTTATGAACTATATTCTTTCTTCAAATGCTTCTGAGTCTGATATGCAAAGCTTTTCTATCTAGGATTACTGAAACAAAGAATATGCTAGAAGAAAGAAGTGGAGTTAAAGGGAGAATGGTCCTAAAGGAAGTTTGTAACTTAAAAAGATCTGCAGAGTGAACGGTGAAGGAAAGCAATGTAGACCAGTATTCTCTACTTGAGCAATTGGTTCACTCATTGATAAAACTCACTGATTATAAACTTTAATGTGCTCCTTGACTGCCATTAAGATCCTCCCCTCCTTGTGGCAATGATGTTTGTCCTCTCTACCCTTCTTCTTTCTTCACAAAAATAATCATACAGCTATTATCATAAATAACTGTTTATTATGTGCCAGGCCACATGAAAGTGAAAGTTGCTCAGTCATGTACAACTCTTTGCGACCCCATGGACTGTATCCATTGAATTCTCCAGGCCAGAATACTGGAGTGGGTAGCTGTTCCCTTCTCCAGGGGACCTTCCCGACCCAGGGATGGAACCCAGGTCTCCTGCACTGGAGGCAGATTCACTACCATCAGAGCCAGCAGGGAAGCCCACTTAGGGGTGCTATCAAAAATCTTTGCATAAACTGTTCAAGAACAGTTAAACTTTCCTCTTTTTACAGATAAGAAAATTGGGATTAAGACAAGGTAAATAAATAGCTTACCCAAGATCACAGGGCTAGTAGGTGATAGCTGGTTTCTAATTAAGTCAGTTTCCAATCAAGGTGTCTGAGCCTAGTCTGCTATCTTAATCACTATATGTACTCCTGCCTCTGTAGGGGTACAGACAGAACTTTCTTTATTCTTACTTCCTCTCTTCATCACTACTCAATAGTAGCAGCTCAAGATCCTCTCTAAACCTGAGGTCCCAAATCCAGGTCTGTTTCATGCCAGAGCCTCACCATTTTCCACCAAATTTACACTGTCCACTAAACTGGTCACTGGCCACTTGTGGCTATTGAGTACTTAAAATGTGGCTCCTCCAAATTAAGACGTGCTCGAAGTGTCAATACGCACAGATTTCAAAGTCTTAGAATGAAGCAAAGAAGGTAAAATATCTCATTAATAGTTTCCTATTGATCTGATGTTGAAGTGAAACTATTTTTAATATATTGGATTGACTAAAATGTATTATTAAAATGATATTCAATTTAGTTCAGTTCAGTTCAGTCGCTCAATTGTGTCCAACTCTGCAACCCCATGAATTGCAGCACACCAGATCTCCCTGTCCATCACCAACTCCTGGAGTTTACCAAACTCATGTCCATCAAGTTGGTGATGCCATCCAGCCATCTCATCTTCTGTCATCCCCTTCTCCTCCTGCCCCCAATCCCTCCCAGCATCACAGTCTTTTCCAGTGAGTCAACTCTTCGCATGAGGTGGCCAAAGTATTGGAGTTTCAGCTTCAGCATCAGTCCCTCCAATGAACACCCAGGACTGATCTCCTTTAGAATGGACTCGTTGGATCTCCTTGCAGACCACGGGACTCTCAAGAGTCTTCTCCAACACCACAGTTCAAAAGCATCAATTCTTCGGTGCTCAGCCTTCTTCACAGTCCGACTCTCACATCCATACTTCTTTTTCCCTTTCATGGCGTGACTCCTAGATTATCTAAAATTACACATGAGGTTTGTAGTAGTTTTCCACTGGTCATCACTGCATGAGACCAGACAGCATGTACACAGAAGGATGTCATGAGAAGGGCTGCCTGCTCCAGCAATTTCACTGTCTCTATTGCCCCAAGCCCTCATCTTCCTGACTCAATATTTCAGAAGTAATTGCTTCCCACTAAAAGGTTGGAGAGCCCTAGTATATCATAGGATTTCAAGGTTAGGAGGAAACTTACAAATCATCCAGTTCAAACCACCCCAATAGTACTTTTCTAATCTCTGTTTTGGCACTGTCTGTTCCAAAGATTCACTTGACCTTACGCTTCCCTGTCCATTGATGCCAAACTTGGCCAGGGTACTAGTAGTGCTCCCTTAGGGAGGACTATACATCCTCATCTCTTTTCATAAATACTTATTTTTGTGGCTGTGCCAAGTCTTAGTTGCAGCACATGGGATCTTCAGTCTTTGTTGTGGCACAGGGAATCTTTAGTTGTGGCATTCAAACTCTTAGTTGTGGCATGCAGAATCTAATTCCCTGACCAGTGATCAAACCCAGGCCCCCTGCAGTGGGAGTGCTGAATCTTAGCCACTAGACCACCAGGGAAGTCCCCATCCCCACCCTTTTAAACTCAGGAGTGGCCATAGCTTGCTTTGGTCCCTTCTGAGCTGTGGCAACTCATGTTGCCATGATTCTTTTTCTTCTGACCTGAGGCCTGCAGTGTCCCAGGTAAAGGCTGCTGTGTCAGTCTGGGTCTTTAAGGGAGAATGATTAAGGGTATATTCATGACAACCATGGTGGACATTTTAATCTGAACAAAAAATAGGCCTGAGTTATTGCAAACCATGGGGGCTTAGGGAGTCTTTGTTATTCAAAAACCTGGATACAGATGCCATCCTCACCACATCCTCACACAAGTATATTTGAAACCCCTCAGTGACAATAATTATAACTACCACCCCAGGAAGAGTAGCTAATCTTTGGCTAGCCCTGGCTGCTAGAAGGATCTTCCTCATATGGCATCGATATTTGCTTTCTGGGACAAACTTCTCCCTGAGCCCCAGAACAGGCTTCCTTCCAACTGTCTGCATGGGTGAGGGAGTAAAAAGCTGAACCTGGGGCTGAGCTCAGACATCAGCAAAAGCAGAAGAGGTCACTGTGGGTCCCTCCACAGAGTTAGTAGACTTGAGAGTGAGCCAAAAGGAGAACATGACAGGCTGAGCCCAAGAAACAGGTGAGCTCCAAGTCATGGGGCAGATGAAGAGGAAAAGCCAGGGAAAGTAGGAAATCCATCCATGGTTGGTCTGCTGGAAGTTGTCAGGATGGCAGTGTGATGTGATGTGATGTGACAAGCTGTCTAATGAACACTCTGCTCACTAGGCAAGCTCTGGTAGTATGAGGGACCCCAAACTCGGAACTGACATTGCCACCTTCAGTCATCTACCTACTGGTTTCATCCATGGACCCATGATGTAAAGTTCTCTCCTCCTGCCACATGACAGCCATCCATATATTGGAGACAATATCATTTTGTTGCCTGAACAGACTAACATTGGTGCTCTGCAATTCAGCTAGAAGTATAGGGAAGTGGTTCTGAATTTGTGTTTCAGAATTGAGTTAGATCTTGGTTCAAATCATAACACCATCAATTGATAGCTGTGTGACCTTCAGCAATTTTCTAACCTCTAGAAACCTCATNTGTACTTTTCTAATCTCTGTTTTGGCACTGTCTGTTCCAAAGATTCACTTGACCTTACGCTTCCCTGTCCATTGATGCCAAACTTGGCCAGGGTACTAGTAGTGCTCCCTTAGGGAGGACTATACATCCTCATCTCTTTTCATAAATACTTATTTTTGTGGCTGTGCCAAGTCTTAGTTGCAGCACATGGGATCTTCAGTCTTTGTTGTGGCACAGGGAATCTTTAGTTGTGGCATTCAAACTCTTAGTTGTGGCATGCAGAATCTAATTCCCTGACCAGTGATCAAACCCAGGCCCCCTGCAGTGGGAGTGCTGAATCTTAGCCACTAGACCACCAGGGAAGTCCCCATCCCCACCCTTTTAAACTCAGGAGTGGCCATAGCTTGCTTTGGTCCCTTCTGAGCTGTGGCAACTCATGTTGCCATGATTCTTTTTCTTCTGACCTGAGGCCTGCAGTGTCCCAGGTAAAGGCTGCTGTGTCAGTCTGGGTCTTTAAGGGAGAATGATTAAGGGTATATTCATGACAACCATGGTGGACATTTTAATCTGAACGAAAAATAGGCCTGAGTTATTGCAAACCATGGGGGCTTAGGGAGTCTTTGTTATTCAAAAACCTGGATACAGATGCCATCCTCACCACATCCTCACACAAGTATATTTGAAACCCCTCAGTGACAATAATTATAACTACCACCCCAGGAAGAGTAGCTAATCTTTGGCTAGCCCTGGCTGCTAGAAGGATCTTCCTCATATGGCATCGATATTTGCTTTCTGGGACAAACTTCTCCCTGAGCCCCAGAACAGGCTTCCTTCCAACTGTCTGCATGGGTGAGGGAGTAAAAAGCTGAACCTGGGGCTGAGCTCAGACATCAGCAAAAGCAGAAGAGGTCACTGTGGGTCCCTCCACAGAGTTAGTAGACTTGAGAGTGAGCCAAAAGGAGAACATGACAGGCTGAGCCCAAGAAACAGGTGAGCTCCAAGTCATGGGGCAGATGAAGAGGAAAAGCCAGGGAAAGTAGGAAATCCATCCATGGTTGGTCTGCTGGAAGTTGTCAGGATGGCAGTGTGATGTGATGTGATGTGACAAGCTGTCTAATGAACACTCTGCTCACTAGGCAAGCTCTGGTAGTATGAGGGACCCCAAACTCGGAACTGACATTGCCACCTTCAGTCATCTACCTACTGGTTTCATCCATGGACCCATGATGTAAAGTTCTCTCCTCCTGCCACATGACAGCCATCCATATATTGGAGACAATATCATTTTGTTGCCTGAACAGACTAACATTGGTGCTCTGCAATTCAGCTAGAAGTATAGGGAAGTGGTTCTGAATTTGTGTTTCAGAATTGAGTTAGATCTTGGTTCAAATCATAACACCATCAATTGATAGCTATGTGACCTTCAGCAATTTTCTAACCTCTAGAAACCTCATTTATCTATAAAATAAGGATATTTTACAATATCCCACTTTGAAGGGCTATTGTTTGAAGATTCAATGAAAAACACAAAGTGCTTTCTTCTATATCTGCCCTCCAATAAATTATAATTATATATTTTTCTCTCTTAAAATGAAAGGAAAAATTTTTTAAATGGTAGTTATATATTTTTTCCCTCACTTAAAGCCAAAGGAAAAATAAAAAAGATCCATCATAAGATGACAACCACACTGATAACACACCCCATGTGTTAAAACTTATTCAGAGTCTTGCAAAATCCTCAGTAATTACATTGGTCCTTATATTTTAGGACAGAATCATCTGCTATTGAAATTTGCCCCATGATCCCTTAAAGGTTCACTTAAGGTAATTCAGAATAGGAATGCATTCCTTATTTCTATTTGCGTCCTATTTTCTGTTGTATTTCCTTATCTAATTTCTCCCCTTCTCTTCTATTGAAGTCAGTGCTGAGAATCAGCACCTTACAAGAGCATTACAGCAAAGGCGTGTAGGAATTCCACAGCCAATTTCATATAAATATTTGAAAGCACGAGAGAAGCAAGAGGTGAAGAGAACACTTATCATGCAGTGTGCAGTCATAAAAGCATCAGAAATGCTGCAACCGAACCGGCCCAGCCAACCAGCCAGCTCAAGAGTCTGTCCCTGGCACCCAAGGTTGTCCTTCCCTGTGTCACCTTGAAAAGTTTGGTTCTGCTGCAAACAGCTCAGCTTCCCCTGAATATTAAGCCCATTAACAGAGCATAATATATAGTTTGTAAAAATTCCTACCTCTGTGTGTGTGTGTGTGTGTGTTTGTGCGTGTATGTGTGTGTATACAGAGAGTGGGAGCAAGAAAGAGGGGTATGGGAGGAAGGAGAGAAGGAAAGGAGGGAGGAAGGGAAGAAAATAAACAAGGAAAGCTATTGGACCTCTTGAAATCCTTGTCTTCCTCAATCCTATGAGCAGGAAGCCTGGTGTTTATGCCCTTAGATGGCCCTGCTGCTTCAGGGGCATTCACTTCAGAGGTCCTCCAGCTCTTTCCAGGGTGCTTGCACTTTATGGAGGGCCAATGACCAGAACTGCTTTGGGTGGTGGGGCTCTGTGTGGTACTTGATTTCCCCTGTCAGATGTGAATTCCCTTGATAATACTCAGGATACAGACCTTCTGAGCCCTACTCTATTCATCTCACAGCTCCAGTCTACAATAATTTGTGTACAGATGATACATATCTGCAAGTAAGATAGAGACAAACAATACAAACTTGGGCCCTATAGTTCTATAGGTATACTGAGGATCATATATTTACATAATCCATTTTATAGTGTTTTTCCAAATTTCTAACCCAATTCAAAGTGTCGTAGCTATTATCATTTGTTAACAGAAGTGTTCCCCAGCTGTGCTTACTTACCTTCAGGGTGCACAATAAAATAAAGTGCTTATATTTTTGTAAAATTAAGGTTGTTAATTCCCTTGAACCCATCTCAATTATCTCATTTTCTGTCTTCCTTCTTTAGCAGACTGTTAACTCTCATACATGTATATCATGAGTGGGGGATTTGGGAAATGTACGCACACCTGTCAACTTCTGAGTTGTCATAGTGGTAAATTGGATATAGTTCTATAGGTATACTGAGGATCATATATTTACATAATCCATTTTATAGTGTTTTTCCAAATTTCTAACCCAATTCAAAGTGTCGTAGCTATTATCATTTGTTAACAGAAGTGTTCCCCAGCTGTGCTTACTTACCTTCAGGGTGCACAATAAAATAAAGTGCTTATATTTTTGTAAAATTAAGGTTGTTAATTCCCTTGAACCCATCTCAATTATCTCATTTTCTGTCTTCCTTCTTTAGCAGACTGTTAACTCTCATACATGTATATCATGAGTGGGGGATTTGGGAAATGTACGCACACCTGTCAACTTCTGAGTTGTCATAGTGGTAAATTGGATGTGCCCAGTACACCCTCTCTTAACTTCCTATCAAAATGCTCCAAGAATACATACAAAGATAGAAACTGGTGACATAGTTATCACCTAAACACGCCATGGTCAGGGATTTACGTTAACTGAGTCACTGATGATTATGGGTTAAAAAGCCCATTGTAGGACTACATCTCACAAACCACACACACCATCCTGTGAACCAGAACAGACCAGATAGTTGCTAAGAAGGCTGGACTATGCCCACTGTCCGGGCTTAATCAACACTGTTCTACTGAGGGAAATAAGGAATTGCAGCCCAGTGAAACACTGACCTCCAAGCCCAGAGCCCTACTCTTCCTTGCCCACATTAGCTGTTTTTCTGCATACATTCAGTCACTGTTAACTCAAAATTCACAATACACCATGAATAACTCTTAGTTGTTGAAGAGAAAATATCACAGATAGGAGTAAAGGCAGAAAGAGATTTTTGAATGGTGAGTGTTCTTTCAAATTGTGTCTACTTCTCCATGTCATGTCACAAAAGCAAATATCATATCAAGGTTCAACTGAACATGCTCACACTGGAGGAAGCCTGTCTGTGGCAAATTGAGCAAGGGTACTGCTTGTCAAACTGAACCAAGAAGCAGGAGCTGCTGTACCCAAGTGAGCAGCAGGCGCATCTAAGGAGATCTAAGGATGCCATCTTTAATCAAATAGTAACTCAAGAGAGCATTTCTTTCCTCTTTAAGGCTGGTAAAGAATGGCTGGCAGGCTGGCTGACTGGGTGGGTGGATGGATAGATGGATAGGTGGATGGATAAGAGGGAGGGAGGGAGGAAGGAAGGAAAACGGGGCAGAAAAAAAACATATAGAATGGGAATATAGATATAAGTATAGATATAGATTGTAGATACAGAAGCAAACATAGCTATAAATAAATGTCCGTGCTTATGAACCAATAGTAAAGCAGAAAACAGAGACTTTCATAAGACTTGGAGGAAGAGATTAACTTTAAAAATGATTTTCTGAATGTTCCACATTCTTCGTATTTAGCAACAGGAATCCCTTACAAATCAAATGGCATCAGACAAGGGAGAACTTAGGCCATCAATGTACATGTAAAACAGATGCATACATATTTGTAAAACAGAGGCTAGATTCATGTGGCCTCTGTGACTCAGGGAAGGAAGGAAAACATTTCTTTCTTATGGGCTTTATGCTCACTTTTTGGGAACACTGATGTCATACTTAGCTTTCAAAGAATCAGAATACATTTTAAGACAACTAGGTTGAGTAGAAGGCATTGAAGAATGTATTAACTTGCTGGAAATAATTATGATATATGAAGTTCCCAATTGATGGAATTATTTAATAAGTAAAGACTAAGAAATTTCTTTGAAATCATAAAACAGTTAAGAATAAATTGGTAAAAATAACTGTACTACTTAATACAGAATTATTCAACCAAGAGAAGAATCAAATGACTATTATTGGTTTATTGGTTAATAACAGCCCATTTATAACCTTGATTATATTGAAGGATAACTCATTTTTAGTATATTCTGTATTAATAAAAATGAAAAATTTAAAAAGTGATTTTCTGAAATTTAAATTAAAATCTCACATTTCTCTAATTTCCTGAAAAAAAAACAAACAGGGTGACATGACTTCTTTGAAACAAGATACGATTGTCATGACAGAAAATGACTAAGATGACTACAAATATGCAAACATTTTCTGGTCAAAACAAGAAATGACTATAGAGCAATCCAAATTTTAAAATTGGCTTTAAAAAGTCTTATTGGGAGCCACAAAGCATGTCATTGAGACTGCAAAAATAAATTGACTCAGTGATATAGAGACAAATATAAAAAATCAATTATACAGAATATGTATAGAAAACCTAGAGTGAAAGTCAGTGGGTAAGAAGCTATTCAATAGGACATCAGAAACTGGCTTTATAATAAAAGAATTGCAAGTAATTTTGAGGATTAAACCAAAGCAGTTATAAATAGAAATAGTAATCAAAAATATAATAGAAGGTGATTTTCCTGTGCTAAATAAGAATTAGAAGAACTTAAACAAACAAACGGAAAATAAGTTCACATCTGTGGTTCAGTGATGACTTAACATTCTAGTAATGTTTCTGAATTTTGAAAATAAAAAAAAAGCTTACATACATCAAGGAAGTTAAAAAGTTATCTACAAATCAAGTTGACCTCAGACTCCACCTGCAAACAAACAAAAAAGCAGAAAACAAGGGAGAAATGCCTACAGATTTTTTATTTATTGTATTTTATTTTTTTATTTTTTGTGTTAATTAGGGCTTTATTTCTTTACAGATTTTTTAAAAAGGAAAGTTCGGGATACATTTCTAAACTGAGAACTCTAATATTTACATGTGACAGCAATAGAAATAAAATTCTAGAGATACCTCAACAGATAAAACATACTACTACTACTGCTAAGTCGCTTCAGTTGCATCCAACTCTGTGCGACCCCATAGACGGCAGCCCACCAGGCTCCCCCGTCCCTGGGATTCTCCAGGCAAGAACACTGGAGTTGGTTGCCATTGCCTTCTCCAAAGCGTGAAAGTGAAGTTGCTCAGTCGTGTCCAACTCTTAGTGACCCCATGGACTGCAGCCTACCAGGCTCCTCTGTCCATGGGATTCTCCAGGCAAGAGTACTGGAGTGGGTTGCCATTGCCTTCTCTGGAGATAAAACATACTACTTACATCAAAATTAGAAACTCAGGATTGGGACTTTATAGAATAAGAAATAATAGTGCTGGGCATTGAAACCACTTAAATACTTTAAGGGGAACTTTAAGTGCTCTCAGTATGAGTCCATTTTTTGGAAATAATTTTAATAGGTTCTTACTCTTGCTTCTGATCTCCTGAATCAGAACCTTTGAGAGATGAAGCCTGGACAGTTGTGTTTTTTAAGAACTCCACAAAAGATTGTGATATACAGCCCAGTTTGAGAGTCCTTTTAATAAACGGACAGTATCTGTGCTTGAATTTGCCTTCTTAATCAATAGTCAAGTTAAATTTCTGTGTTTTTTTTTTTTAGCTATTTTATTTCTTTTGTGAATTATCTGGGTCTTGGTTACATTTCTCTTAGTATATCAATATTTGTCTTCCAGTTTTGAAAATGTTTTTATGTTGCAAACACTAAGTATTTATCATAAATGATACACATGTTTTTCACAGTTATCATTGCTTTGGACATTGTTAAAAGGTCTACCTTGTCATTCACATTCATAGACATGGATTTTAACTCTTCTGGACTCTCTGGGTTCCCACAACTTTTAAATTCTAGTTGTCTGGCATTCTTGAATCAAAAAACAAACAAACAAATAAGAAAAATAGGCACATCAGTCAGACATGACTGAGCGACTTCACTTTTACTTTTCACTTTCACGCATTGGAGAAGGAAATGGCAACCCACTCCAGTATTCTTGCCTGGAGAATCCCAGGGACAGAGGAGCCTGGTGGGCTGCCATCTATGGGGTCGCACAGAGTCGGACACGACTGAAGCGACTTAGCAGCAGCAGCAGCAGCAGCTAGGACAGCCATAGCAGTATGCATAGGGAAAGTATTAATATATCACGTGGTAAAAACCTTGAGAAGTAATTGGGACAACAGAAATATCATTGGGTCTTCTCAGATCATTCCATGTTGAGGACTATTTCAAATCCCTGTTCAAACACAGAAAGGAGATAAGGTAACCATGTTTAAGACCATAACTCCCACAGAGCTCACCCAGTTCTGATAGAGAACTTTCTAAATCCTCAGAGGAGGACCCACTGATCTTTTCCTCTTTGGTTTTTTTCCTTTGTTTTTATGCTGAGAAAGCCTTTCTCACCCAGAGGTTTTTTATTTTTGTTTGTGTTTTAAATTGATCTCTATTTCTTCTGGCCTTATGGAGTCACCTTTAATTCACTGATTTATCCTTGCAATTGATGTACTATTTCCCATTTTTCAAATGACAATATGAAAGCTCAAAAATAATTTTAAAACTTGGCTCACCATCAGATCTTTGAATTCTAAATCAATTCATTCCCCACAACCCTAGGATAGGAACATGATTTTCAACCATGATAGCCTATAATTCTTGCTATCATAGGACCTGGGTTAAAGGACATGACCTAGGGTGAATCAAAGATGTGAATGGAATGATGTCTGATTTACTAGCCCCTGACTCTAGCCAGTGCAACAACAGTGGTTGGAGGGCTACTCTGACACTACACAAAGCAATGGGGCTATGATCTACTCTAGGGACCAAATGGGAGCCACCAATGTGTATGTTTAAACTTCAGCACAAGAACCTTTCCCAGGGGGATCTGTGGAACCTTCTAGTATATTATTACTTCCAGTTATTCTTCTGTTGTTGTTTAGTTGCTAAGTCATGTCCGACTCTTTGGACCCCATGGGCTGTAGACTGTTAGGCTCTTCTATCCATGGGATATTCCACACAAAAATACTGGAGTGGATTGCCATTTCCTTCTCCTGGGGATCTTCCTGACTCAGGGTTGAAACCAGATCTCTCGAAACCAGTCTATCAGGCAGATTTTTTACTGCCGAGCCACTTTTACTTCCAATTATTTTTCTATGTATCTTAGTTTTCAAATAAACTATAGGACAAGATTTTAAAAAAAAAAAAGTTGTTTGCATATACAGTAGATACCAAAAATTAATCAGTCTGAGTAGTGTGAGTTGAATATTTATTCTAGTGTTTGTTTCAGCCTATTAAATGAAAAATAATTACTTTGAGATTTCAGAAATGTGCTTGGTTCTGTTTTGGGAATTATTAAGAAATATCTTAACATGAGAGAAAACTGGGTTGGACAGTGTCATAAATTTACTTCTACCTTTTCTAACATCTCTTTAGTAACTCTATCTCTGAAGCATGGGTGCTCACATGTACCTTTTGGGCTAAGATTGACCCAATATTAAGTATGTCAATTTGTCACTACAGAGATTTATGTAAGGACTGAGAAGAGTTTTATGTATGTTTTTTTAAAAATGGATAAATCCCTACTTGGTATAGTGGATTGTTAAGGAAAAGGAAAGTGATCGCAGTATACAGCCTTAATTAAAACTCTACTCTGCCATTTGTTCTTTCTTCCTTGACAACCAAAAAAGAGAAGTGATTAAATAGAAAGATTCTGTTTTATAAACACCTGCATTTTTTTCCTGATAGCTCATCGATAGGAATATCTTATTCTTAAGGTATAAACTACTCACCTTGGCTTTCTGAGTCTTTACTATTTTATGGTAAGGATAATTTGCTAATCATTTTGGATGGTATCTCTTAAACTTACCCTGTGAACAAAGCATGCTTGTCTGTGAGGTGACTGAGATAATTAAATGAGTGAATGTAACTTAACATTCTATGGTCAGCGTTACAAATTTATATCCATTGTCCACTAATCATTCATTCACCAAGCACTTATTGAATACTTAGATAAGTCAGGTACTCTGCAAGATATTTGGAGTATAAAAATGCAGACAACTGCCCTCACAGGCTAATAAGGGACTCTGATGGGTGAGTTAAATGCTATATGATGGTAATAATGCTATAACAGAAGCACATATGAAGTATTAAGACAGAATGGAGGACCTAGGGGCCATTATGCTTGTGGGAGTTATGGAAGGCTTCATTGAGATTCTAATATCTGCATTGAGTCTTGAAGAAAGAAAGGAAGTTTAGCAATTTTAGCAGCATGAACAATGTGTTCAGAAGTAAGTAATCTTAAATGACAATGATATGTTTGGGGAATAGTAAGACAATCAGTCTAATTTTTTAATATGGGAAATTCATTGTGTATAGACATAAAAGGGGATTGAAAAAGTGGATTGAGCTGGTAAATTTTTTTCTGTAAAGATAGTAAATAGTTATGGCTCAGGAGAGACTTATTCTACTCTCTACTTGGAGTGCGAGAGTAGCCATAGACAATATGTAAACAAATGGGCATCGTTGTGTTCCAATAAAACTTTATGTACAAAAAGAATTGGTGGGCTAGATTTGGCCCACAGGTCATAGTTCTAACTGACGAGCTAGACTATGAAGTGTAGTTTAACATCATATTTTAGATTCTAGTGGCTCAGATGGTAAAGATCTGCCTGCAATTCAAGAGGCCCAGGTTTGATCCCTGGGTCAGGAAAATCCACTGGAGAAGGGAATGGCTACCCACTCCAGTATCTTGCCTGGAGAATCCCATAGAGTGAGGAGCCCAGCAGGCTACAGCCCACGGGATTGCAGAGTCAGGCATGACTGAGAAACTGACAAACATAGATTTGAACCCGATCTTCTCGATGTCTATAAGTATGGTGTTATCAAACATATTTTCTTGAAATTGTCATATCATCATGCAGGCAGAGATAAACATCAGAACAATGATCTGGGTCCTGAGAAGGAAAGATAGTGGAAAGAGAAAAAGGGCCAGATGTTTGAAATAGTTCCAAAATGAAATGAACAGGAACTGAAAGTAGAGTGGCTCTACTGAAAGTAGAGCAAGAAGATGAAGTTGATTTTCACTCTGAAGTCTCCCCTATGTGTCTTGATAATCAGTATAGGAGGATGGGGTTTTTCATTTCTGTATCTCATGATCACAATAAACTCTGGAAAATTCTGAAAGAGATGGAAATACCAGACCACCTGACCTGCCTCTTGAGAAACATATATGTAGGTCAGGAAGCAGCAGTTAGAATTGGACGTGGAACAACAGACTGGTTCCAAATAGGAAAAGGAGTACGTCAAGGCTGTATATTGTCACCCTGCTTATTTTTAACTTCTATGCAGAGTACATCATGAGAAATGCTGGGCTGGAAGAAGCACAAGCTGGAATCAAGATTGCCGGGAGAAATATCAATAACCTCAGATATGCAGATGACACCACCCTTATGGCAGAATGTGAAAAAAGCCTCTTGATGAAAGTGAAAGAGGAGAGTGAAAAAGTTGGCTTAAGGCTCAACATTCAGAAAACGAAGATCATGGCATCCGGTTTCATTACTTC
>SJYX01008466.1:0-26799 GCA_006410675.1 Oreotragus oreotragus | reverse complement strand
CAACACCTACCATCTTACTTGGGTTTCTCTTACCTTGGGCGTGGGTTGTCTCTTCACGGCTGCTCCCTAGCACAGCCGCTGCTCCTTACCTTGGACGAGGGGTATCTTTTTACTGCCGCAGTTCCTGACCTTCAACTTGGGACAGCTCCTCAAGTTTGAAAATCTCAGTGTAAAACTGGATTTGTTGTCAACTTCAGTTGACAACTTTAGTCTCATGACACTCTGTCATCATTGCAACATGCATGGGATTTTTTTAATGTTTTTTTTTTTTTAAACTAAAAACTAAATACAAGGAATTCCCTGGAGGCCCAGTGGTTAGGACTCTGTGCTTTCAGTGCTGAGGACACAGGTCCAATCCCTGTTTGGGGAACTAAGATTCCCCAAGCCACATGAGGTAGGGCCAAAAAAACAAATCTAAATGGATACACTTGAACTTACCATATAATCTAAAACTTCAGCTATAATTCTCAATGATAATTCTTTATTTACCATTTATAGTAAATTGACTCATCCTGTACTACCCTATCATTTAAAAATTTGTTCCTTAAGACTGAACTATATATTGCAGATTTTATAAAAAGCTATATGTATAAATACATAGAAATGTAGACAGATCAGAATAACCGTGCATCCTTTCATTGATCAACTAATGGCCATTTGTTTCATAAGTTTCCCCACTCAGTTTCATTCCACTTATAGATTACTTCTTATCCAATTTTATTTAAGTACAATTTGCATACCGTAAAACCTACTACTTCAGCTCTGCATTTCTGTGAATTTTGACAGGTAATATCATTTTGTAGGGCTTCCCTGGGGGCTCAGAGGTTAAAGAGTCTGCCTACCATGCAGGAGACCTGGGTTCGATCCCTGGGTCGAGAAGATCCCCTGGAGAAGGAAATGGCAACCCACTCCNTAAGTACAATTTGCATACCGTAAAACCTACTACTTCAGCTCTGCATTTCTGTGAATTTTGACAGGTAATATCATTTTGTAGGGCTTCCCTGGGGGCTCAGAGGTTAAAGAGTCTGCCTACCATGCAGGAGACCTGGGTTCGATCCCTGGGTCGAGAAGATCCCCTGGAGAAGGAAATGGCAACCCACTCCAGTATTCTTGCCTGGAGAATCCCATGGATGGAGGAGCCTGGTGGTCTACAGTCCACGGGGTCACAAAGAGTCGGACATGACTGAGCGACTTCACTTTTCACTTTCACTTTAATATTATTTTGTCACCTCCTTTACTATCAAGTTATCAAGACACAGAATTTTCCCATTACATCAAAGTTCTCTTTCAGAGTCAATTCCCTGTCCTTAGTCCCATTCCCTGGTAATACTGTTCTCCATCCTTGTAGTTTTTCCTTTGTAAAAATGTAATATAAATATAGAAGAGGCAGAGGAACCAGAGGTCTAATTGCCAACATCGATGGATCATCAAAAAAGCAAGAGAGTTCCAGAAAAACATCTATTTCTGTTTTACTGACTACTCCAAAGACTTTGTGTGGATCACAACAAATTATGAAAAATTCTTAAAGAAATGGGGATACCAGATCACCTTATCTGCCTCCTGAGAAATCTGTATGGAGGCCAAGAAGCAACAGTTAGAACTGAACATGGAACAACAGACTGGTTCCAAATAGGAAAAGGAGTACTTCAAGGCTGTATACTGTCACCCTGCTTATTTAACTTCTATGCAGAGTAAATCATGAGACACGCTGGGCTGGATGAAGCACAAGCTGGAATCAAAATTGCCAGGAGAAATATCAATAACCTCAGACATGCAGATGAAATTACCCTTATGGCAGAAAGCAAAGAACTAAAGAGCTTCTTGATGAAAGTGAAAGTGGAGAGTCAAAAAGCTGGCTTAAAACTCAACATTCAGAAAACAAAAAATCATAGCATCTAATCTCATCACTTCATGGCAAATAGGAAACAATGGAAACAGTGAGAGACTTTATTTTGGGGGGCTCCAAAATCACTGCAGATGGTGACTGTAGCCATGAAATTAAAAGACGCTTGCTCCTTGGAAGAAAAGAGACATTGCCAACAAAGTTCCGTCTAGTCAAAGCTATGGTTTTTCCAGTTGCCATGTATGGATGTGAGAACTGGACTATAGAGAAGGCTGAATGCTGAAGAATTGCTGCTTTTGAACTGTGGTGTTGGAGAAGACTCTTGAGAGTCCCTTGGACTGAGAGGAGATCCAACCAGTCCATCCTAAAGGAAATCAGCCCTGAATATTATTTGAAAGGACTGATGCTGAAGCTGAAACTCCAATACTTTTGGCCACTCAATGCAAAGAACGTACTCATTGGAAAAGACTCTGATGGGAAAGATTGAAGATAGGAGAAGGGGACAACTGAGGATGAGATGGTTGGATGGCATCACCAACTCAATGGACATGAGTTTGAGCACACTTCAGGAGTTGGTGATGGACAGGGATGCCTGGCGTGCTGCAGTCCATGGGGTGGCAGAGTCAAACATGATCGAGTGACTGAACTGAACTGATACAATATATAGTCTGTGTATGAATCTGGCTTCTTTTACTTAGTCTAGCACTTTTGAGACTCATATATGTTACCAAAAATACCTGTGCTGCGGCTGCTGCTGCTAAGTCACTTCAGTCGTGTCCGACTCTGCGTGACCCCATAGATGGCAGCCCACCAGGCTCCCCCATCTCTGGACTTCTCCAGGCAAGAACACTGGAGTGGGTTGCCATTTCCTACTCCAACGCGTGAAAGTGAAAGTGAAGTCACTCAGTCGTCCTAGCGACCCCATGGACTGCAGCCTACCAGGCTCCTCTGTCCATGGTATTTGCCAGGCGAGAGTACTGGAGTGGGTTGCCATTGCCTTTTTGCATACATATGTACAATTATTTCACATGTCACTTCAGTCGTGTCCGACTCTGCGTGACCCCATAGATGGCAGCCCACCAGGCTCCCCCATCTCTGGACTTCTCCAGGCAAGAACACTGGAGTGGGTTGCCATTTCCTACTCCAACGCGTGAAAGTGAAAGTGAAGTCACTCAGTCGTCCTAGCGACCCCATGGACTGCAGCCTACCAGGCTCCTCTGTCCATGGTATTTGCCAGGCGAGAGTACTGGAGTGGGTTGCCATTGCCTTTTTGCATACATATGTACAATTATTTCACACTATTTGTGGGAAAAACTTCATTTTTCACTGAATTCCCTTGGCACCTTTGTAAGAAATCAGTTGGCCTTAGATGTGGGTGTCTATTTTTATACTCTGTTCTGTACCACTGATACACGTGTCTATCCTTTCATCAATACCCCTATGTCTTAATCATTGAGTAAATAATCGATGAAGATTTATAATGAGTGTTGAAAACAGATAGTGTGGGTCCTCAAACTTTGGTCTTCTTTTTTCAAAAGTGTTTTTGGCATTCTAGATCCTTAGCATTTCCACATAAATTTGAAGATCACTTTATAATTTTCTTTTTGCATGTGTACACAATTTATTAATTTTGCATTCTAAGATATACACAAGGTCAGCATTTCACAAAACTTACTATTATTCCAAAAGCAGTTATCATGAAACACAGTGATTATATAAGTCAATCAAGCACAAAGAGCATCTATTAAATTTTCTTATCATNTGCATGTGTACACAATTTATTAATTTTGCATTCTAAGATATACACAAGGTCAGCATTTCACAAAACTTACTATTATTCCAAAAGCAGTTATCATGAAACACAGTGATTATATAAGTCAATCAAGCACAAAGAGCATCTATTAAATTTTCTTATCATGTCATCTCTTGTTTTCAAATAGAAGCTTGAAACATGATATAGTATTAGAATAGGAAGAGAAAATTTTACTTTATAACAATGATCACTTTCCAAATATTAGACTATATATAAAAATAAAGTACTGTCACCAAAGCTCATCTGAAGGCTAGCATCTCTATCTTTTATTTATTCCAAAACAACTCCTGCAGAAACTTAACTTTCTAGTCACTTTAAATGATAAAAATGAACCTTGGCTTAAATAGTAAAGTGAATCATCTTGCTTCCTAGTTCTCAAACCGGTGGAACAATTAATTTCATTTTCCTATCCCAAGTCTACCCCACCACAGAATTTCAGAAACAAATTTAAATATCATTACATTCTAAAGGTTACGTCTCAAGAGTCCTAAATTAGAGCCAAAAAATGATGGCTAAAAGTGTCCCTTAAGGCAAAGAAGACAGTAGAGAGAAGGTGGATAAATATCCTATAGGAGAAAACCATCTCTCAGTATTATATAGGCAGAAACTCTTAACATGGTTCTTTCATAAACAGAATAAACATACTGCATACCATTGAAGTAATTTTTCTTTAAAATGGCATCCTAGAGAACAATCTTCATAATATATAAATTCATGTTAAGTTTGAAGGATTATGGATTTTGCACAAGTGAAAGCCAATATGAGAGATAAAGCCATTAATGGCCATGATGGTGGTTATCACAATTTAAAATAAACAACACAGCTGATGCTGTAACAGAATTACTTACTGCAAGCTAAGTGATGGTTTCTTATAATTCAGAGAGAACAGGCTTCCCTTTGAGCCCTACAGTATTACTAGTCTGTGAGCACCCTCAAAGTACATCATCTTCCTTTAAAATTCAAGGATCTTTGCCTTCAAAAGACACAAATGCAGTAGTTTTCATTTCTTACATTCATTTAAAAATGGAATATTATGGTCCTAGCAGGCAAATTTGCATGTCAAATACGGACAACCCAACCACGATGCCTGAACACTGTAAGAAATCTACAGACATTTTGCACAGTTTTAAATAATAAATAACACAGCAATAGATTACACTCCGGTTTTTAAAACAGCTCTATCGCGATTTTCCTCTTTTAAACGTTAAATAACTTATGGTACTGCACATTTACTATCATGTACACTGTTGACAGCTCAAACAGCTTCTTAAAAGCAGAATGCACAATGACACTGACTTTGGCAGCTCCTAAAAGCTTCCTTGACCTTTTATTAAACTGGATTTTGATTCTGGTGACAACACAACAATCAAAATACAGTCAACAGGACCACTCACCACACGACAAAAACAAACGACTCTAATGACAAAAAAGTAGTCAGAAAGAAGCAGCAATAG
Source organism: Oreotragus oreotragus (assembly GCA_006410675.1). Taxonomy (NCBI): domain Eukaryota; kingdom Metazoa; phylum Chordata; class Mammalia; order Artiodactyla; family Bovidae; genus Oreotragus; species Oreotragus oreotragus. Next base: position 21,689 of record SJYX01008466.1, on the reverse strand, counting down.
AAACAATACGTAGCAATCAGACACATAAAGCCCCTTTTCTACCCTACCTTATGATAAATAGCTTATAACAGCACAACATTGAACGACAAGGCCCTTCAGGCCTCCTTACACCACCAGAGACCAGCTGTCAAGCTCCATGTATGCTTTTCTACATAGTGGTTTGTATGTAAATAACATTATTCATTCATTTGTAGGTGCTCCACACATCTGGTCAAGGCAGGAATTTCTTCTCCTTGAAAACACCACCTAGAAACATTAACAATATTTTATATAATCCTTAGGGCAACAGGTTTGAGGAAAATAATATCAACTGGGGTAGATAAGTCATAAGAAGCTGTGGTGACTAAATCCAGCATCCTGTAAGTCTGTTTACATTCTCAGCACTATAATCAATCCTCACATCCATACTCCAATAGCAAAGAAGTGATATGGATAGTAATGAAAGCAACGACATGTTTTTTCCCCTCTGTGAGAAATGGCAAGGAAGCGGGTCAAACAGGAAAGGGAAACAAAATAATGTACTTTAAACTGATGCAGGAAAAATAAAAATTTAATGTCATCGAAAGCAATTAATCTAATATTGTGAGGTAAAGAGATTTGAGACTTATATAGTCAAACAGGAGAACAACAACAAAAATCTCTCAAGCAAGAGAATTTCTGATCAACTCCAGCTGTCACGTCGCTGCTGGGGAAAAGAACCATTATCGAAAATACATATTAGTGCTTTCCTTAAACTATAGATCTAAAATAGGTGCTCTTTGAAGCACTGAGAAATTTTATATGTATATATATATATATATATGAATATACTCTAAGCAATCAAAAATGAGTATTTGAGATTTCATTATTAGCTCAAAATGAGATCAGCATAAAGAAACATAAGTAAGGTTACTACACTTGTAAAATCAAACTTTAGAGAAAAGTGGTGCCAAAACATAATGGCATCAAAATGGTTTAGATCAGTAACACTTTAATCCTCATTATGGATCAAAGTTCTCTGCGTTCCTCCCTGAATATATTATGCAGGAAACAGCAGTCAGAACACTGAATCAGAAATGGGTAAGTCACTTGGGTGAGAGATCATCCATCAAGATGAACGGAGAGCATGAATTGGAGCATGCTACTGGAGCGTCTGCGGTTGTGCTGCCTTTAGCCAGCAATTCTGAGGACAAGCCACTGCCGCTATTACTGCCATCCAAAATATCTGAACATGAACTGAGATCAGACAATTGTGGAGCCTCCGGAGACAGCATATTGGTGGTGCCTTGGAAGAGCCTCTTGGGCTGGCTTTCGGTCTCCATTTCACCTTTTCTTTTAAGAGGAGCAAGAACAGTGGGCCTAATGCACTTGATTGGACTCTGGCTTCTCCTGGTGGAAAAGCGTCTTGGGCTAGGAATGGGACTCGGTGGTAGCCCACTGCTGCTCACAAACATCTGCAAGGATGGTGAAAAACATTGCTTTCCAAATCCTCTGGTGGGTGATGGTGCCGGAGAAACAGGAGTGAAGTCAATCCTTTTAGGAGAATATAATTTCTCCTGCTTGTCAAAATCACTATCACTCAGGCTCAAGCTCTCATCCCATGACTGGCTTATCTGCATTGCAGTTTGCACTTCTCTTTCGTGCGCATATAATTTTCTTTAAAAATTTGCTAGTAGTTATACTGGAGTTGTGTTAAAATTATAGATCAGCTTAGGGCAAATTTCTATCTTAATAATATTGAATCTTAACTCATGAATATGAATATTTCTCTATTTAGATAATTTCTCTCAGCAATGGCTTGTCATTTTTAATATATAACTTTTGTATTTCCTTTGTTAAAGTCAGTCCTAGTTTATTTTTTAATATTATAGATGAAATTGTTTTAATTTCATTTCCAATTAGTCAGTGGTAGTATATATTTAATTTATTGTTTACATTGATCTTTCATTCAGCAATCTTGTTTAACTTATTGATTCTATCAGCTTTTTTCCCTACAGATTCCATCAGACTTGCCAGATGGACTATCATGTAATAAATGAAAAAGAATTTAACATGGTTGTCTTTTATTTCTTTTTTTTATCTTATGGTATAAACTGGAAACTCCTTTATAGTGTAGAAGAGAAAATGTTGACAGTGGACATCCTTGTCTTGTTCTTGGTCTTAGAGGAAAACATTCAGGCATTCACCATTAAGAATTATGCTAGCTGTAAGTTTTTTAATATATGTCTTTTTTTTTTTTCCTGATCGAGGCAGTTCTCTTCTCTATTTTGTTGAGAGCATCTATCATGAATAAAGATTAAATTCTGTCAAATGGCTCTTCTGTGTTTATTGAGACATTCAGGTAGTCTTTATTTTTTAATTATATTAATATGGTGAATTACATTGATTTTCAAATTATATATAATTTGCATTCCTGGGATAAATCCCACTTATTTATGTTATATGCTTCTTTTTAAATGTTGCATTCAGTTTACTATTTTATAAAAAGAGTTTGCACCTGTATTTATAAGGGATATTGGTCTGTACTTCTTTTGAGACATTTTTGGCTTTGGCATCAGAGTGATATTGGCTTCAGAGAATGTGTTTGGAAGTGTTTCCCTCTCCTCTATTGTCTGTAAAAGTGTGCAGGGTTAAATTTTTAAAAATTCTTCAAAATCTGAAATAATTTAATAGTGAAGTCATTTAAAACGTGGTAAGATTTTAAATTTCCATAATATAAATTTAAATTAAAACTTTTTTAATTGTATATTTTTTCATTTCATATCAGTTGTCCAATTTGTTGGCACAAAGTATTTCATGACATACCATTATAATACTTTTAATTTCGTAGGTATAGTAGTGATATACCTTTCATTCCTGAGTTTGATAATTGTCTTCTTTTTGTCTGACTAATCTAGCTAAAGTTTTATGAATTAATTTTTTTCTGGGCATTTTGTGCTACTATTGAGAGGTATATTACATCCACATATGTTACAAACCTAAAATACAGTGTTATAATTAATGCTTTTCATAATTTTACTTTTAAAGAAAGAGAATAAAAAAAGATATATCTATTCAGTGTGGATAATTTCTATTTATCTATCTTCAAGTTCACTGATTCTTTCTTCTACCATCTCAAACCTAATGCTGAGACTATGTAATGGATTATTGTTTTGATATAGCATTTTTCACCTCTAGAATTTCCCCTTGTTTTAAAAACATACTTTCCTTTAACTAGTCTTTGAAAATGTTTATAAGTGCTTTGAAATATTTGTCTTGAAATGGCAATCCACTCCAGGACTATTGCCTGGAAAATCCCATGGACAGAAGAGCCTAGTAGGCTACAGTCCATGGGGTCGCAAAGAGTCGGACACGACTGAGCAACTTCACTTCACTTCACTTCAAACCTAATATATGGACATACTTAGAGATAGTTTTATTGAATACTTGTAAGTCGCTGATTCCATCCAGCCATCTCATCCTCTGTCATCCCCTTCTCCTCCTGCCCCCAATTCCTCCCAGCGTCAGTACTTACAAGTACTCAATAAATACCCTCTTTCTTTATATCTCACAATTTCTTGTTGGAAGTGAACATTTAGCAATTCTGGATTCTGAGGTTTTTCCCCTTTCAGTGGTGGTGGTGTTTTCTTTTTCTTCCTATGTGGATGAATTTCTTTTCATGTAACTTGCCTGATCTGTGGAATCTGTCACTTCCATAATGTGTAATTGCTGTTCGTTCTTGCTGAGTTTATTTTTGTACTTTTACTTTCAAAATTTTAGCCTTGCTTCCTAGGGGTCATTACTATTTCTAAAGAGCTCAATGCTAAGAAGTTTTACTCAAACATCTTCAGCACTGTCTTACCTTCTGTCAATGAATCTGTGTGTAGGTTTCATAGCAGATGCAAAGTGCAAGCAGTTTTCAAGCCTTCAACCACTTTTACTTCCAGAAACGTTCAGGTCAGGTCTCTCCTCTATGTGCACAGAGTTGAGCAGTCAGCCAGGATGTATGAAAAGCTTACCAAGATCTTTTATCATTTTCTCATTTCAAGGATCTCCCTGTTAAGTTTCTGGCTAGTCCTCTAGTTTGCCCCTTATCCCAACAGAGACTGTAACCATAGGCTAATAGGGTTATAGGCCTTCTCTGTTCATTCCCTACTGAGTTTGCTACTTTTACTGACAATGCCTCCAAAGGTAGGTAGCTGTCAGCAACAGAAAATCTGCTGGCTTCAGGGCCAGCCTTTCTCTTGGGGAACTATCTTGCCAGCGGAACTAGAGAATGGGTGAAAGCAGCTGCAAATTAAGTAAGGCACATATTCCCAGTGTTCTTACTCAATGTTAAGTAGTTTTTTCATGAATAAACACTTCTAAGTGTTTTGGTCAGTTTCAAGAGCCATTAATCAAAATTTCTGGCAATTTTGTCCAGTGTTATTTTTTCAAGGAATAATTTGTAGAGTTCTTGTTCCGTTGTAGATAGAAGTCCTCCTGTTACTATTCTTCTTGTCATATTATACTGGCCCAGACAGTTGAATAGGAATAAGTGAACGGACAGCCTTCTCCCATCCTTGTTCTTAAAAAAGAAACTTTTAATATTCCACCATTAAAACATAATGTTTTCTAGATATTTTTGTGGATATACATTATCTAAGAAGCTCACTTCTTGCTGATTTTTTAAAAAAATCATTGATTGGATGCTTAATTGTATAAAAAGTTTTTACTACAACTATTATAATCGTATGATTTTTTTCTCCTCTATTCTATTAATATGGTGAGTTTATACTGATTGCTTTCCAAATGTTAAGGTAACTTTGCATTCCTAGAATAAACCCAGTTTAGTCACTGTGCATTACCTGTTGTGTATGTAATTGCAAGAGAGTGATTATGATGATGAACTGGAATATCTAAACTAGTTTATGAAGGAGGTGAGGTTATAAGGTACTAAAAATCATGCAAAAGTGTTTTTTGCATGATAAAAATCAAAGAATTGATAGGAATCAGGATACTAAAGTAAATCATGTGGAGAGACAGGAGCCACTAACTAGAGAGTAATATATTTAAAGTTGAGATTATATGTGTGTGCACTTATTGTTAATGATGAGATATAGGCAAGAACATGTCTGAGTGGCTAATGTAGAGTGTGAGACAATCTTATTAGAGATGGGAAGTTCAGGAAACTGTATAGGAGATGGAGTAAAAGAATCATCTCTGAATATTGTCATGAAAATATGACAGGAGTAGATTTACGATGCCTCTTTTCTTGTATCTTTTTTAAAAACCTACAGACCTCTTTATTAGTCTCCCTAATTCATAGAAGACTTTAGTTATGGGGTTTGCAGAGGTAAGAACACACAGAGTAGACTGTGGATTCCATAATCAAACACAAACAATAACAATAATGCTAATGTAGAATAAAACCAAGTGCTATTTCTCTAAGGGTATCAAAACCCCTTCCAGGACCTCTCCCTCTCAAATGGCCTTCAAGAATAGCAACATACAGGTCACACTCACCTTCTGAGATAGCCCACACTTTGTGGAGTATGTTTCTATTAAAATAAATCCAATTCTTACCAAAAAAAAAGAGAATAGAATATACATGATCATCTACATTTTACAATGAGAAATCATGTAAGCATGTTTTAACCAATTATAAAAATAATTTCCTCCAATTTTAATTAGAAACAAATAATTGTTTAAAATATTTTTCCACATCTTAAATTAGTACAAAACATCTTAGGTTGTCAGTTAGTCACTGTTTTCTTCTTTAAGATGAGGAGTGGGTTTCCATTTCCTTCTCCAGTGCATGAAAGTGAAAAGTGAAAGTGAAGTCGCTCAGTCGTGTCTGACTCTTCGCGACCCCATGGACTGCAGCCCACCAGACTCCTCTCCATGGGATTTTCCAGGCAAGAGTACTGGAGTGGGGTGCCACTGCCTTCTCCAGGTTGTGTATAGAAAGGTTTGATTTTGATGCTTTAAAAAGTTAGACTCCTGTTTTGTTTTGTTTTTTTACACTTAACATCAGTGAGCCTATGACATTCTTTTCTCTATTATCAAATTCACTATATATAATTAAATTTTGTCCCATGCCATGCCTTTTAGGCTCTGGCCTGTGGCTGATGAGGTCGAGTTTCCTTTCAAATGGCATAGAAGAAAAGGGTTATATATGTGTTATAGGTTTAATTTTTCCCTCTGTCTTAAAATCAATATTTTTTTAGGATCATCCACAAGTCACACAAGACTTGGTTTGGGGAGTTTATTTTGGGAGGGATATGTTAGTTAATATAGTTGTATAAACATCTGGTTCCTTTGGCAGATGGTTTTCTATTGGTCAGTACAGACAGCAAATGATGGGAACAAAAGCAGTGGAGGTATGAAGGTGCTCATGAGCTTTAGTTGACCCTTTCTTAACCAGTTAAGGGAAGAAAAGGCCTTTTGAAAAGGCAGTATTGGGTGATGAAGTCAGGCTGTATATGTTACTTACGGATTAGGTGACCTTTGGCTATTCTTTCATTGTTCAGACCTTCAGTTTTCTCAGTTGTAAAATGAGGATAATATAGTTCACCCTGACTACTCCCAAGGAGTATGACTATACTGAGGCACTAAAAATATAAGTAATGTTCAAAATGGGACCTGATTAAACTTAAAAGCTTTTGCACAGAAAAGGAAACTATAAGCAAGGTGAAAATATAACCCTCAGAATGGGAGAAAATAATAGCAAAGGAAACAACTGATGAAGGATTAATTTCCAAAATATACAAGCAGCTCATACAACTCAATACCAGAAAAGCTAACAACCCAATCAAAAAGTGGGGAAAAGACCTAAACAGATATTTCTCCAAACAAGACAGACAGATGGCTAGCAAACACATGAAAAGATGCTCAAATCACTCATTATTAGAGAAATGCAAATCAAAACTACAATGAGATCACACCAGTCAGAATGGCCATCATCAAAAAGTCTACAAACAATAAATGCTGGAGACAGTGTGGAGTAAGGGAATGCTCTTGCACTGCTGGTGGGAGTGAAAATTGCTACAGCCACTATGGAAGACAGTATGGAGATTTCTTTAAAAACTAGGAATAAAACCACTATGTGACCCAGCAATCCCACTCCTAGGCATATACCCTGAGGAAACCAAAACTGAAAAAGATATATATATCCCATGGTTCATTGCAGCACTATTTACAATAGCTCGAACATGGAAGCAACCTAGTTGCCCATCGACAGATGAATGAATAAAGAAGTTGTACATATACACAATGAAATATTACTCAGCCATAAAAAGGAACACATTTGAGTCAGTTCTAATGAGGTGGATGAACCTAGAGTGAAGTAAGTCAGAAAGAGAAAGAGAAATATCATATTCTAATGCACATATATGGAATCTAGAAGAATGGTACTGAAGAATTTATTTGCAGTGCAACAGTGGAGAAACAGACATAGAGAATAGACTTATGGGCATGGGGAGAGGGGGGGAGAGGATGAGATGTATGGAGAGAGTAACATGGAAACTTACATTACCATATGTAAAACAGAGAGCCAATGGGAATTTGCTGTATGTCTCAGGAAACTCAAAACAAGGACTCATATCAATCTAGAGGGGTGGGAAGGGGAGGGAGATGGGAAGGAGGTTCAAAGGGAGGGGAGTATATGTATACCTATGGCTGATTCATGTTGAGGTTTAACAGAAAGCAATAAAATTCTGTAAAGCAATTATCCTTCAGTTAAAAAAATAAATTAAAAAAAGAAAATTTAGTGCTGTCCCATTTATGGGTGGTTTTTCCCTTCTGTTTTCTGTGCTTTGAACAAAATAAAAATTAATTTCCAATAAGTAATAAAAAATGTATCGGGAAAAATAAAGTCATTTGTGTCAAAAAATATAAGTAATGTTCATTATGTGATTTCCAATGTTCATTTTGAGTCTGATATCCCTTCTTTCTGCTCTTTCTGAAGGAACCCAGTCTGACATCCTCCAGTCATGCATCTGTGTTAGAATAGGGTTGGAAAGTGGCAGGAATGTTAGGTCTGGGTTTTCACTTTACACAGACAGCCGCCCGACACAACAGAACTGAGCACATGAATAAATGACTAAGTTGTGAACTACACTGAATGCATTAATTGCTGTTCATTGTTGTTCAGTTGTTCAGTCACGTTCAATTCTTGGCAACCCCATGGACTGCAGCATGCCAGGCTGCCCTGTCCTTCACCATCTCCCGGAGCTTGCTCAAACTCGTGTCTGTAGGGTCAGTGATACCACCCAACAATCTTGTCTTCTGTTGTCACCTTCTCTTCTGCCTTCAATCTTTCCCAACATCTGCATCTTTTCTAATAAGTCAGATGTGAAACATCAGGTGGCCAGAGTATCGGAGATTCAGCTTCAGCATCACTCCTTCCAATGAATATTNCATATACACAATGAAATATTACTCAGCCATAAAAAGGAACACATTTGAGTCAGTTCTAATGAGGTGGATGAACCTAGAGTGAAGTAAGTCAGAAAGAGAAAGAGAAATATCATATTCTAATGCACATATATGGAATCTAGAAGAATGGTACTGAAGAATTTATTTGCAGTGCAACAGTGGAGAAACAGACATAGAGAATAGACTTATGGGCATGGGGAGAGGGGGGGAGAGGATGAGATGTATGGAGAGAGTAACATGGAAACTTACATTACCATATGTAAAACAGAGAGCCAATGGGAATTTGCTGTATGTCTCAGGAAACTCAAAACAAGGACTCATATCAATCTAGAGGGGTGGGAAGGGGAGGGAGATGGGAAGGAGGTTCAAAGGGAGGGGAGTATATGTATACCTATGGCTGATTCATGTTGAGGTTTAACAGAAAGCAATAAAATTCTGTAAAGCAATTATCCTTCAGTTAAAAAAATAAATTAAAAAAAGAAAATTTAGTGCTGTCCCATTTATGGGTGGTTTTTCCCTTCTGTTTTCTGTGCTTTGAACAAAATAAAAATTAATTTCCAATAAGTAATAAAAAATGTATCGGGAAAAATAAAGTCATTTGTGTCAAAAAATATAAGTAATGTTCATTATGTGATTTCCAATGTTCATTTTGAGTCTGATATCCCTTCTTTCTGCTCTTTCTGAAGGAACCCAGTCTGACATCCTCCAGTCATGCATCTGTGTTAGAATAGGGTTGGAAAGTGGCAGGAATGTTAGGTCTGGGTTTTCACTTTACACAGACAGCCGCCCGACACAACAGAACTGAGCACATGAATAAATGACTAAGTTGTGAACTACACTGAATGCATTAATTGCTGTTCATTGTTGTTCAGTTGTTCAGTCACGTTCAATTCTTGGCAACCCCATGGACTGCAGCATGCCAGGCTGCCCTGTCCTTCACCATCTCCCGGAGCTTGCTCAAACTCGTGTCTGTAGGGTCAGTGATACCACCCAACAATCTTGTCTTCTGTTGTCACCTTCTCTTCTGCCTTCAATCTTTCCCAACATCTGCATCTTTTCTAATAAGTCAGATGTGAAACATCAGGTGGCCAGAGTATCGGAGATTCAGCTTCAGCATCACTCCTTCCAATGAATATTCAGGATTCATTTCCTTTAGGATTCACTGGTTTGATCTCCTTGCAGTCCAAGGGTCTCTCAAGAGTCTTTCCAACACCACAATTCAAAAGCATCAATTCTTCAGCATTCAGCCTTCTTTATGGTCCAATGCTCACATCTATATGTGACTACTGGAAAAACCATAGTTTTAACTATATGGATCTTTGTCAGCAAAGTAATGTCTCTGCTTTTTAATATGCTGTCTAGGTTTGGCATAGCTTTTCTTCTAAGGAGCAAGCATCTTTTAATTTCATGACTGCAGTCACCATCTGCAGTGATTTTAGAGCCCCCCAAAATAGTTTCTCACTGTTTCCCCAGCTATTTGCCATGAAGTGATGGGACAGGATGCTATGATCTTAGTTTTTTGAATATTGAGTTTTAAGCCAGCTTTTTCACTCTCCTCTTTCAACTTCATCAAGAGGCTCTTTAGTTCCTCTTCACTTTCTGCCATAAGGGTGGCATCATCGGCATACCTGAGATTATTGATATTTCTCTTGGGCATCTTGATTCCAGCTCATGCTTCATCCAGCTCAGCATTTCACATGTGTACTCTGCATATAAGTTAAATATGCAAAGTGACAATATACAGTCTTGACATACATACTCCCAAATTGGAACCAGCTCGTTGTTCCATATCCAGTTCTAACTGTTGCTTCTTGACCTGCACACAGGTTTTTCAGGAGGCAAGAATCCATTAATATTTCTCCCCAACATTAGCATCTAAGACCTTCTGGCCTCAAGGCCATATTTTCCTGACCAATATTTCTAATTCTGGAGATTAGGTGGGGACACATGTTTATACTGAACAATTATGAATGCTTTGTTAGTGGGTAGTCTTAAGCATAACAATATTGAGCAATATCCTAAGACAGAAAGCTCTGATCAATTCTTCGGCTGTATTCTACTGACATTTTCTGGTCATTTTCATCCAGCAATAAGTGGGGTCACCTTTACTGAAAATCAATTTTGGTTTATTTCTGGGCTCTCTATTCTGTTCCATTGATCTATGTGTCTGTTTTTGTGCTAGTACTTTGCTGTTTTGATTACTATAGCTTTATAGTACTGTCTGAAGTCAGGGAGTATGGTACCTTCAACTTTTTTTTTTTTCTCAAGATTGCTTTGCCTATTCAAAGTCTTTTGTGGTCCCATCAAATTTTAGGATTATTTGTTCCAACTCATTCATTGGTTACAATGATTTTTATTTATTTATTTTTTGGTGGACTCTAGGGTTTTCTATATTTAATATTTTTCACTTTCATGCATTGGAGAAAGAAATGGCAACCCACTCCGGTGTTCTTGCCTGGAGAATCTCAGGGACGGGGGCGGGGTCACACAGAGTCGGACAGGACTGAAGCGACTTAGCAGCAGCAGCAGCATCTGAGAACAGGAATAGTTTCATTTCTTCCCTTCTAATTTGGATACGTTTGTTTCTTTTTCATGTTTGACTGTTGTGGATGAGACCTCCAACGCTGTGTTAAATAGAAACAGTGAGAGTGGGCATCTTTCCCTTATTCCTGATCTTAGAGGAAAAGCTTTCAATTTTTGACCATTTAATATGATGTTTTGTTATAAATGGCCTTTATTATGTTGAGGTATGTTCCTTCTATACTGATTTTGTTGCGTTTTTATCATGAATGGATGTTGAATTTTGTCAAACTTTTTCCACAGCTATTGAGATGGTCATAGGATTTTTACTCTTTGTTTACATGGTTTATCACATTGATTGCTTTGCAGATACTGAACCATTTTTGAAATCTCCTATGTTCCTGTGGCATTTCTTCTGGTCTCTTGAACTCTCACAGTTTATCTTGAGACTTAGCACTAGCTTATGATGTGTTCCATCTGTCACATGAATTGTTTTCTAAAGTTATTCCTCTATATTATATGGAAGTTCAGCCACTGGGAGGTGCTTGGATCTTTTTAATTTTTCCTTCTGCTTTTCCCCTTTTATTCTTATCTTCTCTCTCCTTAGATAGGTCCTCAAAACCCAGCCCTAAATCCATCTCTAGTGAACTGCCACCCTGCAGATCAGAATGAACCATTCTCAGATATCCTCCACTCTGCTTTTTTGAGAGATTACGCTAACGCTAAAATAGGGATCAAGCTCCATTTTAAAAAGAGCCAGGACTAGGATCTAGTAAGTTTAACCCATGGGAACATGTGCCTTGACTGAGTGATCTGACTGGTGCGGGGAGACTAACCAGAAGACAAAAGCTTTATCCAAACTGGTGCTAGCTTATCTGTCGGGGAGAAGCAGTTTACCCCCCACCCCCATCACCCCAGTCAAAGCTCGTCCCCTTTACCCTATACACATGCACTTTATTGAGCTAAAGCTGTAGAACAGTGCAGCCTTGATTTATGAGGGCTGCGTTTCTTCCCTGATCCTGGCTGGCACAGTGCTGGAGTCTTTGCTTTTATGTGTCCACATTAGGGGCAACTGGCGACCAGCTGTTGGAAACTGGTCTAAGAAAATAATAAAAATAAAAATATGCATGGACTATCCTGTCAGTCCAGGTTCTTGGTACCTGCCATCAGCCTTGGAATAAATAAGAGAGTCTTTCCCCTTTGGAATGAGATTTCTCTATGACAAACAGATTTATATTGTGCTGGAATGATTGGTAGGTACCAAGGGGGTCTTGCCTGAGAGCTAAGTTAATAATTGAGACTGTTAGAACAATAACTCACATAGTCCCCACCCCCTTTATCCCTGAAGGGTCTCCAAGTACTACATATGCAGTGTACTCCCAAGCCTGGGGTTCTTGTAACCCAGCTGTGACTGGGGTGAAAGGTAAACACCTGGGAGAGCCTGGACACAGGAGTGCTAACATTCTGTGAGTCTCCCCACTCAGGTGAGGGGTTACCATGGGGGCAGGAACCAATGGCAGAAGAAAAGGGCAAGTTGTTTGGCAGGAGGGGCTCCTCACATTCATGAGTACTGCTGTAGAGAGGGAAAAGGGAAAGAAGTCTCTTTAAAGGGAAAATTCTCTAAGCGTTCTGAATCATGGGTCCTTCCTAAGAATTTTGTGTACTCTATATGGGATACATGTAAACCACCTCAGGTTATTTATTTAACTTTATTTGCTGCAACTTTGAGGAAGGACTTCAGATGGCTTATAGAGCTTCTAGAACAAAACAGTTGATATTCAACTAGATGAAATAATGTAGACTGAGGACATATCTGGAGAAGGAAAGGACCTTAAGCCAGCATCTGTCAAACCAATTTACTCAGTTTTGTTGGGTGTAAATAGGTATTTCTTGAAAAGGTTGTTCTATAATCAAACAAATTAAGTAAACTTTGGGTAGAAAAAAAAAAGCTCTTTTTTTTTTCCATAGTGTTCTATAGAAGACACTTTGTGAAAAAATGGACCTATGCCACAATGATGTCTGGAATGAAGCAGTAATTTAAGTTCCAAGCTCCTTAGGAATCAAAGCAAAAAGGATATTTCAGATAAAGGAATATAGACTTGCTCTTTAGATAGAATGACACTTTCTTTAAAAATAAATTTCAAAAGAGATTTATCCTGTGAATTATTATACAAAGAGTACTAGATAATTTAATGGGTGTTGTCATCAGCAGCAATTTTTTTTAAGAAAAGGCAGACATGCTTTTATTATGGCCTTTTCTTCTTTTGACCCATAACACAATGTAGAGAACACTGAGAGGACATCAAAAAACAAAACAAAGCAAAACACAAGTTCCTAGAAGGAAGGATTGCCAGGTAAATTTAAATTTCAGATAACAAATGTTTCGGTTCAGTTCAGTTGCTCAGTCATCTCCGACTTTTTGTGACCCCATGAATCGTAGCACACCAGGCCTCCCTGTCCATCACCAACTCCCGGAGTCCACCCAAACCCATGTCCATAAAGTCGCTGATGCCATCCAGCCATCTCATCCTTGGTCGTCCCCTTCTCCTCCTGCCCCCAATTCCTCCCAGCATCAGGGTCTTTTCCAATGAGTCAGCTCTTTGCATGAGGTGGCCGAAGTATTGGTGTTTCAGCCTCAGCATCAGTCCTTCCAATGAACAACCAGGACTGATCTCCTTTAGGATGGACTGGTTGGATGTCCAAGTATTTAGCATGTCTAAAAACTGCACAGAATATACTTTACTATAAAAATGTTCATTCTTTAGTTGAAATTAAAATTTAATTGGGTGCCTTACATTTTTATTTGCTAAATCTAGCAACCTGACTAGAAGGTCAAAATTTGAGTCATATGTTTAATCATCCGGCAGCCTCCACTGCTGTTGAATCACCATGCCTGGCATTGCCACAGTCTTCTTTCAATTGACCCACAATGATGGGAAAGTCTACAAGTTGTCAAATCTGTCTTCACTTGCCCCACCAAATCTCAGGAGTTCCAGTTCTTATCTCTGCGTTTCCCCGGGACATGGACTTACTGATTCTTTGGAGTAGTCTCAAGCTGGCACTTAGCTCTTCAGTTCCCTGAAGCTGACGGTCAGTCTTAAGAAGAAACATTTATTTGGTTGTCAAGGGCAAGTACGGATTTTACCTTCTAGGCAAGCCTCCAGTATTTATCGCACTGTCTCTGCACTTGTAGTATATTATTAGCCTTTTATGCCCCCTCTGTCACCTGCTGAAATGAGAACGCAAGGTCTCTGGGCCTCTGCAGCCCTTTTCCCTTACATTAACTTAAGTCACACCAGATGTGGGCCTTTACTTCGTAGGAAGACTAATTGATTTCACTAGTCACAATACATCTATTGTTTTATTTTTTAAACACAAATAAACACTATGGTGGATTTGCTCTTCTTTCCCCTTTTCTACTTTTGCCAAAAGAGTCAAAGGTTATTCAATTAAAGGCATCTAGAAAGTGTGACAAAGAAATCTTATCAGTGGAATATATCTACCGTTAAAGGGAAAGAAAAGACAAGAAAGGAGGAAGACGATAAAGGATTGCAGGGAAGAGGGAAGGAAGCCTCTCAGGGACCAGCAGTAACTCTGATGGATGGCTGGTGTGGGTAAGACGTTATTATTTGTTATGTGAGTGTAGGGAGATGGCAGCCGAGCTGAGCAATACACCTGCTGGGCTCCAAGAAGCCAAAACAGCTGCACACAGTGATTTAGAAGCTTGCTACTTGGGGCTCCAGGAACGAATCAAGTGACAGCTCATAAAAAAAGAGGGTTTTATGATTCCCCCCCTCTTTCTGTAAGCAAACGGCCACATCATATGTTTTCCTAACACGGTCATAACTCAAAATTAAATCCCAGCCCAAGGTGTCAGCCTGGTGCCATGTCAGGACTGTAACGGCTTGTTTTAGAGGTTGTCATGGAGATGATGGAGAAAGGATGGGGGGGGTATGCTTTGGAGGTGGGAAAGGGTACAAAGCACTCTTTGCTTCAGTGTGGCTTAGGCACTTAAGAACAATTAGCGATTAGCGTAGGGTTTTGTTTTAAAGAACTGAGTTAACTAGCAGTGTTTAGTTGGTGATTTTATGCTACTTAAAAGCTCAATTCATAGTTGTTAAAATGGAAAGCACTGTCCCATGAGGGAGCTACCCCAGCCAGAATGAGTGAGTTGTGGCCCATGTGCTGCCAAGGTAAGGTTCTTAGAGGCAGTCTGTCTGCCTCACATTCCAAATCTCGTTACTGATTACACAAAATGGAGTGGAGTCAAGATACTCTTGGTAAATGCTGAATGAAAGTGTTTGGTCATAAAGAAAAAGGAAGCTTTCTAAAAGGGCTTTGAGATTGCTTCAGCTATAGTGTGAATATGCAAGGCCAAAGTGCTGTGGACCCCAATGATGTTAGATACATCTCCATGGAATGCTCAACCCAAAGGTGATGATAGTCTGTAGGGCTGTCAGATAAGCTCTTATGTAGCATTTGTTAGTATCGTGGATTTTATTTATTTATCAGGTAGTTACTGGGCATTAGACATCTTAAAAATGGTATAATGAATAACCACAAATGAACAAACAAAAGAATAAGTAAATGTAAACCAACTATGATTTTCTACTTCATTACTAAGAGTTCTATAACAGTACAATCACAGTGAAAAGAATAAAATAATGCTGTTCTTCCAAAGCCCAAATCCGCATAATCCCCGAGATTCAGACACTAGTGAAGACTCTTACTTTGACATTTTTGCTTGCAGAGAAGTCATTTGTCAATTTGCTCTCTGCTTGGAAGTCCCCACAGCTCTACTTTAAGCTACCTCCTGAACTCTCACTCAGCATCTGCAGCTGCCTGTGGTACATTTCACATAAATTCCATAGTTTTAAAACTAATTATTCTATTTCTTCTTCTCTAAATAATTTTTATCTTGGTTTTCTTCTTTTTATTGTGGTACAACATTAATCTTAGTCATCCAAACTCTAAGTATCAGATATAACTTTGGTTTCCCTTCTAGATCCAAATGGATACCACATACCACCCTTCCTTCTTGCACAATGTCCCTCAGGTCTATAACTTCCTGCACACTGCTGTGGTTATTCCCTAATTCAGCCCCATGGTTCCTCATGTGTCAGCTGCAGCCATTGCTTCCATTCAATCTCTTGTCCTTTAGTCTCTAAGCTCCCTTTCCATCCAGCAGTTACAACACACCTGGCATCTTGCTGCCAAGGTAAACTTCCCCAAATACGACTGCTTCCGAAAGCTCTAGTTACTCTTTAATTTCCCACAGAATAAAATTCATGTATTGTCATATGGCGTTTAGGGATCAATCTTGCTTTTATAGCTCCATTTCCTACTGATAACATATAAATATTCTGTATTAGCAAAAATAACATTGAATAATAAGTAAAATAAACTGATGTATCTATCACTATACTGCACATTTACATGTATATTTCTTCTTTCTATTTTTACAGTATTCTTATGAGGTAGGTACTGTTAATATGTTTTCAGATGATAATATTGAAGCACAGAGAAGTTATGTATCCTGCTCAAGGTCACCAATGAAACAGCTGGAATCTGACCTATGCAGGAGATTCAGACCCCACATGGTCTTAGAAACTGTACCATTACGTCTTCACAACAGCTTATTCTGCCTCTTGAAGAAAGCTTGGGTTCTCCTACCTCACTGCCTTGGCTTGATTATTTCCTTTTTCCTGATGACCTCTTGCCTCCTCTTCTTAACATAATGTGGAGCATTTTTGAAGTTCTATTCAAATGTCTACTTGTCCATTTAACACATGTGCTCCCAAAGAATTCTCTTTCCTCAGAATTACTGTAGAGTCCACCATCTCCACCATTCACGCCTGGTCAGATATTCACATGTCTTATTCTTCTCTGGATTCCCCTCACTACCTGACATAGTAACTTCTACTAGCGCTTCCTCAACTGGCAGAATCAAGAATTCTGAAATGAATTGTATCAGGGTCACATTTCAAACCTTAATTCTTTGTCCTCTCTCCTGGTAGTAAAACTTGTTTCTGCATCCTTTTACTTTTTAAAAATAATTTTCAACCCTTGGGCTGTGATTTTATTCCTTGAAACTATGCGTACTCTCCTTTCTCCTAAACTCCTGGGAACTATGGAGCAGGAAGGCACTGGGTCTAATAGTAGAACAGATGACATCAGACTTTGGGGCCATTAGATTAGGCTACTCAGCACTACACCCCTTCCTTTGGTAGCCTTTCAAGATGGCAGACTATCTCCTGCTTCCTCTGCTAGTCCTGAATCTCCCTGCTCAATGCTTTTGCTAGAGTGGCCTCCTTGGGCAGAGCTGCATCCTTAAAACTTAACCTCAGCCATTCCCAGGTCAATGTCCCTCAATAGTAACATATTTCCTGAGAGACTTTGCTACTACTACCCTTTGGGAAAACAATCAAATAGCAAATACTTAGATTTTGATGACTTACAAGGTGCTACCTCTTCCATGAATACCAAGATATTTGTTTAAGTGCATTTCTCTTTCAGCCTAAAGGAAAGAATATCTAATGGTGTGACATTTCAGACTTTATAGTGGAAGGGAAAACAGGGAGTTGTATGTGTAGCAGGGAAGACATTTCTGCATCATTGAATCATATAAGTCCTTTGCCATATGAAAGGATAACACTGAAAATGAGCATTCATGGCTTGACACTGCAGGAAAGTAAATCATACAAATATGAGAGCTGCCAGAATCCACAGTTAGTACAAACACTTTGTCAACTATTAAGTGTTTCCTCTACTGAAGAACAGCTGCTTCTAACACATACTAGGAATTGTAGAGTTTGAAAGAGACTGGGAACATGAATCATATCTGTGATATGAAGGGAATGTGCATCTCAGAAAAGCTGAGGAAGGATACTGGATTGTAGCAGTGACAGGGAAGGAAGAACATTTACCAGTCCTTACCATAATGTGCCTAATCACTAACCATCTTCTGTTAAGTTGGTAATGGTTCTGGGAGAGATGACACGCTAAACCACCCTTAAGTCCAAAAAATAGAATATGATTTTATGAACAACAAGGAGAAAATTTAGCTACCCATCAGATTACTGAGGGATGAGGTATGAAATGGGAAAGTTCTGTTAAGGATAGGAGGAAAAGGAAGGTTTGTTTACCTCTGGTGTTGCCAGGAAACCCTGGTTCTGGGATAGTACATGGTATGGCGGGCAGTGACCAAAACAGCAAAGGAACATGGAGAGTCTGGGAAGGAAGAAACCATGGGAGATGGTTGCAGGAACCACATGGTGACGAAGTCCAAAGACATATTTCCTCTAGTTTACTCCCTTTGTTAAATGAATCACTTGAGCAATAAAGCTTCAGGTAATCTAAGCAGATTACATATGCTATATCCTGAACCACAGATCACTTAATTGTGAGCAATTAAGTCTGCTATTTTAGTGCAGTCTGTGGGCTCAGCTGAATATTTCTATAATTAGTTGTAGACAAGGTGATATACTGTCTCTAGGTTTTTTTTGTTTCCTCAATTGTGAAATATGAATATGACCATAGAAGTTTATAAATAATTGACACAAAGTATTTGACAGCATTTTACACATATACTAAATGCTACATAAGAGAGCTGTATTTCTAGTAATATGTTATTAAGTATTTCCTTATGAAGATTGAATTTTCCCAGAGGATACTCCTAAAATTAATCTGCTCTATGAATAAAATTATTAAGCTGTATGTCTGTGTGGCAGCTACAAGGCTGCCAGATTAAGTTTATTGATGAGTTGTTTTCATTACATCCATGACTCCCTCCAATTATAAACATTTTATTATTCTGTAGTTTTAGAGGCCTATATTCCATGGGGACATTTTTAAAGCATTCCATCATCTTTTCTTAAAGCCTTATCTCCCATTAGTAATAAAATGAAGCTTACAGTTTCAAAGATCTAGCTCAAGAATTTTCAATCTCTGCTTTTTATTCACCCATCAAACATACATAAATTGTCTATCATATGTCCAGATTTGAGCTATGTACTGATAATAAAATCTGCTATCTAATTACTTTGTTACATACAGTCCTAGGTACAGATATTTACCATCTGGCTTTCTTCATCTGATTAAGTCCTATATAGGACCATTGCATAACTTTAATAGTTTACAAATTCCTGGGAATTTTATTCTGCCATCAAATGTTATTTTAAATTAAAAAGCAGTTTGTGACTCTATTTATGTGTGTATGTATATATATATATACATACACACATAGAAAGTGTATCACACACATATATAAAGTATATATAGATCTATTTTCTTTAAAGAATAATAATTTTAAAAATATACCTATAACTCAACTTAAAAATAAATTTATTTCACAAAAAAAAGCCAACACAAGCAAAGCAAACCATCAGCAAATTGAAAAGGCAACCTCATGAATGGGAAAAGATATTTGCTGCCAGTGTCAATTTCCCCAATTATAACATGTTTCCAAAAGTTCCAATCACTCCCTCCTTTACCTCAGAATAAAATTCACATACTGTCATGTGTTGCCTAAGGAACGGTCTTGCCTTTACAGCTCCATTTCCTACTGATAACAAATATAAATATCCTGTATTAGCAAGTGAAGTGAAGTGAAATTGCTCAGTCGTGTCTGACTCTTTGCGATCCCATGGACCGTAGTCTACCAGGCTTCTCTGTCCATGGGACTTTCCAGGCAAGAGTACTGGAGTGGGTTGCCATTTCCTTCTCCAGGGGATCTTCCTGACCCAGGGATCGAACCCAGGTCTCCTGCATTGCAGGCAGATGCTTTAACCTCTGAGCCACCAGGGGAGCCCATTGTATTAGCGAAAGTAACATTAAATAACAGTAAATAAAATATATCTTATGGAGTGGGAGAAAATATATGCATACCACATAACCAATATGGGGTTAATATCAAAATATATAAGGAACTGTTGTAACTTAATAGCAGCAAAACACACACACACACACACACACACACACACACACACACCTAAATAACCCAGTTTAAAAATGGGCAAATGACTTAAACAGACATTTTTCCACAAAAGATATACAGATGACCAACATGTATATGAAAAAGTGTTCAACATCACTCTTCATCAGGAAATGCAAGTCAAACTACAATGAGATATCACCCCACATCTGTGGGAATGTCTATTATCAAAAAGATAAGAGATAACAAATGCTAGAAAGGATGCAGAGAAAAGCGCATCGTTTGCACTGTTTTAGGAAACCAGCATGGGCACTGTGGAAAATGGCTTGGAGATTCCTCAATAAATTAAAAATGGAACTCCCATGTGATCCAGGAATATACCCATTTCTGGGTATATATCCAAAAGAAATGAAAAGAGGATTCTAAGGAGATATCTGCATTCCCATGTTCATGGCAACTTTATTACAACAGCCAAGATATGAAAACAGATTGTGTCCATCAGTGGAAGATGTGTACTTAGGAGTGGAATAGCTATGCTGCAGGGTATGTACTCTTTTAATTTTGGATAATGCTGAATTATGTCCTATAGTGTTTGAACTAAACTACACTGCTACCACGGTAATGAGTTCTCAGTTTTCTAAAGACTTGTCAAAGGATGAAACTGGAGCTTATTATACAGACTGAAGTAAGCCAGAAAGAAAAACACCAATACAGTATACTAACACATATATATGGAATTTAGAAAGATGGTAATGAGGACCCTGTATGCAAGACAGCAAAAGAGACACAGATGTGTAGAGCGGACTTTTGGACTCTGAGGGAGAGGGAGAGGGTGGGATGATTTGGGAGAATAGCATTGAAATATGTATACTATCTTGTAAGAAACGAATCGCCAGTCTATGTTCAATGCAGGATGCAAAAATAAATAAATAAATAAATAAATAAATAATTTTGTTGGAGTATAGTTGCTTTAAAATGTTGCATTCATTTGTACTGTACAGCAAAGTGAATCAGCTATATGTATACATATATCCCCTCTTCTGGATTTCCTTCCCATTTAGGTCACCATGAAGAACAGAGTTCCTTGTGCTATATACTATGTTCTAATTAGTTATCTATTTTATACTATAGCATTGAAATATGTATACTATCTTGTAAGAAACGAATCGCCAGTCTATGTTCAATGCAGGATGCAAAAATAAATAAATAAATAAATAAATAAATAATTTTGTTGGAGTATAGTTGCTTTAAAATGTTGCATTCATTTGTACTGTACAGCAAAGTGAATCAGCTATATGTATACATATATCCCCTCTTCTGGATTTCCTTCCCATTTAGGTCACCATGAAGAACAGAGTTCCTTGTGCTATATACTATGTTCTAATTAGTTATCTATTTTATACATATTATCAATAGTGTAAATATGTCAATCCCAGTCTCCCAATCCATCCCACCTCCCCCTTGCCCCTTTGGGATTCATGTTTGTTCTCTACATCTGAGTCCCTATTTTTGCTTTGTGAATAATATGGTTTATACCAATTTTTTCAGACTCACATATAGTTCTCTTTCTGACTTACTTCATTCTGTGTAACAGTCCTATGTCCATCCATGTTTCTACAAATGACCCAATTTCAGTCCTTTAATGGCTGAGTAATATTCCATTGTATATATATATACTATGTCTTCTTTATTCATTCCTCATTTGCTGACATTTGGGTTGTTTCCACATCCTGGCTATTATAAATAGTGCTACGTGTTGTGGCGGGGGGGGGCATGCGTCTTTCTGAAGCATCACTATGAACAAAGCTAGTGGAGATGATGGAATTCCAGTTGAGCTATTTCAAATCATAAAAGATGATGC
>SJYX01008465.1:306594-317822 GCA_006410675.1 Oreotragus oreotragus | reverse complement strand
ATTGGTGTTTTTCTTTCTGGCTTACTTCACTCTGTATGATCGGTTCCAGTTTCATCCGTCTTCATTTCAGTTCAGTTAAGTCTCTCAGTCGTGTCCGACTCTTTGCGACCCCATGAATCACAACACGCCAGGCCTCCCTATTCATCACCATCTCTCGGAGATCACTCAGACTCATGTCCCTCGAGTCCGTGGTGCTATCCAGCCATCTCATCCTTGGTCGTCCCCTTCTCCTCCTGCCCCCAATCCCTCCCAGCATCAGAGTCTTTTCCAATGAGTCAACTCTTCGCATGAGGTGGCCTAAGTACTGAAGTTTCAGCTTTAGCATCATTCCTTCCAAAGAAATCCCAGGGTTGATCTCCTTCAGAATGGACTGGTTGGCTCTCCTTGCAGTCCAAGGGACTCTCAAGAGTCTTCTTCAACACCACAGTTCAAAAGCATCAATTCTTTGGCCCTCAGCTTTCTTCACAGTCCAACTTTCACATACATACATGACCACAGGGAAAACCATAGCCTTGACTAGACGGACCTTAGTCGGCAAAGTAATGTCTCTGCTTTTGAATATATTATCTAGGTTGGTCATAACTTTTTTTCGAAGGAGTAAGTGTCTTCTAATTTCATGGCTGCAGTCACCATCTACAGTGATTTTGGAGCCCAAAATAATAAAGTCTGACACTGTTTCCACTGTTTCCCCATCTATTTCCCATGAAGTGATCGTATTAGAACTGATTCAAATGTATTTTTTTAATGGCTGAGTAATACTTCATTGTGTATATGTACCACAGCTTTCTTGCAGATCATCTATTTTTATTGTGTTTCCTGCCTAGGGAAGTTCCTTTAGCATGTGTTGTAAAAGTGGCTTAATGGTGGTGAATTCTTTTAACTTTTGCCTGTCTGGAAAGCTTTTGATTTCTCCTTCAAATCTGAAGGAGTCATGCTAGGTATTCTTGGTTGTAGGCTCTTTTTCATCACTTGGAATACATCATGCCATTCCCTTCTGGCTTGTAGAGTTTCTGTTGAGAAATCAGGTGATAACATTATGAGTTTTCTCTTGTATGTTATTTTTCTTGTTTCTACTGTTATTTTTAATAATTTATATTTGTTTTTAATTTTTGTAAGTTTGATTACTATGTGTCTTGATGTGTTCCTCCTTGGGTTTATCCTGCCTGGGACTTTCTGTGGTATCTGGACATGGATGACTTTTTTCCTTTCCCATGTTGGGTGATTTTTCAGCTATCATCTCTTCAAATATTTTCTTGGTCCCTTTCTCTCTGTCTTCTCTTTCTGAGACCCATACAATGTGAATATGGGTGAACTAAATTTTGTCTCAAAGCTTTGCTAAGCTTCTAGATGTCTTTTCATTATTTTTTTCTATATTCAATTTTGCAGCCTTGAGTTCCACCATTCTATCTTCCAGGTCACTTATTCTTTCTTCTACCTCAGTTACGCTGCTATTAATTCATTCTAGTATATTGTTCATCTCCATTTGTTTGTTCATTAGATTTTTTAGGTCCTTAGTAAACATTCCTTGCATCTTCTCAATCTTTGCCTCCAATCTTTTTTTCTGAGATCTTGAATCATCTTTACTATTATTATTCTGAACTGTTTTTCTGGAAGATTGTCTATCATTTCATTTAGTTGTTCTTCTGCATATTGATCTTCTTCCTTCATTCCTATTTATTTTCATTTTGGGGAGCTTTCTGTGATTGTGGTATTAGTTGTGGAGGCTGTTAGGACTGTAGTTTTTATTTCCTCTCTCTTCCCTCTGCTGAATAAGAATAAGAGGTTTCGGTAAGCTTCTGTAATAGTGAGCAGTGACTCACTGTGAAGAAAAGTGGGTCTTGCTCTCAGTTCAGTTCAGTTCAATCACTCAGTCATGTGTGACTCTTTGAAGTCATATTTCCTCTCTCTGCCCTCTGCTGGATGAGAATAAGAGGCTTCTTTAAGCTTCTGAAATAGTGAGTAGTGACTCACTGTGGAGAAAATAGGTCTTGCTCTCAGTTAAGTTCAGTTCACTCATTCAGTCATGTGTGACACTTTGAAGTCATATCCATCGAGTCACTGATGTCATCCAACCATCTCATCCTCTGTTGTCATCTCTTCCTGCCTTTAATCTTTCCAGGAATCAGGGTCTTTTCCAATGAGTCAGTTATTCACATCAGGGAGCCAAGTTATTGGAGCTTCAGTTTCAGCATCAGTCCTTCCAATGAATATTCAAGATAGATTTCCTTTATTATTGATCTCCTTGCTGTACAAGTGACTCTCAAGAGTCTTTTCCAACAGCATGGTTCAAAAGCATCAATTCTTTGGCACTCAGTTTTCTTTATAGTCCAACTCTCACATCCATGCATGACTCTGAAAAAAAAACATAGCTTTGACTAAATGGATATTTGTTGGCAAAGTAATGTCTCTGCTTTTCAATATGCTATCTAGGTTGGTCATAGCTCTTCTCGGAAGGAGCAAGCATCTTTTAATTTCATGTCTTCAGTCACCATCTTCAGTGATTTTGGAGCCCCCCAAAATAAAATATCACACTGTTTCCATTGTTTCTTTATCTACTTGCCATGAAGTAATAGAACTGGATGCCATGATCACAGTTTCTTGAATGATGAGTTTAAGCCAGATTTTTCACTCACCTCTTTCAGTTTCATCAAGAAACTCTTACTTCTTCATTTTCTGCCATAAGGATGGTGTCATCTACATAACCGAGGTTATTGATATTTCTCAAAGCAAATTAATTCCAGACTGTGTTTTATCTAGCCCAGAATTTTGCATGATGTACTCTGCATAGAACTTGAATAAGCAAGGTGGCAATATATTTCCTTGCCAATTTGGAACCAATCATTTTTCCTTGTGCAGTTCTAACTACTGCTTCTTGACTTGCATACAGATTTTTCAGGAGGCTGGTAAGGTGGTCTGGCATGCCCATCTCCTTTAGAATTTTCTACAGTTTGTTGTGATCCATACAGTCACAGGTTTTGGCATAGTCAATAAAGCTGAAGTAAATATTTCTGTAGAACTCTTTTGCTTTTTACACGATCCAACAGATGTTGGCAATTTGATCTCTGGTTGCTCTGCATTTTCTAAATCCAGGTTCAACATCTGGATGATTCATATACTGTTGTAATCTGGCTTGAAGAATTTTGAGCATTACTTTGCTAGTGTGTGAGATGAGTGCAATTGTGCGGTGTTTTGAATACTTTTGGCATTGCCCTTCTTTGAGATTGGAATGAAAACTGAACTTTTCAAATGCTGTTGCCACTGCTGAGTTTTCCAAAATCGCTGGCATATTGAGTGCAACACTTTCATAGTATCATCTTTTAGAATTTGCAATAACTTAGCTGGAATTCCATCACCTCCACTAGCTTTGTTGGTAGTGATGATTCCTAAGGTCCATTTGACTTCACTTTCCAGAATGTCTCACTTTAGGTGAGGGATCACTCCATCATGGTTATTTGGGCCATGAACATCTTTTTTTTTTTTTTTTTTTTTTTTGTATAGATTATCTGTGGATTCTTGCCACCTCTTCTTTATATCTTCTGCTTCTATTAGGTCCATGTCATTTCTATTCTCTATTGTACCCATCTTTGCATGAAATGTTCTCTTGGTATCTATAATTTTCTTGAAGAGATCCCTTGTGTTTTCCATTTTGTCATTTTCCTCATTTTTTTTTTTTTTGCACTGATCACTGAGGAAGGCTTTCTCATCTCTCCTTGCTATTCTTTGAAGTTCTGCATTCAGATGAGTATATCTTTCCTTTCATCCTTTGCCTTTAGATTCTCTTCTTTTCTCAGCTATTTGTAAGGCCTCCTCAGGCAACAATTATGATTTTTGCATTTATTTTTCTTGGAGATGATCTTGATCCCTGCCTCCTGTACAATGTCATGAACCTTCATCCATAGTTCTTCAGGTATCTGTCTACCAGATCTAATCACTTGAATCTATTTGTCACATCCACTGTATAAGCATTAGGGATTTGATCTAGGTCATACCTGAATGGGCAATGGGAAAGTGGTTTTCCCCACTTTCTTCAATTTAAGTCTGAATTTGGCAATACAAAATTAATGATCTGAGCTACAGTCAAATCCAGGTGTTGTTTTTACTGAATGTATAGAGCCTTTCCAACTTTGGCCAAAAAGAATATATTCAATCTGATTTTGGTATTGAACATGTAGTGATGTCCATATGTAGAGTACTCGCTTGTGTTGTTGGAAGAGGGGCTTTGCTATGACTAGTGTGTTCTCTTGGCAAAATTCTTTTAGCCTTTGTCCTGATTCATTTTGTGATCCAAGGCCAAATTTTCCTGTTGCTCCAGGTGTTTCTTGACTTCCTATTTTTGCATTCCTGTCCCCTATAATGAAAAGGACATCTTTTCTGAGTGTTAAGTCTAGAATATCTTGTATGACTTCACAGAAGCGTTTAACTTTTTCAGCATTACTGATTGGGGCATAGACTTATATTACTGTGGTATCAAATGGTTTGCCTGAAAATGAACAGAGATCATTCTGTCATTTATTGAGGATGCACCCAATTACTACATTTCAGACTTTTGCTTACTATGAGGGCTACTCCATTTCTTCTAAGGTATTCTTGTTCACAGTTGTAGATATAATGGTCATCTTAATTAAATTCACCTTTCCAGTACATTTTACTTCACTGATTTCTAAAATGCTGACATACATTCTTGTCATCTCCTGTTTGAACTTTTCTGTTTTACTTTAATTTATGGATATAACATTCCAGGTTCCTATAGAATATTGTCTTTTAGAGCATCAGACTTTACTTCCATCACCAGTCACATCCACAACTGGCATTGTCTTCAATTTGGCTCAGTCTCTTCCTTTTTTCTGGGATTATTTCTCCACTCTTCTCTGGTAGCATATTGGTCACCTAGAGACCTGGGGATTTCATCTTTAGTGGCCTATCTTTACCTTTCCATACTGTTTTCAAGGCAAGAATACCAAAGTGTTTTGACTTTCCCTTCTTCAGTGGACCATGTTTTATCAGAATTTTCCATCATGACCTGTCCTTCTGCAGTGGCTTTACATGGATGGCTCTTAGTTTCATTGAGTTAGACAGAGCTGTGATCCACGTGGTCAGTTGGATTAGTTTTCTGTGATTATGGTTTTCATTCTATGTGCTCACTGAGGGATAAATATAAGAGGCTAATGGAAGCTTTCAAATGGGAGAGACTGATGCTAGGAGAACTGGGTCATGCTGTCACATGGGGGCTGCATGGAGCTGGAGCAGCACCTGCACAGTGCTGGAGTGGTGGCTACATGGTGTTGGAATGACTTTGAGGAGATGCCCATTGTCCAAGGGCAAAGGAGAAGCCCCAGCAAGATGGTAGGAGGGGCAAAATCGCGTTTAGAATCAAACCCCATACCAGCAAGAGGTACTAAAAGGGCTCAAACAACCCTTGTGTGCATCTGAGATGAAACATTGTTTGAGTATCTCCTGTGGAGGTATTGGTCAGCAATGGACTGCCATAGGGCCTGGGGCTCTGAGTGCAGCAGACTAGGTTATGGCATAAGACCTTTTGAAGGAGGTCACCATTAATCCCAACTACCAGAACCTACACAGGGCTGGGAAATAGACTCTTAGAGGGAACAAACAGAACCTGTGTGCACCAGGACCCAGGAGAAAGGAGCAGTGACCCCGTAAGAGACTGGCCAAGGCTTGCTCATGAGTGTTCAGGAGTTTCTGGCAGAGGCATGTGTTGGCAGCTGCCTGCTGCAGAGTTGGGGGAACTGGGTGTGGCAGTGTGTTCATGGGATACTTTGAAGGAGGTGGCCATTTTCTACAATGCCTCCACCATAGTTTGGCCCCAGGTAAATAACAGGGAGGGAACACAACCACACTAATCAAAAGAACTTTGGATTAAAGATTTACTGAGCATGGGCTTCGCCATCAGAACAAGACCCAGTTTCCCCTCAGTCAGTGTCTCCCACCAGGAAACTTCCATAAGCCTCTTATCCTGCTATATAAGAGGACAGACAGACTGAAAACAACAATCACAGAAAATTAACCAATCTGATCATATGGACCACAACCTTGTCTGAATCAATGAATCTATGAGCCATGCTGTATAGGGCTACCAAAGACAGATGTGTCATAATGGAGATTTGTGACAAAATGTGGCCCACTGGAGAAGGGAATGGCAAACCATTTCAGTATTCTTGCCTTGAGAAACCCATGAACAGAATGAAAAAGAAAAAAAAAAAAAAAAAGAGAGGACAGTGAAAGATGAGCTTCCCATGTCGGTATGTGCCCAATATCTCCACTGGAGATCAGTGGAGAAATAACTCCAGAAAGAATGAAGAGACAGATCCAAAGCAAAAACAACACCCAGTTGTGGATATGACTGATAACAGAAGTAAATTCCGATGTTGTAAAGGGAAACATTGCACAGGAACCTGGAGTTAGGTCCATGAGTCAAGGCAAATTAGAAGAGGTCAAACAGAGGGCAAGAGCGAACATCAACATTTTAGGAATCAGAGAACTAAAATGGAATGGAATGGGGGAATTTAGCACAGATTACCATTTATGACTGATAATAGAAGTAAATTCCGATGTTGTAAAGGGAAACATTGCACAGGAACCTGGAGTTAGGTCCATGAGTCAAGGCAAATTAGAAGAGGTCAAACAGAGGGCAAGAGCGAACATCAACATTTTAGGAATCAGAGAACTAAAATGGAATGGAATGGGGGAATTTAGCACAGATTACCATTATATCTACTACTGTGGGCAAGAATCCCATAGAAGACATGGAGTAGCCCTCATAGTCAACAAGAGTACAAAATGTAGTACTTGTATGCAATCTCAAAAATTACAGAATTATCTCTCTTCTTTTCCAAGGCAAACCATTCAAAATCACAGTAATCCAAGTCTGTGCCCTGACAGAAATGTTGAAGAAGCTGAAGTTGAACGATTCTATGAAGACATATAAGACCTTCTAGAAATTACACACAAAAAAAGATGTCCTCTTCATTATAAGGGACTAGAATGTAAAAGTAAGAAGGAGATACCTGGAGCAACAGGAAAGTTTGGCTTTGGAGTACAGAAAGAAACAGGGCAAAGGCTAGTAGAGTTTTACCAAGACAACACATTGGTCATACTAAACGCCCTCTTCAAACAACACAAGAAAAGAATCTACACGTGGACATCACCAGATGGTCAATATTGATTATATTTTTTGCAGCCAAACATGGAGAAGCTCTATACAGATAGCATAAACAAGATTTGGAACAGATTGTGGCTAAAATCATTAACTCATTGTCAAATTCAGACTTATATTGAAGAAAGTAGGGAAAACTATGAGAGTAGTCAGGTATAACCTAAATCAAATCCCTTATTATTATACAGTGGAAGTGGGCAGTAGATTCAAGGGATTAGATATGATAGTAGAATGCTTGAAGAACTATGGATGGAGGTTCGTGACATTGTTCAGGAGACAGAGATCAAGACCATCCCCAAGAAAAAGAAATGTAAAAGGCAAAATGATTGTCTGAGGAGGCCTTACAAGAAGCTGAGAAAAGAAAGCCAAAGGCACAGGAGAAAAGGAAACATATACCCATTTGAATGCAGAGCTCCAAAGAATAGCAAGGAAAGATTTTTAAAAAAAGAAAAAAAGCCTTCCTCAGTGATAAATGCAAAGACATAGAGGAAACAATAGAATGGGAAAGACAATAGATCTATAGAGATATCAAGGGAACATTTCATGCAAAAATGTGCGCAATAAAGAACAGAAACATTATGGACCTAACAGAAACAGAAGATATTAAGAAAAGGTGGCAAATATACATTGAATAACTAAACAAAAAATAAATCTATATCCCAGGTAATCATGAAGGTATGATCACTCACCTAAAGCCAAACACCCTGAAATATGAAGTAAAGTGGGCTTTGGGAAGCATCACTATGAAAAAAGCTAGTGAAAGTGATGGAATTTTAGTTGAGCTGTTTCAAATCTTAGAAGATGATGTAGTGAAAGTGCTGCACTCAATATTCCAGCAAGTTTGGAAAACTCAGCAGTGGTCACAGGACTGGAAAAAGTCAGTTTTCATTCCAATGTCAAAGAAAGGCAATTCCAAAAAATCCTCAGACTACCACAAAATTACACTCATCTCACACCCTAATAAAGTAGTGACCAAAATTCTCCAAGAAAGGTTTCACTGAAATGTGAAACGTGAACTTCCAGATGTTCAAGCTGGATTTAGAAAAGGCAGAAGAACCAGAGTTCAAGTTGCCAACATCTATCTGTTTTTTTTGTTTTTTTTTTAATATATACTTTCCTTTTTTTTTTTTTTTCTTTATTTTACTTTATAGTACTCTATTGGTTTTGGCATACATTGACATGAATCTGCCACGGGTGTACACGAACTCCCAAACATGAACCCCCCTCCCACCTCCCACCCCACATCATCCCTCCGGATCATCCCCATACACCAGCCCCAAGAATCCTGCATCCTGCATCCTGCATCGAACATAGACTGGCAATTCATTTCTTACATGCTAGTATACATATTTCAATGCTATTCTCCCAAATCATCCCACCCTCTCCCTCTCCCTCTCCCTCTCCCTCTCCCTCTCCCTCAGAGTCCAAAAGTCCACTCTACACATCTGTGTCTCTTTTGCTGTCTTTCATACAGGGTCCTCCTTACCATCTTTCTAAATTCCATATATATGTGTTAGCATACTGTATTGGTGTTTTTCTTTCTGGCTTACTTCACTCTGTATAATTGGTTCCAGTTTCATCCATCTTATATCTGTTGAACCATCAAAAAAGCATGAGCATTTCAGACAATCATCTACTTCTGTTTTATTGACTGTGCCAGACATCACCAGATGGTAGACACCAAAATTAGATTGATTGTATTCTTTGCAGCCAAAGATGAAGAAGCTCTATACAGTCAGCAAAATCAAGACCAGGAGCTGACTGTGGCTCAGATCATGAGCTCTTAATTGCCAAATTCAGACTTAAATTGAAGAAAGTAGGGAAAACGACTAGACCATTCAAGGATGACCTAAATAAAATCCCTTATGATTATTCAGTGGAAGTGAGAAATAGATTTAAGGGACTAGATCTGATAGATAGAGTGCCTGATGAACTATGGATGGAGGTTCATGACATTGTACAGGTGCAGAAGACAGGGATCAAGACCATCCTCATGGAAAATAAATGCCAAAAATCAAAATGACTGTCTGGGGAGGCCTTATAAATAGCTGTGAAAAAAAGATAGGCTAGAAGCAAAGGAGAAAAGGAAAGATATAAGCATCTGAATGCAGAGTTCCAAAAAAAAAATAGCAAAAAGATGTAAGATACCCTTCCTCAGTGATCAGTGCAAAGAAATAGAGGAAAACTACAGAATGGGGAAGACTAGAGATCTCTTCAAGAAAATTAAAGATACCAAGGGAATATTTTATGCAAAGATGGGCTCGATAAAGGACAAAATTGGTATGGATCTAACAGAAGCAGAAGATATTAAGAGGTGGCAAGAATACACAGAACTGTACAAAGAGCTTCAAGACCCAGATAATCATGATAGTATGATCACTCACCTAGGTCCAGACATCCTGGAATGTGAAGTCAAGTAGGCCTTAGAAACCATCATTACAAACAGCTAGTGGAGGTGATGGAATTCCAGGTGAGCTGTTTCAAATCCTGAAAGATGATGCTGTGAAAGTGCTGCACTCAATATGCTAGCAAATTTGGAAAACTCAGCAGTGGCCACAGGACTAGAAAAGGTCAGTTTTCCTTCCAAACCTAAAGAAAGACAATGTCAAAGAATGCTCAAACTACCTCAAAATTGCACTCATCTCACACGGTAGTAAAGTAATGCTCAAAATTTTCCAAGCCAGGCTTCAGCAATATAACCATAAACTTCCAGATTTTCAAGCTGGTTTTAGAAAAGGCAGAGGAACCAGAGATTAAATTCCAGACATCCGCTGGATCATGGAAAAAGCAAGAGAGTTCTAGAAAAACATCTATTTCTGCTTTATTGACTATGCCAAGCCTTTGACTGGGTGGCTCACAATAAACAGTGGAAAATTCTGAAAGAGATGGGAATACCAGACCATCTGACATGCCTTTTGAGAATCCTGTATGCAGGTCAGGAAGCAACAGTTAGAACTGGACACAGAACAACAGACTGATTACAAATAGGAAAAGGAGTATATCAAGGCTGTATATTGTCACCCTGCTTATTTAACTTCTATGCAGAGTACATCATGAGAAACACTGGGTTGGAAGAAGCACAAGCTGGAATCAAGATTGCTGGGAGAAATCTCAGTAACCTCAGATATGCAGATAACACCACCCTTATGGCCTAAATTGAAGAAGAACTAAAAGGCCTCTTGATGAAAGTGAAAGAAGCGAGTGAAAAAGTTGGCTTATATCTCAACATTGAGAAAACGAAGATATGGCATCTGGTCCCATCACTTCATGGGAAATAGTTGGGGATACAGTGGAAACAGTGTCAGACTTTTTTTGGGGGGGGCGGGGGAGGGACTCCAAAATCACTGCAGATGGTGATTGCAGCCATGAAATTAAGAGACATTTACTCCTTAGAAAAAAAGT
The DNA here is from genome assembly GCA_006410675.1 of Oreotragus oreotragus. Taxonomy (NCBI): domain Eukaryota; kingdom Metazoa; phylum Chordata; class Mammalia; order Artiodactyla; family Bovidae; genus Oreotragus; species Oreotragus oreotragus. The sequence goes on along the minus strand of SJYX01008465.1, from coordinate 307,246 downwards.
TATACCAACCTAGATAGCATATTGAAAAGCAGAGACATTACTTTGTCAACAAAGGTCTGTCTAGTCAAGGTTATGGTTTTTCCAGGAGTCATGTATTGATGTGAGAGCTGGACTATAAAGAAAGCTGAGTGTCAAATAATTGATGCTTTTGAACTATGGTGTTGGAGAAGCTTGTTAAGATGCCCTTGGACTGCAAGGAGAACCAACCAGTCCATCCTAAACAAGATCAGTTCTGAGTATTCATTGGAAGCACAGATGTTGAAGCTGAAACTCCAATACTTTGGCCATCTGATGCAATGAGCTGACTCATTGGAAAAGACTCTGATGCTGGGAAAGATTGAGTGCAGGAGGAGAAAGGGATGACAGAAGATATGGACATGAGTTTGGCTGAACTCGGGAGTTGGTGATGAACAGAGAGGCCTGGTGTGCTGCAGTTCATGGGTTCTCAAAGAGTCGGATACACCTGAGGAACTGAACTGAATATTTGATTTTGTATTTGAAATTATTACATATATATTCAAAGTTCTTATGTTAACATTAAATTAAATGTTGATAGGTGCTACAAGATGTATTTGCATCTAATAGTGTAACTTAAGTGTAAAAGTTTAATTACAAGCTCACTTTCCAATATCCTTAAAAAAAAAAAAAAAAA
>SJYX01008465.1:285465-305111 GCA_006410675.1 Oreotragus oreotragus | reverse complement strand
AAAAAAAAAAAAAAAGCAATTACTGGCCTCAAAACCTTCAGTAAATTACCTAACCAAGATGGTAAAGATCCCTGAGCTGTTCCATCCACACACACACACATACACACACACACAAATACAATTAAACACTTAGTTTTTAACCTAAAGTTTTAACCTTTTAATATGTTAGGTTAAAATAGAGGATCAGTAATACATTTCAGTAAGGTGTTATTGCTCTGATAACAGCAATAGCACAGATTTGCATTATAAAAGGAATGAAGGCACAGGACAAAAGTAGACTGAAAAAAAAAAAAAAAGAAGAAGAAGAAGAAGAAGCCCAGAAAGTTAGATTAAACCAGATAAATTCCTTATACTAGGATTATTTAGGTCATTGGTAGAATAAGAGGAACATGGATGAGGTAAATAACTCCAGACTCTTAAAAAAAAAAAAAAATTACACTAATAAATGAGTACACCAAAGCTGCCAAAAACTAGATCAATTAAAAAAAAAAAAGTTGTGAACAATATGACAATAAAATTAGAAACCAATTCCATTTTAAGTAATAAAAGCGGTAAAACACTTAGGATCACATTTAACCAAACAGGTGCAAGTCTAATGTGCTGAAAACTACAAAACATTACTGAAATAAACCAAAGACAATCTAAATAAATAGAAATACAACCTATATTCATATATTGGAAGATTCAGTGATCTTAAGAGAATAATATTCTCAAGATCCAATGTGATTCTTATCAAAATTCTGTTACTTTTGCATAAAGGTACAACCTGATATAAAAAATCAATGTAGACAGTGGCATATGGATGGTATGTAATCCTGAATTGTTAAAAGGGTAGGGAGGTAAATATTAACAGAAAATATGCCAACCCAGGAGCATTGCTGGCTTCAGGGCTTCTTCATAAAATTTTAAAAAAAAGGAAGAAAAAAAATAAATGTAGAAAAACAAGAGAGACTTAGCCTAGTCAGAATTATATTGGGAAACAAAAAAGAACAAAAATGGGTTCATACACTTCTTGATTTCAAAAATTACAGGAAAACGGCAGGAGTTGATATAATGTAGCAGTAGTAAGAATATGCATGCAGAGCAAGGGAATAGAATAGAAAGTGCAGAAACAAACTCAGGATTTTTGACAATTTTCCAAAATCATTCAAGGAAAAAAGAATAGTCTTTTCAACAAATGTTACTGGAACAACTGTATATCTACATGTGAAAGAATGAACTTGAAGCCAACTCTCACACTATATATATATATATATATATGTATATATTAAAATTGGATCAAAGAGCAAAATGTAATAGCTAAAACTATAAAACTTTTAGAAGAAAATGTAAATCTTTTTGACTACGGATATCAGTGGTTTCCTAGATATTGCACAGATAAAAGATAAAAGCACAGATAATTAGACTTCACCAAAATTAAAACGCTGTGCGTGCCAAAGAACACTATCAGCAACATTAAAAGGTAATCAAAAGAATGGGAGAACACATCTGTGATATTTATAGCTAATGGTCAAATATCCAGAAATATAAAGACTTCTTACAAATATTTAGTGACAAATATACAGTTATAAATAAATAAAATTATTTGAATTCACATTTCTCCAAAGAACATATACACATGGCTAGCAAGCACATGAAACAACACTTAACACTGTTAGTCATTGTTAGTCAGATCATAACCACAATGAGATGCTACCTCACTTCTAATAAGATGGATTTATTTCTAAGGAAATGGCAAAATAGGGGAAATGTGCTAGTTTGCTGGTGCTGCCATAACAAGCCACAGAAGACTATGTGGTTTACAGAAGATACACTTACTCTTCACAGTTCTAGAGACTAGAAATCCAAGATCAAGGCATCAGTATGGTTGATTTCCTCTGAAGCCTCTCATCTAGACTTGCAGGTGGCTTTACTCTTGCTGTTTACTCACATGGCATTACCTATGAACACTTGGGTCCTAGTGTGTCTCAGTGTCCAAATTTCCTGTTCACTTGAGGACATCAACCTTAATGGATTGGGATCCACCCTAATGGATTCATTTTAATTTAATCTGCTCTTGAAAGATCCTATATCTACAGTTCCATTGTGTGGTGCTGGGAGTTAGGCCTTCAACATATAAATTTGGAAGGACTCAGTTTAGAACACAAGTAGGGTGTGGAGAAACTGAAATCCTCATACATAGATGGTGGGGATGTAAAATGCTTCAGCCACTGTGGGAAACAATTTGATAGTTCCTCAGAAAGGTAAATAAATGATTTACCATGTAATAAAAATATTCCATCCCTAAGTATATACACAAAAGAATTACAGACTGTGCCCATTTGTAACCATGTAAGATGATATATGTTAACTAAATTTATGGTGGTAATTGCTTTGCAACATACACTTCTAGTAAAGCATTATATTGTACACCTGAAATTAATATGGGCTGAGGAAACATCTGTAATTAGATAGTGGTGTTAGTGAATTCACTCAGTCATGTCTGACTCTTTGCGACCCCATGGACTGTAGCCTACGAGGCTCCGCCGTCGATGGGGTTTTCCAGGCAAGAATACGGTGGTTTGCCATTTCCTTCTCCAGGAGATCTTCCTGACCCAGGGACTGAACCCAGGTCTCCCACATTGTAGGCAGATGCTTTAGTGTCTGAACCATCAGCGAAAATAGTGCTGATGGTTGCACAGACTTGTGAATGTAATAAAAAACACTTGAACTGCACACTTTAAAATGCTGACTTTGATGGTATGTGAATTATATCACAATTTAGTAAAAACAAAACAATTTCAACTGAGGAAACCTGGGTGATTCTGATGCCAATTCCATTACATTTTACTTAAGGTGATAGTTCAGCCACTAGGAAGATGAGAAACATGCTGACCATTCTCTCCTGAGGCATGAAGGTTGCCAAGATTTTGAAGCCCTTCCACCATGTTTTGAATTCTTTATTTTCTGGAAAGCTTGTAGTAAGTGAAGCAATTAGATGTAAACAGAGAAAACAAGTAAAGGGGGGCAGAAAAGAAAGGAAATGCTGCTGTCAGATTCCTTCTTTAGGTAAATTAATCTAATTCATCCTTTGTCAAAAATCTTTATTCAGTTTAGTTAAATTTAAGATTATCCTCTTAATGATCTGTAATCATTGATCTCTCTCCCTCTTTGCCACACTTACACACACATACACACACATTCAAACACACCACACACAGGAAACAATTTTTTGAATTTGAATGCTGAATTTAAGGTAAATCATTCTTTCTGAAATAGTATGTCTTTATATCCTGAATAATGAGTCTGAAACTTACATGAATGACTTTCCTTTGAGGTGCCTAGTGACCTTATCCTTGAGGTTTACCCAATAGATGTATTTATTCATATATTTGTTTTAAATTTCTGCAGAAGCCAACTTGAAGATCCAGATCCCAGTGTATGTGCTTTACTGTAGTGGAAGAGTACTGGGGTGGGAAGGCCCACAGAGAAAGGAGACAGGAAAAAGGGGGCTAAAGAGGATGTACTGTCTTGCCTGACAGCTGCCATGTGACACTGCTGGAGAGGTGGGATTTCAGGCTATTCCAGCTAGGAGGTGAAGAGGCTGGATTTCTTACTCTCCAACTCTCCATCCCTAAGTGAGCTGTTCCCAGGAACACTAAATCTTAAACTCTGGCTTGCGTGTCCCTGCAGAAAGAAAAACAAATCAAGCAGAGTTGCAGGAATCTACTGTGTAGAGGGGTTTCCCAGGTGTTGCTAGTGGTAAAGAACCCACCTTTTAATGAAGGAAACATAAGAGATGCAGGTTTGATCCCTGGATCAAGAAGATCCCCTGGAGGAATAAATGACAACCCGTCAATATTTTTGCCTGGAAGATACCTTGGAAAAAGGAACCTGGTGAGTCACAAAGAGTTTTAAATGAGTGAAGGGACAGGTTGCAGACTTGTAGAAAGATGAATGCCAGGGATATGTAAGTAGGACACCGACAGCATCCACTGAGTACATCCTTAAATTCATTAATCTACATGATTCTCCATCAAAAAAAGAGAATACACCAAAAAATAGATGTCACACTTACCCTGAAATACAGTAGAGGAAAAAATACAAATACATGTAAAGATTCCTGGTCAGACTAGTCATCCCAGTGGGACTGTATTAGTAGTGCCCACTTTCAATCTCAAAATTGTCCCATTTTGGAAAATAAATTTAAAGTTTATATATTATATATGTAAACCATAAATCAAAAGCAAGAATAAGGCATCAAACACATAAATCATATATATCACTACAAGTAAAGTTTGAAGTCATTAGAATAATCCATACAATTTAAATCACTTTACTTTTGAGCCCTCAGAATCTCACCTGGAGAACATAAATAATACAGAAGCAGAGATGAGTATATTGCTGTACAGAAATAGATAAGGGTTTTGCTCCAAAGAGGTACAGGCAGGTGTCACAGATGCTACTCACTCCCTTCCAGGCCATCACAATACAGTAAACATTGCAATAAAGAAAGTAGTGATTTTTTTCTGCTTTCCCAGTGCATCTAAAAATTATATTTACACTGCATTTTAGTCTATTAAATATGAAATAGCATTCTGTCTAAAAAAACAATGTATGTGACTTAATTAAAAATATTTTATTGCTAAAATTTGCTGTTCATCACTTCAGCCTTCAGTGACACATAATCCTTTTGCATACTTACATCAAAGATCCCTGCCCACAGATCATTATAACAAATATAAGAATAATGAAAAGTTTAAATATTGGGAGACTTACCAAAATGTGACCCAGAGACAGAAAGTGAGCAAACACTGTTGAGAAAATGGCCCAAACAGACGTTAAATGCAGAGTTATGATGCACTTTCAATTTGTGAAAGATTCAGTATCTTCCAAGCACACTAAAGTGAGGTATTATATTCAATTTCTTCAACAAATGATTTCAGGAAGTTTATTCGTAGTAACTAACTTAATGCTTCTTATGGTACTGTCATGGAATTGAGGAAGACTTTCTACTTTCCATACCTGATGTTGTAAAGTGTCCTTCAATTTCAGTAGGACTGGGACTTGTACACACACGTGCAGTTTGGTTCCTGGGGCCTTGTTTTTAAGTCCACACTTTAAATTCATAAAATTAACACATAAATGCAATTAAAACATTGAGTTTTAGCTTACAGCATGTCTATGAGTAAGTCATGGACATGCATTATTATTATTAAAAGTAGTATTATTAACTTCAGTCTTCTATAGTGGCTTGGTGGTAAAGAAAATACCTGGAATGCAGGAGATATGGGTTTTATTCCTGAGTTAGAAAGATCCCCTGGAGAAGGAAATGGCAACTCACTCCAGTACTCTTGCCTGGGAAATCCCATGGATAGGAGAGCCCGGTGTGCTACAGTCTATGGGGTCACAAAGAGTCAGATAGAACGTAGGGGCTAAACAACAAGACAAAATTATTATTTTACCTATATAATCAATTAACCTCATTTATCTATAAATTAATTAGTCAGTTAATTATTACCTGTATTGTTAACAATTTTTCATATTAATTGCATGAACCTAGGTTAAGTAAATGATATTTTAGGCTAGAGAGTTGCTTTTACATTTGTTTATTTATTTATTTTAAAATTTCCAGGACTTTTCTCCTTCACTTTCTCATTTCCATTTAATAATTTTTCATGTTTTCCTTATGTCTGTCAAAAATTTAGATATTCAAATGAATGCATTGACCTGGGAAAAAATAACAGGTGACTTAAAAAAATGATCAAAAGTTTAAAGAAGCAGCAGATCAGAAAGAACCTAGAATTCCAGTTTCTTAGTGATTTACACTGGAGCAAGTCCATAATATTGACTAAGAAATGTCCATGAAATATTCAACTTATCAAAACAGAGAGGGTAGTTTGGTAGTGTCAGGCACTCTGCTGAACTATCAAGTGTCAGATTGGCCAATGAAAGCAACATTCCAGAATGAAATAATTAAATTATTAAAGTAATTAAATAATTAAAATCACTCACTGAAGTGGAACAGGCACATCTAAAACCTAAAGATGTTCTGTTTATCACTATAGCCCTCAGGCCAGGGAGACCTCCCCAGATCTGGGGCTTTTCTCACCAATGAGGAGCTCCAAATAAAAGAGTTCCTGGAGTTTTCTGAATTCTGGGAGAGGTGAGGAGTAGAAAACACTGGGTACTGAGTCAGAGTGGGAAATATTGTTCATAGGTTGCCCCCAAAATTTTGCCCCATAAATTGGTCTCAACAGAAGCACCTGAAGAAGGCCTCTGCCCTAAACCTAAGATAGAGAGTCCCCAAAAAGAAGTGAAGGTTTTAAACTCCTGGAAGGCAGAGCTTCAACTTATTTACAAAACAATAGACTCAAAGAGAGAAATAGACTCAAAGACGTGGGAAACAAACATGATTAATAAAGGGAATAATTGGGTAATGGGGCAGCACTGGCTGCAAGGTGCTGGAGAGGCGGCTGCACTGCACTAGAGCAACTGTGAAGAGATGTCCCACGTCCAAGGGCAGAGAAGCCCCAGCAAGAGGGTAGGCACAGGAGCCGTGGTTGGGCTGTGTTGGAGTGATTTTGAGGAGACACCCCATGTCCAAGGGCAAAGGGCAGGCCCAGCAAGACGGTAGGAGGGGCAAAATCATGTTCAGAATAAAACCCCATATCCGCCAGAGACACTCAGGGGGCTCAAATAAACATTGTGTCCACCAGGACACAGAGACCCCCACAAACACTGAGACAGAACTGAGTTTGAGTGTCTCCTGCAGAGGTATGGATCAGCAGTGGACTGCCATAGGGGCAGAGTTTCTGGGTGCAGCAGTCCTGGGTATGGCATTAGTCCTCTTGGAGGAGATAACCATTAACTGGACTAGAGAGCCACTAGAACTTACACTGGATTGGGGAAACAGACTCTTGGAGGGCAAAAACAATTTCGTGTGTACCAGGACCCAGGAGAAAGGAGCAGTGACCTCCACAAGAGACTGACCAAGATGTGCCCGTGAGTGTCCTGGAGTTTCCTGCAGAGGCACGAGTCTGTGGTGTCCTGCTGCAGGGTTGGGAGGAAAGAGGTCACCATTATCTTCATTACTTCCACCATAGTTTGGCCCCAGGTAAATAACAGGGAGGGAAAAAAGCCCCACCCATTAACAGGAAATTGGATTAAAAATTTACTGATCATGACACTGCCTATCAGATTAAGACCCAGTTTTCCCCTCAATCCCTCTCTCCCATCAGGAAACTTCCATAAGCCTCTTATCCTTCTCCAGTAGAGGGCACACCGACTGAAAATCACAATCACAGGAAACTAATCAGTCTGATCACATGGGCCACAACCTTGTGTAACTCAGTGAAACTATGAGCCATGCTGTGTAGTGCTATCCAAGACAGACAGGTAATGGTGGAGAGTTCTGACAAAACGTGGTCCACTGGGGAAGGGAATGACAAATCACTTCAGCATTCTTGCCTTGAGAACCCCATGAACAGAATGAAAAGAAAAAAAGACAGGACATTGAAAGATGAGCTCCCCAGGTCGGTAGGTGCTCAATATGCTACTGGTGATCAGTGGAGAAATAATACCAGAAAGAATGAAGAGACAGATTCAAAGCAAAATCATCATGCAGTTTTGGATGTGACTGGTGATGGAAGTAAAGTTCAATGCTGTAAAGAGTAGTATTGCACAGGAGCCTGGAACGTTCAGTCCATGAATCACGGCAAATTGGAAGTGGTCAAACAGGAGACGGAAAGAGTGAATATCGACAATTTAGGAATCAACTACCTAATACGGATTGGAATGGGTGAATTTAACACAGGTGACCATTACATCTGCTACTGCAGGCAGGAATCCCTTAAAAGAAATGGAGTTGCCATCATAGTCAACAAAAAAGTCCAAAATGCAGTGCTTGGATGAAATCTCAAAAATGACAGAATGATCTCTGTTCTTTTCTAAGACAAACCATTCAGTATTACAGTAACCCAAATCTATTCCCTGACCAGTAATGCTCAAGAAGCTGAAGTTAAACAGTTGTAAAAAGACATACATGACCTTCTAGAAATAAGACCCTGCAAAAATGTCCTTTTCATTACAGGGGACTGGGATGCAAAAGTAGAAAGTCATGAAATAGCTGGAGTAACAGAAAATTTGGCTTTGGAGTAAAGAATGAAGGAGGGCAAAGGCTAATAAAGTTTTACCAAGAGAACACACTGGTCATAGCAAACACTCTTCTTCCAACAACACAAGAGAAGACTCTACACGTGTACATCATGAGATGGTCAATACTGAAATCAGATTGATTATATTCTTTGCAGCCAAAGATGGAGAAGTTCTATACAGTCAGCAAAAACAAGACTGGGAGTTGACTGTGGATCAGATGATGAACTCCTTATTGCCAAATTCAGACACAAATTAAAGAGAGTAGGGAAAACGACTAGACCATTCAGGTATGCCCTAAACCAAATCCCTTATGATTATACAGTGGAAGTGAGCAATAGATTGAAGGGATCAGATCTGATACACAGATTGCCTGAGGAACTGTGGACAGAAGTTTGTGAGATTGTGCAGGAGACAAGGATCAAGTCAATTTGCAAGAAAAAGTAGTGCAAAAAGGCAAAATGATTGTCTGAGGAGGCCTTATAAATTGCTGAGAAAATAAGAAAAGTCAAAGACAAAGGAGAAAAGGAAGCATACCCATTTGAATACAGAGATTCAAAGAATAGCAAGGAGAAAAAGGAAAGCCTTCCTGTGATCAATGCAAAGAAATAGAGGAAAACAATAGAATGGGAAACACTAGAGATCTTCAAGAAAAGTAGATATAACAAAGGAATATTTCATGCAAATATGGTCACAACAAAGGACAGAAATGGTATGGACCTAACTGAAGCAGGAGGTATTAAGAAGAGGTGGGAATAATACACAGAAGATCTATACAGAAAAGATTTTCATGACCCTGATGACGACAATGGTGTGATCACTCACGTAGAACCACACGTCCTGGAAAAGGAAGTCAAATGGTCCTTAGGAAGCATCAGTATGAACAAAGCTAGTGGAGGTGACAAGTTCCAGTTGATCTATTTCAAATCCTAAATGATGATGCTGTCAAAGTGCTTCACTCAATATTCCAGCAAATTTGGAAAACACAGCAGTGGCCACAGGACTGGAAAGTGTAAGTTTTCATTTCAATCTCAAAAAAAGGCAATGCCACAGAATGCTCAAACTACCGCATAATTGACTTATCTCATGCTCTAGCAAAGTAATGCTCAAAATTCTCCAAGTCAGGCTTCAACAATACATGAACCGTGAACTTCCAGATGTTCAAGCTGGAGTTAGAAAATGCAGACAAACCAGAGATCAATATGTCAAAATCCGTTAGATCATGGAAAAGGAAAGAGATTTCCAAAAATTATCTACTTCTGCTTTATTGACTATGCCAAGGCCTTTGACAGTGTGGATCACAACAAACTTAGAAAAATTCTTCAAGAGATGTGAAATGGGGCCACAAGGCCACCTGACACACCTCCTGAGAAATCTTTATGGTGGTAAGGAAGAAACAGTTAGAACTGGACATGGAACAACAGTTCAGTTCCGTTCAGTTCCTCAGTCGTGTCTGACTTTCTGCGACCCCAAGAATCACAGCACACCAGGCCTCCCTGTCCATCACCATCTCCCAGAGTTCATGCAAACTCATGTCCATCGAATCAGTGATGCCATCTAGCCATCTCATCCTCTGTCATCCCCTTTTCCTCCAGCCCCCAATCCCTCCCAGCATCAGAGTCTTTTCCAATGAGTCAACTCTTTGCATGAGGTGGCCAAAATACTGGAGTTTCAGCTTTAGCATCATTACTTCCAAAGAACACCCAGGACTGATCTCCTTCAGAATGCACTTGTTGGATGTCCTTGAGTCCAAGGGACTCTCAAGAGTCTTCTTCAACACCAAAGTTCAGAAATTTTAATTCTTCGGTGCTCAGCTTTCTTCACAGTCCAACTCTCACATCCATACATGCCCACTGGAAAAACCATAGCCTTGACTAGATGGACACTTGTTGGCAAAGTAATGTCTCTGCTTTTCAATATTCTATCTAGCTTGGTCATAAATTTTCTTCCAAAGAGTAAGTGTTTTAATTTCATGGATGCAGTCATGATCTGCATTGATTTTGGAGCCCCCAAAATAAAGTCCTGACTCTTTCCACTGTTTCCCCATCTATTTCCCATGAAGTGATGGAACCAGATGCCACGATCTTAGTTTTCTGAATGTTGAGCTTTAAGCCAACATTTTCACACTCCTCTTTCACTTTCATCAAGAGATTTTTTTAGTTCCTCTTCATTTTCTGCCATAAGGGTGGTATCATCTGCATATCTGAGGTTATTGATATTTTCCCCAGCAATCTTGATTCCAGCTTGTGCTTCTTCCAGCCCACCATTTCTCATGAAGTACTCTGCATATAAGTTAANAGCTTTAAGCCAACTTTTTCACTCTCCTCTTTCACTTTCATCAAGAGGCTTTTTAGCTCCTCCTCACTTATTAGCATCAAGGTGGGTAAAATACAAATACAGCATTCTAAATATGTGTTTTCCCTGTCACAATGTTATAGTTTTATTTTCTGGATGAATGATCATTACATAAGATTACCCAAGCTAAAAAGCAAGAAATTATTGATTTATGATAAATTTCCAATCTGTACCTTCCTAAGGTCACTTTTCATATCTTTAGTTCTACTTATATGTTTGAGCAGATAATTAATTGGTAGTTAACTTCATTATTTTAAAAATTAGTATCTTTTAAAGGTTGCTGTCAGATCACTAAATTAAATAAAGATAATTCTATATCCACAAGAAAAAGAATCACATTCTATTTTATTTCAGTTTTCAAACTGTGCTAAAGTATATTTTTAAATCAAATTTGGCATGCGAGGCAGACTCTAAACATGTAGAAGTGAACTTATTTGAATAAGAACAAAGTTTCTTCTAATATTGCAGCATATGTTTTGAACACAAAGCAAAAACAAGGATCAAGATATGCTTGAAATGCAAATCAAACCTAAATGAGACATCACGTCACATCTGTAAGGATGACTTTTACTGGAAACCCAAAAAATAACAAATGTTGATGAGATGTGAAGAAAATGGAACCCTTGTACATTACTGATGAGAACAGTGCAACTGCTATGAAAAGCATTATGATGTTTCCCCAAAAAAGTGAAAAACTGAACTATAATATTATATAATAATTCACCAATACTACTTCTGGGTATATTCAAAGAAATTGAAATCAGAATCTCAAAAAAATATCTGGCTCTTATGCTCAAAGCAGCATTATTCACGTAGGAAAACTATGGATGGATAAAGAAAAGGTGATACATATGTGTGTGTGTTTATGTCTGTGTGTGTGCATTAATGAAGAATTATTCAACCCTAAAAAAGAAGAAAATCCTTCCACTCATGACAACATGAATAAACCCGAGACACATTATATTAAGTGAAATAACCCAGAAACAGAAAGACAAATACTGCATGATCTCACTTATATGTGGCATCTGAAACAGTCAGAGTCATAAAAACAGAGAGTAGAATGGAGGGTGCCAGAGGTAGGGAATTGGGGAGAATATGAAGATGTTGGTCAAAGGGGTTCAAAGTTTCTGTTATACAAGAAAAATAAATTTCTCAATATTTAATTACAACATAGTGAACGTTAACAATACTATATTGTGTTCTTGAAATTTGCTAAATGATATCTATATGAAGTGATGGATATACTAATTAGCTTGATTGTGGTGGTCTTTCACAAAATGTACAAATACCAAATCATCAAGTTGCACACCTTAAAATTTTTAAATTCCAATTTTTCAATTATATCACCAAAAAAGCCTAAGAAAAGCTAGTCAATCAAGATATTTATGTTTAAATTCTGAGGAATCTGAAAGATTGTATTTGATAGAAATTAACAAAGTGCATATGAATGTCCAATGACAGTACTTTTCATCAAAAAGCCATTTGTTCATGTAGCATTTTTTCAAAATAGCATTTGACCAATGCTTGTACAACTAAACACAACTACTTGGCTCGAAAGTTCTGTGATGTACAAAATCAAAATATAACTGCAATTAACAAGTTATTCAAAAGAGTATTTTAGAGCAAATAAAGATAGCTCCAAAGCAGACAATTTTAAAAGGTTTTAAATAGAGGTAGTATTATTACAGTCAGCATAGGAACTTTCAGAATTAAGCTCTGAAGAAAACACTTACTTGGATGTGCTCCATCATGTTTGCTGTTTTTTTAAAAAAAAGTATAATTGATTTAGGAATACAATCAATAACATACACCAAACTAGTGGCTAACAGTGTTGCTGAATAGGCTTCTTTTATCAGACTCGCTTATTAAACAGACAAGAAATAGCTGAAGTTAGCATATAATATATTTGCATGTAAATTGTGTTTCTAAAACTATTAAATATAGTTTATTTTAATAGATTAAGTATTACCCTCTTTAAAATTTACAAAATCAATTTGCATATCCAGACCTTTAAAACTGGTAATGAAATTTTAAATGGTACATCCTGTAGATGAGTAATTATCCACACTCTAGTTTATTAAGGTCTAACTTTGATAATTTTTATTTTATTAAACCGAAGACATATTTTTAGTGAGGAAAACCGTTTCTGATGGTATTTTGTTACATACCTTTGTATGTTACAGAAAAAGACAATTTTAATTTCTATATAAGTTATTATTCGAAAGTTTACTTTGAAAAAATGAGGTGATGGAATGTCAGAACAAAACAACTAAAAGAAAAATAGGGAACATAAGCAAGTTATTCCCCCTTTGCTCTTCAGTTAAAGTCAAGATTTTAGTCACTATCACAGTTTATACCTAAACAGAGCAGTTCCATAAAAAAATTTAGAAACAAGAGGAAAAATGCTCAGTATGAATTCTATGTCTATACATCATTCTAGTTTATACCATTAATGTAAAAATATGTTTTTAATCAGAAATACAAATGACAAACATCTGAGTATATATTGAATATAACCTATGAGTTAAATATTCAATTAAATAGCAATGAGATACAGTTTGACTGATGAATTATCATACCTTTTAATAATGAGAATAATAATGTTGCCTAGAGTATAGTGAATATGTCCTCCTAGGTATTCACAGGTTGTAATTAAATTAGTATCTCTAGTTTGAAATCATCTTGGCAGTGTTTATCTCCTCTCTCAGCTTCCTCCACCATGCCCCCAAAGATCAGTACAGTTCCTAGTATACAGCAAGACTTTAAAAAGAGATTACTATTCTGTGACCAAAATATTTCATCTCTAAGAATCGATAATTATAAGGAATAAAAACTGGGCCACACCACTGTGGAAAAAGACATTTAAAGGAAAAATATTAGTAAGAGGCAAAACAGGAAACAGTAGATGTTTGACTACAGGTAAATAGATGACTACACAGTATTTCTATGTAAAAAACTCTGTGAAGCTATCTAAAATTATATTTTATAAGAATATTAATGATATGAAAAAATACAATATATGTGAAGTGTGCAATAGAAAATAAAATTATATAATCCAATTTGCTAAAAATAAAGAAGCATGCACAAAGCTTGCTGCTAAGTCGCTTCAGTCATGTCTGACTCTGTGCGACCCCATAGATGGCAGCCCACCAGGCTCCCCCATCCCTGGGACTCTCTAGGCAAGAATACTGGAGTGGGTTGCCATTTCACAAAGCTTAGAAAGTTTGAAAGCACACATGAGACAGAGGATATAGACGGATGATGATTGATGGCTAGATACATAGAAATAAGCCAGACAGAAAATTGATTATTCCTTAGCAGAATTACAGGTAAATTTTATTTTCTTCTCTTTTGCCCTCCTAGGATGAATATGTATTAGTTTTATTGTTTTTTTTTTTTTTAAAGAACATGCTATAAACTCAAGGACATGCATTTTATTACATTATTTATCACATTTTAATTGTTTAGAAGAGTAACAGCTGTAGTTGTAACATTTAATAAATATTTTATTTTGGTGAAATCTGACTCCTTCTCCATTTGGTCCTTCATTCAGTCCTATATGTACCTTTAGATCATGATTTACACAGAAATTAGCAGAGTATAGTTTTTAAATAATGACACTGCTCTTGAATGCAGCAATTCAAAAGTAAAATGTAAGTTAATAAATTCTTCATAAAAATGACACTGTTTCACAGAAGGGCACTACCAGAGATTGCTGGTTGATTAAACTTTCAGTAAGATACATTTGTTTTCTAGTTCCATACTTATTGATTCTGTAGTAATAAGTGCAATGCAGAATTAATGTTTGTACTACCTCAGCACAACAAGCCTGTTGTTTTCTTATCAGAACATTATGTTTCCTATTTTACTTCTTAATTTCCTAGATATATCAAGAAAAAGAAAATGAGGTTAAAACAAAACAAACAAACAAAAAAACTGGCACCTGAGGCTCCAACTTATATCATCTAAAAATAAAATGGGAGATGTAAGAGTTTATATGAAAACAAAGAAAATTTTAACATATCAGAAACTGAAATTACAAAATTATATGATGCTGAAATAAAAATATTAACTTTAAGTATTTTTTTTCTGTATTAGAAAAATGTCTAATACTTGGGTACAACTATCTTCTTTCCATGTTACTGATTTTCAATAATGACTCTTGTAATGGAAAACCTGGAACAAATATGAATGCTAAACTGAATATTGCTTTATTTTCTTCTTTGGTTTGCAAAATTTTCTGCTAATATGCACTGTGAATCATGGTAACATATTCAACTTCCAGATATATGAAGATTCAATAGGAAAAAAGTTTACTTTCAAATGACATCACAATAGACTTCTTTCTAAAACTTCAGCATCTTAAATAACAACAGTAAAGGGGACAAGTAGTAATAGTGTTCTCTGGTCATTCTACATTTAGTCATAAATTAATTTGGGGATTATTTCATCTTTTATTTTTTAAAATTAGGACATAGAAAACTCAAGATGACTGTTAAACATTATCAGTATAGTGTTAGGAAATATAGGCAACCTATAATTTTTAAGGTGTTTTAGCCTGTTTATCTCTCATTTACTATATAAATTTTGAAATATTTTGTAGGTAAATGGAGAGTTTTAATTATTGCCTACATTGCTTCAAAGTAAGATTAATCCATTTCTTAGATCTTGACAGTTTCAATTAGATGTTATAGGTTTCAAACTTTATATTAATTAGTGTAGGACATGGCATCCGTTCCCATCACTTCATGGGAAATAGATGGGGAAACAGTGTCAGACTTTATTTTGGGGGGCTCCAAAATCACTGTAGATGGTGATTGCAGCCATGAAATTAAAAGACACTTACTCCTTGAAAGAAAAGTTATGACCAACCTAGATAGCATATTGAAAAGCAGAGACATTACTTTGCCAACAAAGGTCCGTCTAGTCAAGGCTATGGTTTTTCCAGTAGTCATATATAAATGTGAGAGTTGAACTGTGAAGAGGGCTGAGCACCAAAGAATTGATGCTTTTGAACTGCGGTGTTGGAGAAGACTCTTGAGAGTCCCTTGGACTGTAAGGGGATCCAACCAATCCATTCTAAAGGAGATCAGCCCTGGGTGGTCTTTGGAAGGATTGATGCTAAAGCTGAAACTCCAGTACTTCGGCCATCTCATGTGAAGATTTGACTCATTGGAAAAGACTCTGATGCTGGGAGGGATTGGGAGCAGGAGGAGAAGGGGATGAAAGAGGATGAGATGGCTGGATGGCATCACTGACTCAATGGATGTGAGTCTGAGTGAACTCCAGGAGTTGGTGATGGACAAGGAGGCCTGGCATGAAGCAATTCATGGGGTCATAAAGAGTTGGACATGACTGAGCGACTAAACTGAACTGAACTGAGACTAAACAAAACAAAACAAAAAAACTGGACCCAAATATGCAAGAGATCAGCATAAGAAAAGTTATTTCCCATACTTTTTTTTTGAAAGTCACTCAGTCATGTACAACTCTTTGCTACCCCATGGACTATATGGTCCATGGAATTCTCTAGGTATGAATACTGGAGTGTATAGCCTTTCCCTTCTCCAGGGGATCTTCCCACCCAGGGATTGAACCCAGGTCTCCCTCATTGCAGGCGGATTCTTTACCAGCTGAGCCACAAGGGAAGCTCAAGAATATCAGAGTAAGTAGCCTGTCCCTTCTCCAGCAGATCTTCCCAACCGAGGAAACGAACCAGGGTCTTCAGCCTTGCAGGCAGATTCTTTACCGACTGAGCTATTTCCCATAGTAGTCCATGGAATTTCCAAGTATACAGAGTATGGAGAGTGTCTCCACACCAAAATCATTAGAATTAAAACTGAGGACAACTTCTCTAATATCAGTTTGGAGTTTCCAACGCTTCCCTGGGAATCATATTCCAAGTCAAACAGCTCTCAGAACCCTGACCTTTTGTATTTTTATAGAGGCTTAATTACACAGGCATGGCGTGTGTTGGCCATTGGTGACTGAACTCAATCTCCAGCTCCTCCTCCTTCCCTGGAGTCAGAAGTTGTAATGAAAGTTCCAATCCAATATCTTCTGCTTCTGTTCCAATCCTAACAGACGCAGAAGATAAAAGAAGAAATGTCAAGAACACACAGAACTATACATAAATGATCTTCATTACCCAGATATCCATGATGGTGTGATCACTCACCTAGATCCAGACACCTGGAATACGAAGTCTAGTGGGCCTTAGGAAGCATTACTACAAACAAAGCTAGTGGAGGTGATGGAATTCCAGTTGAACTACTTCAAATCCTAAAAGATGATGCTGTGAAAGTGCTGCACTCAATATGCCAGCAAATTTGGAAAACTCAGTAGTGGCCACAGGACTGAAAAAGGTCAGTTTTCATTCCAATCCCAAAGAAAGGCAATGCCAAAGAATGCTCAAACTACCGCACAATTGCACTCATCTCACATGCTAGTAAAGTAATGCTCAAAATTCTCCAAGCCAGGCTTCAACAGGACATGAACCATGAACTTCCAGATGTTTAAGCTGGTTTTAGAAAAGGCAGAAGAATCAGAGATCAAAATTGCCAACATCTGTTGGATCATCAAAAAAGCAAGAGAATTCCAGGAAAATGTCTACTTCTGTTGTATCGATTACGCCAAAGCCTTTGAGTGTGTAGATCACAACAAACAATGGAGAAGTCTTCAAGAGATAGGAATACCAGACCACCTTACCTACCTCCCAAGAAATCTATATGCAGGTCAGGAAACAACAGGAGAACTGGACACAGAGCAACTGATTTGTTCCAAATTGGGAAAGGAGTACGTCAGGGCTGTATACAGTCACTCTGCTAATTTAACTTAGATGCAGAATACATCATGCAAAATGCCAGGCTAGATAAAGCACAAACTGGAATTAAGATTGCCAGAAGAAATAGCAATAACCTCAGATATGCAGATAATATCACCCTTATGGCAGAAAGTGAGGAAGAACTAAAGAGCCTCTTGATGAAAGTGAAAGAGGACAGGGAAAAAGCTGCTTTAAAATTCAGCATTCAAAAAGCAAAGATCATGGCATCCTGTCCCATTACTTCATGGCAAATAGATGGGGAAACAATGGAAACAGTGACAAGCTTTATTTTCTTGGGCTCCAACATCACTGCAGATGGTGACTGCAGCCATGAAATTAAAAAAATATTTGCTCCTTGGAAGAAAATTTATGACCAACCTAGACAGCATATTAAGAAGCAGAGACATTACTTAGTCAAAAAAGGTCCATCTAGTCAAAGCTATGGTTTTCCAGTGGTCATATATGGGTGTGAGAATTGGACTATAAAGAAAACTGAGTGCCGAAAAATTGATGCTTTTGAACTCTGGTGTTGAATACAAATGAGATACTTTACTACTTGCTTGTATGGAACACATTTTTATTCTGGTGTTCTGAGTTTTACAATGAGAGGAAGACATATAATAGAACTCATTTCTGAGTATATTGATGCCTAGTTAGCTCCATCAGCTAATAACTAAAGTTTATTCCTCTTGTTAGAGAGTACTCCTTTCCTCTGCTTTCAGGAATAATGCCTGTAGTTCATTGGAACTCTATATGTGCTTTCATTGGTACATACCTTAAACTCTTACTTTGAGTCCCAAATCTGTTACAGCACTAAAGAAAGACTGATCATAAATAAATCTAAGTATGCTAAGCGCTGGCGGTGCAGGCGGCTGCGACCCAGCGCATTAACGCGGCCAAGAGAAGTTACTGCACCTCTGAGGTCAGAGGCAGTGGCCAAGAGTGCCAGGCTGCGACGGCACAGGAACAGCCAAGAGAAGCTACCCAAGTCCGAGGTCAGTGGCGGCCAGGAGGAGACACCCCGTGTCCGAGGTCAGTGGCAGCCAGGAGGAGACAGCCTGCGTCCGAGGTCAGGGGCGGCAGCCAAGAGGAGCTACCCCGCATCTGAGGCCAGGTGCACCTGGGAGGAGCCACCCCGCGCCCGAGGCCAGGGGCAGCAGCCGAGAGGAGCCACCCCGTGCTGGAGTCCAGGGGTGGCGGCTGGGAGGAGCAACCCTAGGAGTGGCGGCTGCTTCAGCGCAGGAGGGCCTAGTGGAGCTATCCCACGTTGAAGGTCAGGAAGGGCGGTGGTAAGGAGATACCCCTAGTCCAAGGTAAGGAGCAGCAGCTGTGCTTTGCTAGAGCAGCCGTGAAGAGATACCCCACGCCCAAGGTAAGAGAAACCCAAGTAAGATGATAGGTGTTGCAAGAGGGCATCTGAGGGCAGACACACTGAAACCACACTCACAAAAAACTAGTCAATCTAATCACACTAGGACCACAGCCTTGTCTAACTCAGTGAAACCAAGCCATGCCTGCAGGGTAACCCAAGACAGGCGGGTCTTGGTGGAGAGGTCTGACAGAATGTGGTCCACTGGAGAAGGGAATGGCAAACCACTTCAGTATTCTTGCCTTGAGAACCCCATGAACAGAATGAAAAGGCAAAATGACAGGATACTGAAAGAGGAACTCCCCAGGTCAGTAGGTGCCCAATATGCTACTGGAGATCAGTGGAGAAATAACTACAGAAAGAATGAAGGGATGGAGCCAAAGCAAAAACAAAACCCAGCTGTGGATGTGACTGGTGATAAAACAAGGTCTGATGCTGGAAAGAGCAATATGCATAAGAACCTGGAATGTCAGGTCCATGAATCAAGGCAAATTGGAAGTGGTCAAACAAGAGATGGCAAGAGTGAACGTCGACATTCTAGGAATCAGCGAACTAAAATGGACTGGAATGGGTGAATTTAACTCAGATGACCATTATATCTACTACTGCAGGCAGAAATCCTTCAGAAGAAATGGAGTAGCCATCATGGTCAACAAAAGAGTCCGAAATGCACTACTTGGATGCAATCTCAAAAACGACAGAATGATCTCTGTTCATCTCCAAGGCAAACCAATCAATATCACGGTTATCCAGGTCTATGCCTCAACCAGTAATGCTGAAGAAGCTGAAGCTCAACGGTTCTATGAAGACCTACAAGATCTTTTAGAACTAACACCCCCAAAAGATGTCCTTTTCATTATAGGGGACTGGAATGCAAAATTAGGGAGTCAAGAAACACCTGGAGTAACAGGCAAATTTGGCCTTGGAATGCAGAATGAAGCAGGGCAAAGACTAATAGAGTTTTGC
>SJYX01008465.1:275025-285117 GCA_006410675.1 Oreotragus oreotragus | reverse complement strand
CAGGTTAGGTGGTCTGGTATTCCCATCTCTTTCAGAATTTTCCACAGTTTATTGTGATCCACACAGTCAAAGGCTTTGGCATAGTCAATAAAGCAGAAATAGATGTTTTTCGGGAACTCTCTTGCTTTTTCCATGATCCAGTAGATGCTGGAAATTTGATCTCTGGTTTCTCTGCCTTTTCTAAAACCAGCTTAAACATCAGGGAGTTCACGGTTCATGTATTGCTGAAGCCTGGCTTGGAGAATTTTGAGCATTACTTTACTAGCATGTGAGATGAGGGCTATTGTGTGGTAGTTTGAGCATTCTTTGGCATTGCCTTTCTTTGGGATTGGAATGAAAACTGACCTTTTCCATTCCTGTGGCCACTGCTGAGTTTTCCAAATTTGCTGGCATATTGAGTGTAGCACTTTCACAGCATCATCTTTCAGGATTTGAAACAGCTCAGTTGCTCAGTTGTGTCTAATTCCGTGCAGCATGTCAGTCTTCCCTGTCCTTCAGCATCTCCAAAAGCTTGCTCAAACTCATGTCTGTTGTATCAGTGATGCAAGACAATCATCTTACCCTCTGTAATCCTCATCTCCTACTGCCTTCAATCATTCCCAGCTTCACAGTCTTTTGTAATGAGTTGACTCTTCATATCAAGTGGCCGAAGTATTGGAGTTTCAGCTTCAGCACCAGTCCTTCTAATGAATATTCATGATTGACTTCCTTAGGATTGACTAGTTTGATCTTGCAGTCCAAGGGACTCTCAAGAGTCTTCTCCAACACCACAACTCAAAAGTATCAAATCTTTAGCATTCAGCCTCCTTTATCCGTACATGACTACTGGAAAAACCATAGTTTTGACTAGACAGAACTTTGTTGGCAAAACAATGTCTCTGTTTTTTAATATCCTGTCTAGGTTTGTCATAGCTTTCCTTCCAAGAAGCAACTGTCTTTTAATTTAATGGCTACAGTCATCTGCAGTGATTTTGAAGCCTCCCAAAATAAAGTCTGTCACTGTTTCCTTTGTTTCCCCATCTATTCACTATGAAGTGATGGGACCAGATGCCATGATCTTTGTTTTTTGAATGTTGAATTTTAAGCCAACTTTTTCACTGTCCTCTTTCACCTTCGTCAGGAGGCTCTTTAGTTCCTCTTCACTTTCTACCATAAGAGTGGCGTCATCTGCATATCTGAGGTTACTGATGTTTCTCCAGGAAAATTTGATTCCAGCTTGTGTTTCATCCAACCCAGCATTTCACATGATGTACTCTGCATATAAGTTAAATAGGTAGGGTGACAGTACAGAGCCTTGAGATACTCTTTTCCCAAATTTGAACCAATCTGTTGTTCTACATCTGGTTCTAACTGTTGCTTCTTGACCTGCATATAGGTTTCTCAGGAGGCAGATAAGGTGGTCTGGTATTCCTATCTCTTAAAGAATTTTCCAGTTTGTTATGATCTACACAGTCAACGGCTTTAGCTTAGTCAATGAAGCAGAAGTTGACGTTTCTGGAATTCTCTTGCTTTTTCNTGTTGTTCTACATCTGGTTCTAACTGTTGCTTCTTGACCTGCATATAGGTTTCTCAGGAGGCAGATAAGGTGGTCTGGTATTCCTATCTCTTAAAGAATTTTCCAGTTTGTTATGATCTACACAGTCAACGGCTTTAGCTTAGTCAATGAAGCAGAAGTTGACGTTTCTGGAATTCTCTTGCTTTTTCAATGATCCAACATTGGCAATTTGATCTCTGGTTCCTCTGCCTTCTCTAAGTCCTGCTTGAACATATGGAGGTTCTCAGTTCATGTCCTGTTGAAGCCCGGCTTGGAGAATTTTGAGCATTTCTTTGCTAGAGCATTCATTTGTGAGATGAGTGCACTCATACAGTAGTTTGAACATCCTTTGGCATTGCCCTTCTTTGGGACTGGAATGAAAACTGACCTTTTTCAGTCCTGTGGCCACTGCTGTTTTCCATATTTGCTGGCATATTGAGTGTAGCACTTTAACAGTATCATCTTTTAGGATGATGAAATAGCTCAGCTGGAAATTCCATCACCTCCACTAGCTGCCAAGCAGAGGCAATATTGACTGCCTCAATATGGAATACTGTCTTATCTTCTCAGAAGGATCTTGGTGAGAAATGAATCTAAATCTAAGGATGGACTGGTTCAGGGATGGGTAATCATCAGAATTCAGGCCTGAGATTGTAGCTCCTTTAGAGGACATGCCCCAAGCCTCAGATTCTGTGCAGGTGGCAGGGCAGAAAGGGCAATTCACTCAACCCTTAGAGCCAGTATTTCATGTGATAGTCATACTTGCATTTGTTCCATGTGATGTGGACAAATGGTAAATAACCTTCTGAAACAAAGTGGTGGAAAATCAAATTACCCAAGGAATGAAAAATTAGTTTAAGGCCTACCAACTCCAGTGCGTATATATTCATTGTCATCATTTTAATCTTCTATTTGGTTTATTTTTCATATTAAAGTCATGATATCTAGACAGGATGAACTGGGATAAAATATTTTTCAGAATCAAATTACTCTGTCAGTTTCTTCTTCTTAACAATAAAATTTCACCTTCATTGTGGAAAACAACTTATGTTCAATTTTTCACCAAAGTGTACATGTTCCTGCTGTCATTAAATTTGAAGTCGTCAGACTGTTATATTTACAATACTGCAATGTTGGTTGTGTGAGAGAAATAGATGAGTACCATAGATTTGAGGATATGAGACATGATTCTGTCATTCATAACTAAAGTCATGCTGCGTGTATAACATAATCTTTGCATCTTGCCTGTTTTGAAATACAGAATAATATGTGTATAGAAAGGGATGCCATATTTATATAATTGATTAATTGTGATTATTTGTAGAGAAATAGATTTCAGGGCCTGAATATGTATATAGTATAACAGATCAACAGATTAAAAACAGTATGATGAACAATACTGTCTTTAGTCAATAACCAACAGTTAACCGAAAGGAAATTGGATATAATCATTTTAATAGACATGTCAATATTTTGCCATGGTTGATGCCAAATGTTCACCTCCTCTAACAAACTTTCTTCCTGGTAGGAATTCAGTGTTTTGTGAAAGAGAGCCATAAAGTATTTAAACAGACAGATCCTGGAGTCAAACAGCCTGGGTGTGAATCCTAGCCCACCTCCCAACTAGCTGTGTGAACGTGAACTGTCTTTAACATTTTCATGTTTCATTTTTCTCTTCCTTAACTAAAGTAATACCTGCTACATTCGGTTGTTATGAAGATTAAATATATTAATAGATATAAAACTCCTATAAGCATGTTGTATATTGAGTTGCTCAGTCATGTCTGACTCTGTGATCCCATGGACTGGAGCCCACCTGGCTTCTCTTGCTCATGGGATTCCCCAGGCAAGAATACTGGAGTGGATTGCCATTTCCTTCTCCAGGGGATCTTTCCAACCCAGGAATCAAACCTGGGTCTCCTGCATCGCAAGGAAAATTCTTAACTGTCTGAGCCACCAAGGAAACATGAAAAAAACTCTTGCTTAACTAGAATGTGAAAATGACTGGAACATGGAACTTATCAGAAGTGAATTCATTCTCAATGGAATTGCATTACCTCAGAAACAACAAGCCCATAAAATCATTAACAATTTAGAAATTTCAGTGATATGGATATGAGCATTTAATTACTATTCTTGAAATTTTTCTGTAAGTCTGATATATATTAAAATGAAAAGTGGAAAAGAAGCTCACATGCGCCAATAAGGAAGATTATTTGCTCATCAACCAATGAATGCCAGGAATTTCACCATCAGGAAGGTAGTTNATTTAGAAATTTCAGTGATATGGATATGAGCATTTAATTACTATTCTTGAAATTTTTCTGTAAGTCTGATATATATTAAAATGAAAAGTGGAAAAGAAGCTCACATGTGCCAATAAGGAAGATTATTTGCTCATCAACCAATGAATGCCAGGAATTTCACCATCAGGAAGGTAGTTGTCTGAACTGTGAAACTTCCAAGATGGTCATTTTCCACCCTACTCACTTCAGATGTGGCCATTGAAGGCGTGATATTGTGATTTATAATAAGAAATATATATATATACACATACATATATTCATTTGTATTCAAAATCTTCAGAAAAACAGCTATAAATGAATACTGTCTCTTCATTCTGTAGTTAAGGAAACAGAGAAGCTGATGAATGAGTTAAACAGATTATACCACCAGTTGAAAAAGAATTTTTTCAAGACCAGAGATATATCATAAAATATAACTATTTTTTACTTTAGGTGAAGTGATGAGAAAAATAAACAAATTAATTATTACTGCTCCCCCAAGATGTCAGTTGCCAAAAGCAGATAAGATGGATGATTATGAGTGCCTTACTCAGGTCTTCTACTTAGAGCCTTTAAACATGGCTTAGCAGTCCCTCGTTAATGGAGACTACCAGTGGCTCAGAGGTTAAAGCATCCGCCTGGAATGCAGGAGACCCGGGTTTGATCCCTGGGTCAGGAAGATTCCCTGGAGAAGGAAATGGCAACCTACTCCAGTACTCTTGCCTGGAGAATCCCATGGAGGGAGGAGCCTGGTAGGCTACTAGTCCATGGGGTCGCAAAGTGTCGGACACGACTGAGCGACTTCACTCACTCGCTCACCTAACCTTAAAGTAAGGTATACCCTAATCAGTGAATTAGATCACATGAGGGTACAAAGCTGATCCATAGCAAAAGCCTCATAATCAGTGCTGAGGAGCAAAAGCCACAAAGAAATATAAAAATGCTTGTTTCTTAAACCTAACCTAGAGGCTGTATTTGGTTATGCTCTATTCTTTTTACATTTTTGTCATCTTTAAGTGTATCCAAATCTAAGTAATATCTGCAAACAAATTAGTAATGAGTTTTCCCAGTGGCTCAGATGGTAAAGTATCTGTCTATAATACAGGAGATCTGGATTTGATCTCTGGGTTGGGACAATCCCTTGGAGAATGGCTACCCACTCCAGTATTCTTGCCTGGAGAATTCCATGGACAGAGAAACCTGATGGGCTACAGTCCATGGGGTCGAAAAGAATCGGACATGACTGAGTGACTAACTATTTCACTTTCACTTTTTTCAAAGAGAAAAATTCATTTGAATCAGCACTCTTTTGGTTTCAGACTATTTCCAGTGTTTTGGGGGGTGGGGGGAGGGGGGCTTTCCTCTAAAAACTTAATTTGAATAGTAGGGTGGAAATGGTTAATGATGTATTTCTGGAACTGCTTATCTAATCTAATGACAATGCCAAAGGCTTACTTTAGAAAATTCAACATATTCTTTTGATTAATTTTTTACTATATCATTAATAATTACGAATGAATTCTGAATGAAAAATGGTGTGTATCTTTCTGTTAGCACATTTTCTTGACCTGTATTTCCAGAGAAAACATTTTCCAGTTCATTCCAAGTTTTGATAGTCACCTCTCTTAAGGTCAAGATAAAGATACAATAATGAGAAAATAGAACAAACAGCAGCTAATGGAAGAAGCAGTCCGTAAAAAGCTGTAATGGTAATTCCACCCAGACGGCAAAGGAATGCAGCATTGTCACTGAGCGCTACCTGACAGATTCAATAATCAAGGGAAAGCCTTAATTGATGACACTTCATTAGCATAATGAGTCGAGGCTGGGAAAAGAGAGTCCCTTATTAATTAATCAAGCAAAGCACGAACTGTTTCAGTCTCCTACACTCTGCCATTTTCCATTAATCAAGAAAATGCGTATTAAACTCATTTGAAATCCTGGCATGTGGATTATCATTCCAAGGAAGAGCAATGGCAAAAAGGTTTGCCCAGCTGCACACATCTGCTCTGGACTTATGTATGCCTTCAGTTCAGATCTGCAAGGCTGAAACCATGCACAGAGGGCCCAGAGTAAGTGGTTCTCTAAAACATGTAAATCACCATCTCATTAGGAAAACAAACAAAACCCCATCATCTTCACTAAGAAAAAAAGAAAGAGAATTAACTTCGTTTGCCATTCCTTCATCTATTGTCCAAACCTCTATTGTATGAAATATTATCAAATATGCATATAAATGAAATCTTTATAATAACCTGTTCAGTGTCCATACAAGATTCTGGATTCAGTGTTTCTGGCTGTTTATACTCTATTTGGTCATGGGAGAGATGATTACTGGTGGTGGGCTCTGGTATAAAGAAGTCATACGCACCCTAGCTTCCAAACTAACCACAGGCACAGGTGTTGAGAATCAATGCTAATGAGGTTAACAAGCCAAGATCAAAACTGTGGAATCCCTATAGCAGAATGGACTTCGAGGGAGGTTAAAACCACAACTCTATTATTGTAAGGTCACTTCCCAGTGATGTCTCTTATAATCAGGGGAGAGGTGATTGTCAACATATTAATAAGATAATGAGAGTTAGCATAGAGTTTTGAAAACAGAGCACTGGAAAAGAAATCTATAGACTGGAATTTACATCTAGCTTTGACAGCTAATAGCTACCTACAGGACTTAGTTCAACCCTTTGGTGAGTAGGAACTTAAGTTTACCTAACTTATACTGTAATGAGTTTGAACTAGATGAACTTTTAAGTCAATTCTGACTTGTAGTCTCAGATCAGATGCCATTAAGTAGGTCATTCAAAGCAGGTAAGGCTCTGATTTACTCATTGACCTAACATGCAATTTCAGAATGATGATTTAATCAAACTCCTTACTTGCTTCATATCTATCTGTGGTAGTGCCTCCATGTACTATTGTGCCAATTGTACACCATCCAGATACAGGGGACATTCTTTGCAAAGATTAAAAGTGACCAGTGCTCTGTAAAGTTATGTAATGCCTGAGCTTAATGGCCATATATGACGGCCATGAAAAGCCAGCCTTGTAAAATCAAGGTCAATTTCATATTTATTTATGTTTGTTCCAGTCCAAAAAGGATTTGAAGAATTATTCAAATCTTAGTGGTTCCAGAATAAGTGGAAAAATAAAAACTCAGATCAAGCAGAACATAATTTTATCCATTGCCTATTTATCAGCATTATATTTAAGTGCTTGATATTCAAAAGAGAAATTTGTTTGACAGAAGAGTGATTCATCTAAATATTCAAGTGGGTGCATTAAGCCCAGTAACAAAATAAATTCATATCCGAAGCACTCCTAGCATTCTAGAACTTAAGTGCAGTGATACACAGATCACCAGAAAAGAGCCATTACCACTCCAGGGGCTCTTTCATGTCAGTCCCAAGTGCTGAACATTAACTGTTTGAGCTCTGAGTGGAGTTGAGCACTACCTCCTTGCAGTGCAATAAACTGTATCAATTTGGAAAGAGCGTGGCTTTATGATGAGAAAGATTTTATAGTAATAATTGCATTTTGCAATTCAAAACTGGCTGAAGCCATCACCTAATACGATAACCAGGGATTGCATGCTCTTCCTTGCCACTTTTTTTCTTATAAATATTTTACTGATTTTTCTTTTTAGGCCCATGAAGATTCCCTGTTGTCATAAAGCTGGCTTAATGTATACAATAGACTTTGCTTTATGCATATTAAATGAAACCTTCTCTCTGGTATAGTAGAAATAGAAAAGAAAATGCTTGTTATGAGCAGGATCTATTTTTGAGTTCCAACAATTAACTTTTCAGAAAGACTTTCAGATCTTTTCACTACTGGCTGAATATGCTTGCAATGTGCTGTTTCTGTGTACAAGTATCATCAGTAAATAAAGAAACAGCAAAACTAATTTTAAAATGAGAAAGCATTGTACATCAAATATAAAAGTTAGCATAATTAAAAACAAACACAAAGGAAAGAGCCAAGACATAGAGTGATCACAACTCTTTTTCTTAGATAATGAGAAACAGTATCAGATATAGATGTTTATTTCAATAAATAGCAGATAGTGGCATTTTGGTAAAGAATGATTCTCCCCTAAAGCTGTGCAAATAATAAATTCCTATCAAAAGGTAAGAATTGAGATAAATTAAAAAGATGGAACCCATTATCTTGAGAGTATAAACTAAGGCTGAAAGAATTGTTTCACATAAAATGGAGCAAAATAACAGGGCTATTTAAAAAATTCTATAGATGATTAATTTAATAGAGATTTCAATGTTTTCAAATTTTAAGTATGTTTATTTTAAAATAAGGATTGAATTTCAGAGAGGTGCTAAGTTTAAGGGATTGCCCTACAACCTTTGAAATTATTTTACTTCTTTTGAAAAAGCCAACCATGTTCATCAAATATGAACTTAGTTCTTATTTTTGGAAGATGCAGTATCCTTTTCAGGCCAACTAGAATATTAGAATATAAAATTCTAATAAATTTAGAAATTTTAGAATTAAAATTTTAGAAATAAAATTTCTATAAAATAAAATCGATTTTAGAAATAAAAGTAGAATTTTATGTGCTATAAGAGCAATGCCAAAACAAGCAAAACCACTCATAAAATATGTGTAACATCTAAAGTACATCTGGAGAGAAATGAAATAAAAATTATGTAAAAATCCAAAGAATATTATTACAGAGAAAGACAACTTTAGAATAACCTTACAGCTTGGGAGCGGATTCCCTGGTGGCTCAGGTGGTAAGGAATCTGCCCATAGTGTGGGAGACCCAGGTTCAGTCCCTGAGTTGGGAAGATCCCCTGGAGAAGAAAATAGCTGCCTATTCCAGTGTTCTTCCCTGGAGAATTCCACGGACAAAGGAGGCTGGCAGGCTACAGTCCACAGGTTCCCAGAGAGTCAGACACAGCCAAGTGACTAACACTGCTACTACTACAGCAGGGGAAATATGTTTGTTTAACTTTGTATTTGCTATTCTCCATAAACCTGTAGGACCAACAGGAAACACAGCAGAAGACAATGAACTATTTCAGATAGAAAGCACACTGAGAAAGATGTAGATTTTTACTGTCTCTGTGAGTATTTTCCACTATGTCCAACTTAAAATTAAACAGAAAATAATGCACTGAATACTGCTAGAAAAAAGAAAAATAAAAGGCCCATCTATAATGTCAAAGCCTTTTGTTTCTTTAATCATACAGCACATTCTGTAGTCAACAGGTAAGAGGTAAATTACCTTCGAAAGAGTGAATGTGTGAGTTGCTCAGTCGTGTCCCACTCTTTGTGACCCATGGACTATAGCCCAGAAGGCTCCATTTATCATTTTTAATGTTTCCTGAGGAGCCCCTGGATGGGGCTTCCCAGGTGGTGCTAGTGATAAAGAACTTGCCTGCCAGTGCAGGAGACATAAGAGACATAAGGGTTCGATCCCAGGGTCTGGAAGACCCCCTAGTGGAGGGCATGGCAACCCACTTCAGTACTCTTACCTGGAGAATACTATGAACAGAGGAGCCTGGCAGGCTACAGTCCACTGGTTGGCAAAGAGTGGAATACAACACAAGAGGGTCCCCTGGATACACCAAACTAAACAATATACTTTGTGGACAGAAAGGCTCAAGCCCACAGAGGAGGAGTAATGCTGAAGTGATAAAATGAACAAGTGATGAAGAAGGAAACAAAATCCCTGTTTTCTAAACATCAGATCACTTCCTGCTAACTCCTTTTGTTGCTTTGCTGAGACCAACAAGTGTACCTGATAATGTGCTTGGAAAACTGTAAGGGCAATTATGTCATGTTAACAGGATGACTGAAAGAACGAAAATGAATAGATCTTTTCTTGACACGTTTTATATGTGGATTTGGGGGTGCAAGAAAGACTCAAATAACAATGCTAAGAACCACAGCTTCTTCAGTTCAGTCACTTAGTCGTGTCCGACCCTTTGCGACCCCATGAATCACAGCATGCCAGGCCTCCCTGTCCATCACCAACTCCCGGAGGTCGCTCAGACTTACGTCCATCAAGTCAGTATTGCCATCCAGCCATCTCATCCTCGGTCGTCCCCTTCTCCTTCTGCCCCCAATCCCTCCCAGCATCAAAGTCTTTTCCAATGAGTCAACTCTTCGCATGAGGTGGCCAAAGTACTGGAGTTTCAGCTTTAGCATCATTCCTTCCAAAGAAATCCCAGGGTTGGTTTCCTTCAGAATGGACTGGTTGGATCTCCTTGCAGTCCAAGGGACTCTCAAGAGTCTTCTCCAACACCACAG
>SJYX01008465.1:241303-265225 GCA_006410675.1 Oreotragus oreotragus | reverse complement strand
TAAAAAAAAAAAAAAAAAAAACACCACAGGCTGGATCTGATTTTCATGAAGATGAACACATGCTAAAGAGTAGCCTATGAGGAAGCAAGAATGATGCTAAAACCAATAATGGTAATATACAGTCCCTCAAGCTTTTCTGTCTCAGGTATGGTAGTGTTTGAGGCAAAATGAAAGTGAAAGTCTTAGCTGCTCAGTCATGTCTGACTCTTTGCAGCCTCATGGACTGTAGCCTTCCAGGCTCTTGTGGCAGGATTCTCCAGCCGAGGACACTGGAGTGGGTTGTCATGCCCTACTCTAGGGTATCTTCCTGACCCATGGCCTAAACCTGTGTCTCCTTCATTGCAGGTGGATTCTTTACTCTCTAAGCCACCAGGGAAGCATGTTTGAGGCAGATAGAGACCAAATCTATAGTCATGTATGGATGTGAAAGTTGGACCTCAAAGAAGGCTGAGTGCCGAAGAACTGATGTTTTTGAGCCGTGGTATTGGAGAAGACTCTTGAGAGTCTCTTGGACTGCAAGGAGATCAAACCAGTCCATCCTAAAGGAAATCAGTCCTGAATATTCATTGGAAGGACTGATGCCGAAGCTAAACTCCAATACTTTAGCCACCTGATATGAAGAACTGACTCATTGGAAA
This sequence comes from Oreotragus oreotragus, assembly GCA_006410675.1. NCBI lineage: Eukaryota > Metazoa > Chordata > Mammalia > Artiodactyla > Bovidae > Oreotragus > Oreotragus oreotragus. The sequence goes on along the minus strand of SJYX01008465.1, from coordinate 264,587 downwards.
AGACCCTGATGCTGGGAAAGATTGAAGGCAGGAGAAGGGGACGACAGAGGATGAGATAGTTAGACAGCATCACCAATTCACTGACCATGAGTCTGAGCAAACCCTGGGAGATAGAGGACAGAGAAGGCCGGTATGCTGCAGTCCATGGGGTCGCAAAGAATTGGACACGACTGAGTAACTGAACAATAACAACAGGAATTACAGCTGTCCTGCAAGGACAGTTAGCAATGTCTGCAGAAACTTTTTGTTGTCATAACTAGAAAGTGTACTATTGTCATGTAGGGGGTAGATATTATGGATGCTACTAAACATCCAACAATGTACAAGATAGCCCCGAGTTACCTGACCCAAAATGTTAATACCACCAAGTATTCTTATCTGGGAAATCCCATGGACAGAGCAGCCCAGCAGGTTATAGTCCATGGGGTGGCAAAAGAGTTGGACATGACTTAGCAACTAAACAACAGCTGGTCTCTCTCTGGAATTCAATCTGTTCTCTCTACAAAATTGTCCCTACTTTACAGCCTGCTTCCTACTTCTAATACAGTCCCACTTTCATCTGTTTTTTATCTAACTTCACACTTTGTCCCAACTGTTGCACTTTCAGACACAAGTAAACGATTGTGATCTGTACACACCCTTGTACTATATTCTTGCCACATCCTAAGATGTGATGTGACAGTCACAAACTTGTGCCTCATTGTACAGGTGCAGTATTTTACAATGTATTATTGAGATAACATATCAATATCTTACAAAGAGCTAATCTGAAGTAATGCACATTGACCCATATCTTTTTTCCCCCTCACACTTCAGAGTGTGAGACCATTTGTCAAATGCAGTTTTCATTCATCAGAGAACACAAATACCCTGCCACAGATGCCCACCAGCCCTGGAGGGCTGCCAAAGGGCTGCAACTCTATAGCCACTTTCCTGGAAACACAAAGGACAATGTGTTTATTTAATTATGTTGTGCTAGAAGCTCACAATGTTTAGCTGCTTCCAACTCATCTGCATAATAATGATTGCCTGGAATCAGTTATAGTGATAAAAACACATCCACACAAGAGGTATTGTTCTTTCCTCTTGAATCATATATCTCTTTATCCATACACATGCTTTAAATTCAGCACATGTTTGGCTAATCCTCTTTGTGACAGCTCCTGCAGCATCTCTGAACAGAAATAAAAATAAGGAGAGAGCCTGAAACATTTTATTCCTTTTAGTATATAAAGAATTGAAAATGCAAAGCACTGAAAATTTAAGGATTTAGAACTCCTGATAAGTATAAAATCTTTTCCACCACACTATTTTGAAGTCTAGAGGGAAATAATAATGCAATAATAAATTAGCCTGTAGCCTGTAAAGTAGCTTTAAAAACAAGTTTGTTTTTCTCTACAATATGCCACCTCTTCCTGATGAACTGTCCTCATTTTTTTTAATGCACGATGTTAGGTTATTTATTGCTCTATCAAAATGGACCAGCTCTCATCATATGTTTTCTGCATATTTTATTATGAATGATAAAATTTGTTTATGTGAGTAAAGTTTAAAAAAAAACTAGTTCATTTTTCATGATGAACTAGTTTTAGGACTGAGGCATGATTCTCTTTGCCTTAAAAATATTAAATTTGATTGCTTATTTAAATTATAGCTCTGCTCAGCTCTAAATTTGTATTATTATCTTTTGACATAAGGTATTACATCATTTAGCACATGTACATGTGAGAAATACCTCAGGAAATAACATTGTATCTATCTGTGGATAAGCTCCCCAAATATCAAAATAACTAGGGCAATCCTTCCAAAAAGCTGGAGATGGATGAGGGATGTCTCTAACTAGGAACATTTTTAAGCTATCAGTCAATGTCTGCAAAGGAAAAAAAAAAATTCTCAAAAACCCTACTGTCCTTTTTATGACTTTAAGACTACAAGATTCTCTGGTTTGTTTTGACCCAAATCAATTTGACCTTTCTTTTCTTCACTAACTTTTGCTCATTTTTAAGTTAAATAATGACAATAAAGTGGTAGTGTGATAGGAATACCTGGATTCTTCTGGTGGAATTAAAAATAAGGCAAAATATGCATATAAGGGTTATAAGATTGTATGAGATGTCCCAACACCAGTGCTGATAACTGTAAATAAACTACATTTCCATGAAAGAGTACTCAAAATGCTTGCAAACATAGAAGTCAGTTTCACATGTGGAGACCAAAATACTTCCTGAAGCAAGAATGCAGATGTTTTGTACTCTGTGTCAGCCCTCTCTAGGCAAGAAGTTCTTGGAGAAGATTTTGCAGCTGATTCAAAAGTTGTCCTTTCTAAAGAGGAGGTATAACCTCTTTTATTCCACAAAGTATAATCTCTTTTATTCCCAAGCATACCATTCTTCTGATTTAGAAAAGACAGTTTTCAAATTTAGTGACGATTTATCTCTTAACATCCAGAGAGCTATGAAAGCAAACCATCTGTTTACTTTAAGGGATTACCATCAGCAATTCTGGAAATGACTACCACTTTGTCCTTAAATTCCTTCTACAGACAGGCAAGCTGTGTTGCTACTATTTTGAGTATCAAATCAGTATAGCAGAGCAACAAATATACTTAAGAACTATAGGTTAATACTCAAAATTATGTAGAGATTAGTGACAGCTTTCCAGTGGTCATGTATGGCTGTGAGTTGGACTGTGAAGAAAGCAGAGTGCCAAAGAATTGATGCTTTTGATCTGTGGTGTTGAGGACTCTTGAGAGTCCCTTGGACTGCAAGGAGATCCAACCAGTTCATTCTGAAGGAGATCAACCCTGAACACTGGAGTGGGTTGCCATTTCCTTATCCAATGCATGAAAGTGAAAAGTGAAAGTGAAGTCGCTCAATCGTGTCTGACCCTCAGCATCCCCATAGACTGCAGCCTTCTAGGCTGCTCCGTCCATGGGATATTCCAGGCAAGAGTACTGGAGTGGGGTGCCATTGCCTTCTCCAACTTCACTCCATAGTCATAGTGAAACGTAGCAAGACTCTGCAGTCCTTGTCTCCTCTGTCCCCTGCCTGCCTTTTGTCTCTGGAAAAACTTTAGCCAAAAGAATAAATTTAATCAGAGAAGTGAGAACAGGCAGAAACAAAGGAAAACAGCCCAACAAGACTAAATAATAACAGTTTAATCACTAAGCATAGTTAAAGACCTTCAATTCCCTCTCAAGGACTATAGACATTATTCTGAGCCATATCCTGTGAGTTGTCATGGATACTGAAACCCCTACCAGGTGGAAGAAGTTAACTACATGATGACCAGACTGAAGCCATGAAATAAACTGCCACGATTCTAAGAATTGATCTCAAGGAAATGGAAACAAACTGACCCTGGACCTAAAGATAAACTGTACATGAAACAAGATGATGTGGTCAGGCCACCAATGACCAATTTCAAGATGAGTGTTAGAGCTGACCTATGCTGGTTCTGCATTTAGCCCCCTCCCTCTGTCTGTAAAAGCTCTTGCCTAAAGGTTTTGTCAGTGGGAGGGGATATTGTTGGCCTTTGCACAGGTGTTTGACCCCCTCGCCCATGGCTGGCACCCCAAATAGCAAACTTTCCTTTCCACATCTGAATTCTTTATTGGCTTTTGAGCAGCAAGCAGCCAGACCCCAGTTTCAGTTACAATAGCCTTCTTATCCTGTATAGATTGAACCAGAAGAACTGGTAGAAAAATACAAATCATTTGTAATAAGCTTTTAAACAAAAAGAGTGGATTTTGGTGGGGGAGGAATGTGTGTTATTTAGAGATGGAAGAGCCAGGAATGCCAGCAATTAAAATGATTTCCTTTAAATACTCTGGTTAACTGTGTTTTACTGCATGTGGCCTGTATCTTTCAAAGCATAAAATATTCCTTAAAATTACTGAAGTAGTAGTTAGAGNTCTGCTCAGCTCTAAATTTGTATTATTATCTTTTGACATAAGGTATTACATCATTTAGCACATGTACATGTGAGAAATACCTCAGGAAATAACATTGTATCTATCTGTGGATAAGCTCCCCAAATATCAAAATAACTAGGGCAATCCTTCCAAAAAGCTGGAGATGGATGAGGGATGTCTCTAACTAGGAACATTTTTAAGCTATCAGTCAATGTCTGCAAAGGAAAAAAAAAAAAAAATTCTCAAAAACCCTACTGTCATTTTTATGACTTTAAGACTACAAGATTCTCTGGTTTGTTTTGACCCAAATCAATTTGACCTTTCTTTTCTTCACTAACTTTTGCTCATTTTTAAGTTAAATAATGACAATAAAGTGGTAGTGTGATAGGAATACCTGGATTCTTCTGGTGGAATTAAAAATAAGGCAAAATATGCATATAAGGGTTATAAGATTGTATGAGATGTCCCAACACCAGTGCTGATAACTGTAAATAAACTACATTTCCATGAAAGAGTACTCAAAATGCTTGCAAACATAGAAGTCAGTTTCACATGTGGAGACCAAAATACTTCCTGAAGCAAGAATGCAGATGTTTTGTACTCTGTGTCAGCCCTCTCTAGGCAAGAAGTTCTTGGAGAAGATTTTGCAGCTGATTCAAAAGTTGTCCTTTCTAAAGAGGAGGTATAACCTCTTTTATTCCACAAAGTATAATCTCTTTTATTCCCAAGCATACCATTCTTCTGATTTAGAAAAGACAGTTTTCAAATTTAGTGACGATTTATCTCTTAACATCCAGAGAGCTATGAAAGCAAACCATCTGTTTACTTTAAGGGATTACCATCAGCAATTCTGGAAATGACTACCACTTTGTCCTTAAATTCCTTCTACAGACAGGCAAGCTGTGTTGCTACTATTTTGAGTATCAAATCAGTATAGCAGAGCAACAAATATACTTAAGAACTATAGGTTAATACTCAAAATTATGTAGAGATTAGTGACAGCTTTCCAGTGGTCATGTATGGCTGTGAGTTGGACTGTGAAGAAAGCAGAGTGCCAAAGAATTGATGCTTTTGATCTGTGGTGTTGAGGACTCTTGAGAGTCCCTTGGACTGCAAGGAGATCCAACCAGTTCATTCTGAAGGAGATCAACCCTGGGATTTCTTTGGAAGGAATGATGCTAAAACTGAAACTCCAGTACTTTGGCCACCTCATGCGAAGAGTTGACTCATTGGAAAAGACTCTGATGCTGGGAGGGATTGGGGGCAGCAGGAGAAGGGGCGATAGAGGATGAGATGGCTGGATGGCATCACCGACTCGATGGACTTGAGTCTGAGTGAACTCTGGGAGTTGGTGATGGACAGGGAGGCCTGGCGTGCTGCAATTCATGGGGTCACAAAGAGCCGGACACAACTGAGAAACTGAACTGAACTGAACTTCCCTGGAGGCTCAGATGGGAAAGCATCCCCTGCAGAAGGGAATGGCTACCCACTCCGGTATTCTTGCCTGGAGAATTCCATGAACAGAGAAGCCTGGTGGGCTGTAGTCCATGGAGTTGCAAGGAGTTGAACGTGACTGAGCAACTTTCACAGTGATAACTAAAGTTAAAGCAAGCAAACAAATGGCGACAAAATCAATAGTGTTCCCCTTAAAAAGGAAGGATTCAATGTATATCTTAGGTTCAGTGTGGTTTAGCTGAATCTCTGAAATACAGACCATGAACTCTTCAGATAGGGAACAGACAAAGAAAACTTCTTCACTCCATGCTGCTGCTAAGTCACTTCAGTCGTGTCCGACTCCCTGTGACCCCCTAGACGGCAGCCCACCAGGCTCCCTCATCCCTGGGATTCTCCAGGCAAGAACACTGGAGTGGGTTGCCATTTCCTTATCCAATGCATGAAAGTGAAAAGTGAAAGTGAAGTCGCTCAATCGTGTCTGACCCTCAGCAACCCCATAGACTGCAGCCTTCTAGGCTGCTCCGTCCATGGGATATTCCAGGCAAGAGTACTGGAGTGGGGTGCCATTGCCTTCTCCAACTTCACTCCATAGTCATAGTGAAACGTAGCAAGACTCTGCAGTCCTTGTCTCCTCTGTCCCCTGCCTGCCTTTTGTCTCTGGAAAAACTTTAGCCAAAAGAATAAATTTAATCTGAGAAGTGAGAACAGGCAGAAACAAAGGAAAACAGCCCAACAAGACTAAATAATAACAGTTTAATCACTAAGCATAGTTAAAGACCTTCAATTCCCTCTCAAGGACTATAGACATTATTCTGAGCCATATCCTGTGAGTTGTCATGGATACTGAAACCCCTACCAGGTGGAAGAAGTTAACTACATGATGACCAGACTGAAGCCATGAAATAAACTGCCACGATTCTAAGAATTGATCTCAAGGAAATGGAAACAAACTGACCCTGGACCTAAAGATAAACTGTACATGAAACAAGATGATGTGGTCAGGCCACCAATGACCAATTTCAAGATGAGTGTTAGAGCTGACCTATGCTGGTTCTGCATTTAGCCCCCTCCCTCTGTCTGTAAAAGCTCTTGCCTAAAGGTTTTGTCAGTGGGAGGGGATATTGTTGGCCTTTGCACAGGTGTTTGACCCCCTCGCCCATGGCTGGCACCCCAAATAGCAAACTTTCCTTTCCACATCTGAATTCTTTATTTGCTTTTGAGCAGCAAGCAGCCAGACCCCAGTTTCAGTTACAATAGCCTTCTTATCCTGTATAGATTGAACCAGAAGAACTGGTAGAAAAATACAAATCATTTGTAATAAGCTTTTAAACAAAAAGAGTGGATTTTGGTGGGGGAGGAATGTGTGTTATTTAGAGATGGAAGAGCCAGGAATGCCAGCAATTAAAATGATTTCCTTTAAATACTCTGGTTAACTGTATTTTACTGCATGTGGCCTGTATCTTTCAAAGCATAAAATATTCCTTAAAATTACTGAAGTAGTAGTTAGAGGGAATGGCATTTGAGTCTTTCATCACGTTTTAGACATTGACAAGTTGTGATCTATCTGGTGCATAACATGAGAAGGGGGAACATTGCTGGCAGTATTCTCATGTTCAGGCTATTCTTTCTTTCACAGTGAACAAACTTCTTAAGAAACTCATGGTTTAGAGGAAAGAAAAATATGTCTTATAAGAAGATGGGGATAAAGAAAATGGCATCTTACTGTGTCCTAAAAAATAAGACAAAATAATTTGGAGTAATTAAGCAGATAGGGAAAGAAGAGGAAGATGAATGGGCCAGGCACAGCGGACACCTTAGGGCTTGAGAGGAAATGCAGACTTGTAAGGAATTCAATAGACCGAGGTGAATTTACAGACTGTTTTTGTTTTGCTTCGTGGAAGTTGTTTTTAGCTCCTAAAAACTGTCTTCAAATATAATTTCTATTATTTGAGGTATCTATTGATGTTTCAGCAATTAACTCTACCTACAAGAATCTTGGGATTTCCTAGGTGGCACAAGTGATAAAGAACATTCTTACCAATGCAGGAGGCCTAAGAGACACAGGTTCGATTCCTGCCTTGGGACTATCCCCTGAAAGAGGGCATGGCAATCCACTTCAGTATTCTTGCCTGGAAAATCCCATTGACAGAGGAGCCTGGTGAGCTACAGTCCATAGGGTTGCAAAGAGCTGGACAGGACTGAAGTGACTTAGCATGCACAAAGATCTTGTCACAAATACAGTGATCAAAAATTTTTATTCAGAATATCAAAGCAACATTGGCAAAACCCTTGTCATTGTCAATCACTAACTCCAAAGAGGCCCACCTAATAGGTAGAAGGAGTAAGTTTTATTTGTGCGCCTAACAACATCCCCAGCTGAAAGGTTATCAATATTCTACATCTATCTCAGTAAACAAGTCGCCCCTCAGATCTGAGATGTATACTTACGACTGCTAGCTAACCTAGTCATTGCCGTATTAACCTTACTGCTTTAGATGGATAAAGTGCTTATGAATTCACAAAATTTTCATATGGAATTATAAGTTTTTCTGTCAGTGAGATGGCCTAGGAAAAAGGATTATTAATTCAAAGTAAAACTTTTTCTATCACATTCCATCACTTTCTGTGGTCACAGTACCAGTATATATGAAGACCCGGGTTTCCAACTTTATATTATATCTTCACTCAAAGGATAGGTAGTACCAAAATACAGATTTCAACGCTTCTATTTACTATTAGTCTTACTCGAAATAAGACACGCACGCAACATCTGGAAAATGTTCATATCAATTGTACCGAGATTGTGACCAGTGCTGTATCTTAGACGCTTGAATGCCTAATTGGCCACTACCTGCACAGTATTTAGAAAGGAGGTGGGAGGGGGGTTCATGTTTGGGAGTTCGTGTAAAAAAATAAATAAAAAAAAAATGTAAAAAAAAAAAAAAAAGAAAGGCACACGTCATGATCTATGGACACTTCCAAACGCATCTCTTGCTAGGGGTTCATCCTATGCTTTAGAAACTGAATTATAGCAAATCTGCATTGCCAGCTAGCCCAGGTTCTCACCCCCCACCCTGCACTTGTTACTCTTCTGCTTGGGGCTCATAGCTCTTCATCTGACTAATGCATTCTTAGCTTTCACAGCTTGATACAGATGTCAGCTTTTCCAACTATCCTTCTCCAGACCTCCCAATCTGGATCAGGTACCTTTTAAAATTGTTTTCTATACATCTTTTTCTTTAACAAAATCTTTATCACATTGTATTTGTGATAAATATACATAGTAAATATACTTCTAGTAAAACAGAAGCTGCGTTTTAGAGGCAGCTTTGAATTTCAAATGCCCAGTGCTATTTCTAGTCATTAGTAGTTGCTTAATGAATGTCAGTTGAATAAATAAGTACAAACATGAAGATGAACATTGTTCCTCCCTTTTTATTGACATTTTTAGGTTGGTTTAGAAATGCTGGGTTATTTTTTCTCTGTCTTCATATTGAATTTTTATTCATTAAATTCATGTATTAGAGAAAATTGATTTTCTTGCCTGACTTCTTAACTCAGCAGTACAGTTTTGACAATGCTGGAGCCTGGTGTTTTGTTTATTAGTTTTTTTTTTTTCTGTGCTCTGAATGTATTTCATTGGTTTATTCTGTACTGTTTACTATTTTAATCTGAATTTCAATGAGAATTTTAAAGTGCCACAAGCTGTGTGTGTCTGGCATGTTGCTTCTGAGGGGAGATAGCCCAAGGTTATCAGGTTTACTTTACTTTACTTTATTCTTTACTTTATTTTACTGGACTAGTTTCTGTGGATTATTAGAGACATTTTGTACAATATCTGAAATTATTATAGGGTAATCCCATAAATATGGGGAGTTTTATTTATACATTTGGGCTCTTGAAATAAGAAAACAAACCCACCGAATTTCTGTTAAGTTATTCTGAACAATCTAGAACTGTCTCTCTTCAATAATATATTATTACTTTTTATGTTATTAAAAATTCCATCATAAATATTGGTTTTCTAAAATTCAAAAGATATTTTAGCAGTTATTATCTATACCTTACCATTATATAACTGCATCAAAAAGTGTTAAAACAAATTTTCAGAGGTCAAATTGATAGTGACAGAACATTCCTTCTGAATCTCTGCCATGATCTCTATTCAACTGAACAACAAGATAGAATGAATAACTGAAATTTAGTAAGTTAATGTTTACAGTAATAGTTTCACAGACATTCATTTATCTTTTCACAGAAAGTCTTGCCTTTTAAAATGTTAGATTTTATCCTGAGTGATTTAGGTTATCCAAAGGGACAGTGATGTGATGGAAAGACATCAAAAGACATAGTTAAGTAATATACATTCTTTTAATGAAAAGAATAAAGAATTTTAGTGAGATCCTAAAAATAACAAATACTGGATAGGATGTGAAGAAAAGGGAACTCTTATACACTGTTTGTAGGGATATGAATTGGTGCAGCCACTAAAGAAAATAGTACAGTGGGTCCTCAAAAAATTAAAGATAGAATTGCCATATAACCCTACAATCCCACGCCTGAGCATATATTCAGACAAAATATAATCCAAAAAGATACATGCATCCCAATGTTCAAAGCAACAGTACTTACAATAGACAATGTATTGGAAACAACAGGACATGAGTTTGAGTAAACTCCAGGAGTTGCTGATGGACAGGGAGGCCTGGTGTGCTGCAGTCCATGGAGTCACAAAGAGTTGGAAACGACCGAGCAACTGAACTGAACTGAACTGACCCCTACCCTGGTGGGGTAAAGAATCTGCGTGCAATGCGGGAAACTTGAGTTTGATTCCTGTGTTGGAAAGATCCCCTGAAGGAGGGCATGGCAACCCACTTCAGTATTCTTGTCTGGAGAATCCCCATGGACAGAGGAGAGCCTGGCAATCTACAGTCCATGAGATGGCAAAGAATCAGATACGACTGAGTGAATAAGCACAGCACAGACATCTATCCAATACATTCTAGTGGCATTATTTGTTCATTGTGCCACCAAAAAAATTCTTTCTCATATTTACAAATGCTCTTGTTGAGACCTATGTAATGGGCTGCATGAGAATTCTTCCCATATCAAACGGTTATGGGAAAAAAGAAAAAAAAATCCACTTTCAGGTATTCAGATTTTGTTAGAAAAATGCTACAGTATACTCTGTTATCTTTCTTGTCCATTATTCACTTTCTCAAAATTATCCAAAATACAATTATCTAGAGGGCTAATGTTTTACTATATGCTGCTGCTGCTGCTAAGTCGCTTCAGTCGTGTCCAACTCTGTGCAACCCCATAGACGGCAGCCCACCAGGCTCCCCTGTCCCTGGGATTCTCCAGGCGAGAACACTGGAGTGGGTTGCCATTTCCTTCTCCAATGGGTGAAAGTGAAAAGTAAAAGTGAAGTTGCTCAGTTGTGTCCAACTAGTAGTGACCCCATGGACTCCAGCCTATCAAGCTCCTCCGTCCATGAGATTTTCTAGGCAAGAGTACTGGAGTCGCTTGCCATTGCCTTCTCTGCTACTATATGCTATATGTGTATAAATAACATTATTTCATGATAACAGTGAACAATGATTGGTAACATAAAAATGGAATGAGATAAAAATAGTTTGCACAATTTAAAATTAAAAGGGCACCTATCTACTACCATCCCCAACTCTCTGTAAATTTGGATACACTTTAGAGATGAATCTATTCTGTTTGAATTCTTTTTTGACAGGAAGTATGTAACATTACACTTTTGAACAACTATAATTATTAAAGTTTTTAGAAGTGCTTTCTTTGCATGAGTCATTACCTGCTTACATGTAAATCAATGGTTTTAATTTAGACATCTGAATGACATAGTATACAAATAATACGCTCTATATTTCCCAGTAAAATCCTTCAAAATTTTAAGATGGCAAACATTTAACATATTAAATATCTCAAGTCCTTACATATAGCACAATTTCTAAATATTTCTCCATTCTGATCTCTTTAGTCCAGACACTGTGCAGACAGTTAATGTCTCTCAATATGCAGACTCTCAAAATGAACACAATAGGCACAAACTACATGACTAACAGCATATCATAAAGATATTACCTCCCATGTGCCAGATAGTATCAGGGTTTCTACTGATAAAATCTGCAATAGCTTTTTTTGTTGGCAACAACAACTCACTATTAACTGAATTATCAGCTGATTTTAAACTTTACACTTTTGTTTACACAATAAATATTTCAAAAAACTATTTGTGGTAAGTATTTTCTTACATAAACATTTTTATATAAATGTAGTATCTTATGACAACAAAGATCAGTCTAGTGAAAGCTGTGGTTTTTCCAGTAGTCGTGTACTGATGTGAGAATTGGACTATAAAGAAAACTGAGTACCAAAGAACTGATTCTTTTGAACTGGTGCTGGAGAAGACTCATGAGAGTCACTTGGACTGCAAGAAAATCAAACCAGTCAATCCTAAAGGAAATCAGTCCTGAATATTCATTGGAAGGATTGATGCTCAAGCTAAAGCTCCGATGTTCCGGCCACCTGATGAGAAGAACTGACTCACTGGCAAAGCCCCCAATGCTGGGAAAAATTGAAGGCAGGAGGAGAAGGGGACGACAGAGGATGAGATGTTTGGGTGGCATCACTGACTCAACAGACATGAGTTTGAGCAAGCTCCAGGAGATAGTGATGAACAGGGAAGCCTGGCATGCTATAGTCCATGGGATCGCAAACAGCTGAACAACCATAATTGTTAAAGTTTTTAAAAGTGTTTTCCTTACATGAGTCGTTACCCACTTACCTGTAAATCAATGGTTTTAATTTAGTAATTCTCTACCTATATATAATTCTTATATAATTCTCTACCTATATTTATATGTTTCTTTCAGTTCATAATTCTGATTTTGCATATGATGTTCTATCTTTAACCTTTTCTTGCAAACATTCAATAAACATATTTAATGTCAGCGATATAATCACTTTTATCTGCAAAATGTGGTAATAATATGTCTATCTTTAATAAAGTCTAGTAAATTAAATTATACATTTAATGTTCAGCATTGCCTACATTGTGCTGTATCTTCAGGTGAGTTTGACTCTAAGCAATGCTATGGGCTATAGCAAGACAGACTTCTCTTGTCCATGAGATTCCCCAGGCAAGAATACTGGACTGTAGTGCCATTCCCATCTCCAGGGGATCTTCCCAACCCAAGGATTGAACTGGCCTCTCTTAACACCTAAACTGGCAGGCCTTAATAGCTACCAGTTCACTTCCTTTCCCCCACTTCGTACAACATTTATTGCATAATTCAAGATGAAACTCTGTAAGATACTATCAATAATTTCCTTCTAGAATCACCATCTATTAACAATATATGTAGGAATGGTGATGGGTTTCCCTGGTTGCTCAGATGGTAAAGAATCTACCTGCAATTGAGGAGACCAAGGTTCGATCCCTGAGTCAGGAAAATCCCCTGGAGAAGGGAACGGCAACCTACTCCAGTATTCTTGCCTGGAGAATTCCATGGACAGAGAAGAAATCCATTTCAGAGAATTGCAAGGACAGATAGGCAGGCTGCATTCCATGGGGTCACAAAAAGTCAGACACAACTGAATGACTAACACTTTCACTTTCAAGAATGGTGATTAATTCTTCATATGTCAACCAAGAATCCAATCAATCTACAGACTCCTATATTTAAAAAATATATATTACAGTCGAATTTGTTTAATGTCTTACAGAAACTGAGACGTATCAATGCTATGTCTGCATTGTTCACCCCTTCTATTACTTGATGTGTTTCCCAGGTAGCTCAGCTGGTAAAGAATCTACCCACAATGTAGGAGACCCTGATTGGATTCCTGGGTCAGGAAGATCTGCTGGAGAAGGGATAGGCTACACATACCAGTATTCTTGGGATTCCCTGTTAGCTCAGATGGTAAAGAATCCACCTGCAATATGAGAGACCTGGGTTCGATCCCTGGGTTGGGAAGGTTCCCTGGAGAAGGAAACGGCTACCCACTGTAGTATCGAGGCCTGGAGAATTCCACAGACAGAGGATCCTGGCAGGCTACAGTCCATGGGATTGCAAAGAGTTGGACATGACTGTTCACTTCACTTCTATTAATTAACTGATGAAAAGAAGCCACTACAAAGTATATTAGATGGCAAGATTTGTTCTTACTAAATTCTTTAACTCCCTAAGTGTTTAATGAATTATTTTTCTTTTAAATTTCAAGCATGGGGAAAATAGAAGGAAATGAATAACGCATAATGTAAGAGACATGCATTTTGGCAGAAACTAATATCCCCTTAAATTTCATTCTGACCTTTTCCCATTTTGTAATAGAAATGAATGCATGTTCTCAGAGCTTTAGCAGGGCACATAGCTACCCAGTTAAAGATCATATTTCATAGTCTCCTTGTACTGCATGTGGACAAGGACTTACACAAATGGAATATGAGTAGAAGTGATATGTACAAGCTCCACATCATTTCCAGAAAAGAAACTTGCCTGCTTTCCACTGCCTCTCTAATTCCCTTCTCACAGGCTAGAGACGGAAGGATTTTGATGTGCCAGCTCCAACTATGTGATGCAGGCAATCACCCAGCTGAATGGTAGAGCCTGAAATAGAAGGAAGGAAGATTCCTTTTTGACCTCGTGAAACAGAACTGTCTACTTCCACACTATCACGTAGTGTAATGAATGTAACTTTCATCTTTATTTAACTTCTATATTTGGGATCCATTTGTCATATAATTAACTTATATCCTAATTTTTTACTTATATATGCCCCCACATAAAATTTTTAAACATTAACTTTTAACATATTTGTTTCAGATTTTTTTAACCAAAATAAATACTATGGGTACTATTAAATCATTCTTCTCCCACCCGTCATATTTTCTTCTTTCCTTCTCCAGAGGTATCACCATTCTAAAGACTAGTGTGAAAGACTTATTTCTTTTACTCTGAATTTTTTACTGAACCAGCAAACATTCAGTGGGAAAAAATACACTAGAAAAGGCTATAAATGAGTAAATAAATACAGCTTCTCAGTGCCTGTCTAGTTTCTTATGGAGGTGCATTAATAGTTTGGTAAGGAAGGCTCAATCTAGGCAGAATTGGATATTTTTCATAGTGGACAATCCTGGTGTGTTTTATACCCTCAAGCTTGAGAGTGGAAACATGTAGGTCCTTGAAGTCTACCTGACATATTAATTTTTTTCTGCACCCTAAGTGATATCCTCTTGTTATTACATCATTAGATTTTAAGAAAATTGGGCTTTGATCTATTAGAGCTTTATGCTTTTCCTACATTCAGTGGCATGTTAAAAATCAGATGTTCAGACTTCACAAACTAGCTGAGTTTAGGGATAAAGAATTTGGAAGATTAAGCTTTCAGTTACACTGTACTGTCACTCTGTAAATATCTGCTAAATTACATTGAATGTGTATTATAGTATAATCTAGTCAAAACTAGCAAAAATGAAGTATAAATTCTGAGAAAAGTAATTTTTATTATGGGATTTTTTTTCCTGTGATTTAGAGTGCTCTGCTTTTTAGTGTATATAAAAATTCATATAGTAATGGAAAATGTTTGCCACATAATAAATGCAATCATATAAAAATGGTTTGATATAGCCATAAATTAGGTATTTCCAAGTGAAACAGCCATATTCGTATCAATAAAATTAAACATAACATCCAAGATGAAAGTATTCCACCACTTACTGTGTAGTTACCCACTGAGTTTTATATCTTTACTTTATCTTTCGTATGAAGTCAAAACCACTATTTAGAGACTGACATAGTTTTTATTTTCTCTTGGTCCCACAAGCTGGTGATAAATGCCTATAAAATATTGGTGATAAAAGTTTAAGGAATAAGAAATGCTTTTTTGTAGAAGAGTTTAAACTATTAGCTTTAGCAATTCTCAGATATTTCGTACTGGTGACTAGAACTTGATCTTTACCTTATAACCAAAAAAATGTTTTGACCACAATACCCCAAATTAATCCCAGCAGCTTTTTGTTAATTTAATATTTCTTTGTGAAAAGAATTAAAATAAGGGTTCAGATATAAAGTGTTTGTGGAAGAGATCTAGTACAGAGGAGTGGGAGGAAAGACTAGAGAAACAGGCAAAAAAGGAAAAGCCAATTTATAGGTCCTCTATTGAGCTGGTTTTCCTCATAAGCAACTATGGCTCAGTTCTACTGGAGAAGCTCTGAGTGTCTGTGAGGAAGGTACTGTAACATATTCTTCCTGTTGTATGGAAAAGGAGAATAGGTTTTGCCTTTCCTCTTCCTCTGACATGTCTTTAATTTCAAGTTTAAGGGTTCCAGTTTTCTTTTATAAATAATATCAAGTTATACATTAAGCATTATATATGCCACAATGATTTTTGCAGGGACGATTACTCATCACATTTCAGATGACCAAAATAAGACATGACAACTTTAAATTTTTCAAGTTTACCCAGTAGCAATTTCCAAAGTCAGGACATGAAGACAATTTTCAAGCCAGGAGAAAGATGGCACAATAAAATCAGTATAATGCAAGAGAGTTTAATAAAAAGATTATCTATAAAGATATCATGCAGGAAAACCAGTAAGGATTAGTGCAATGTCCCAGTGATTGGATGAAGAAGAGGGCATGCATAATTCTATCCCTATATCTGAAGGAGTGCAGGAAAGAAACTGTTATCAGGAACTGGAAGGAGAACATTATATGGAGATCATGTTGACGGCAATTGTGGCTTTGGCAGTATAACATAATCAATCAGTCCAAGATTGTATAAGGACAAGGCAGAGGAAATTCAAAAATCTACAAGAAACTGAACAGCAAGAAGGATATAATGTAATTTGTGACTCTTCAGCCCCTTGCTGCAGGCTAAGAAAAAGGTGGAAATGAACACAGAGTGGATCTGAAGAGAATACAAAACAAAGAACATATTCAGTACAAGAAGGCCATCAAGTTCCAAAACCATATTTTTAATGTTTCTGTTGTTAAACAGTTTTTAAAAGAGACATTATATATGAATATTTGTTCAGAAAGTTTTATCTGCAAGCTAATGTAGATAAAGATAGTACTGAATTGATAATGCAATTGAGGCAATCGGGTTGATTTGTAATAATCAAACAGAGTATTGAGGACCTTCAACTGTTACTTCAGTGTGTAGAGACTGATGATGATCAAACTGCAGAGGTAGACTCTATGGTACTTGATAACTAAATTGCATATTCAAATATATGACAAGGGAGAGTGGAAAAGTCACTTTTAAGCATGATGTCTTATATGAAATAGCGCTATAAAAGAAAACAGACAAAATAGAAAGAGAAGCAGGTTTAAGAAAGACATGATTATTTAATTTAGGGGCTGTCGATATTTGAAATTCCAATGGAATGTACTAGTAAAAACATTGAGCAAGTTATTGGAAATGTAGCAGTAATCTCTGGGGGGAGGGGATCAGAATTTAGAGTACAGATGACAGAAAGTGAAAGTGAAGTCATGTCTGACTTTTTGCGACCCCATGGACTGTAGCCTATCGGGCTCCTCCATCCATAGGATTCTCCAGGCAAGAATACTGGAGTGGGTTTCCATTTCCTTCTCCAGGAGTTCTTCCCAACCCAGGGATTGAACCCAGGTCTCCCACATTGTAGGCAGACACTTTACCGTCTAAGCCACCAGGGAGAGGTTACATTTATAGTCACAAATTAAGCTAAGGGAAAAAAAAAGATATTATCTATAGAAAGAAATTCTTTCCATTGCATGCACAATTTAAATGAAAGGTTAAATTTCATTTGAGAGGTATGACAAATTTATTTTGTATCTAAATAACCCAACTTGAAAACAAATAAAGTAAAAAGTAACAAACTAAAACCACAAAATGAGAAATTGATCTTTAGAGAGAGAGATATTATTTTTAATAAGGCAAGTAATCCATAAATTATAGATGATTTTAATCATAAAAATTGACAAATGTAATCTAATGAATTTATAGAAAAATACTGTACTCAAAGCTGTTCTACAAATTCATTTGAGAAAACTGAAAATGCTTTCTATATGAGTCAGGGTTCTTCTGAGAAACAAAACCAATAGTGTATGTCAAGCTCCCACAGAGATGAGGAGGGATTTATTATAGGAACTGTGTTATGCAGTTGTCTTCTGCAAGCTGGAAAACCAGGAAAGCTGGTGATGTAATTCAATCCAAGTCCAAAGTCCTGAGAACCAGGGGGTTGCTGGTGTGAGTCTGAGTCCAAGGACCATAGAACCAATAACATCAATATCCAATGGCAGGAAAAGATGAATGTTCAAGCTCAAGAAGAGAGAGGAAATTTGCCCTTCATTCATTCCCCCCCCCCAATTTGGGTCCTCAAAAGGTTGAATGATGCCCACTGGTAAGAGTGTATCTCTTTACATGGTCTACTGAATCAAATGCTAATATCTTCCAGAAACCCTCAAAGATACATTCAGAAATAATGTTTTACCAGCTATCAAGGCATATTTTAGAACAATCAAGTTGACACATAGAGCTAACTACCATATTTTCCTAACATAATGCTTTTTTTTTTTAATCAATCCCTATCAGAAAAGTTGGTAAATGTGAGAGCTTCCCTGATAACTCAGTTGGTAAAGAATCAGCATGCAGTGCAGCAGATCCCAGTTTGATTCCTGTGTTGGGAAGATCCCCTGGAGAAGGGAAAAGCTACCCACTCGAGTATTCTGGCCTGGAAAATTCCATGGACTGTATTGTCCATGGGACTGTATGGTCAGTCCATGGAGCCACAGAGAGTCAGACTTGACTGAGCTACTCACTTTCAAGGAATAAGGGGCTTCCCAGGCAATGGCACCCGACTCCAATACTCCTGCCTGAAAAATCCCATGGATGGAGGAGCCTGTTGGGCCACAGTCCATGGGGTCACTAAGAGTCAGACACGACTGAGTGACTTCACTTTCACTTTTCACTTTCATGCATTGGAGAAGGAAATGGCAACCCACTTCAGTGTTCTTGCCTGGAGAANATACTCCTGCCTGAAAAATCCCATGGATGGAGGAGCCTGTTGGGCCACAGTCCATGGGGTCACTAAGAGTCAGACACGACTGAGTGACTTCACTTTCACTTTTCACTTTCATGCATTGGAGAAGGAAATGGCAACCCACTTCAGTGTTCTTGCCTGGAGAATCCCAGGGATGGGGGAGCCCGGTGGGCTGCCATCTATGGGGTCTTAGCAGCAGCAGGTGGAGCTAGTGATAAAGAACCTACTTGCTAATGCAGGAGATGTAAGAGATGCTGGTTCAGACATGACTGAAGCGACTGAGCATGTACACATGCAAGGAATATGATTTGAAAACTTTGAGAAGCTACAACGTAATCAGTCATGTCTGATCTTTGCAACCCCATGGACTGTAGCCAGCCAGGCTCCTTTGTCCATGGAATTCTCCAGACAAGAACACTGGAGTGGGTAGCCATTACCTTATCCAGGGGGATAATATAATTAAGAGGTTGATCCAGGGAATTTTTTAAAAAATCAACAAAAAAAAACAAATTATAAAAAAGTGATTAATTGTTAAATTGTAATCAGAATTATGTAATTTTATATATCAAGAACATAGTAAAGAAATGAAAAGATAGCTTAATAACTAGATGATATGTGTTACACTGATACTGACAAAAAGTATATACAAAGTATATACTTAAAAATCCTAATCTATCAGCTACAAAAAAATCAACAATACATAAGAAACAAATGTAGAAAACAGGAATACACACACTGTAAGAAAAAGTATGTAGAAAGATACCCAAAATCATCATTGTACAGAGAATACAACTACTATACTTTGTGATACCTCTCACTTCTACCAGATTGGGAAGCATGGATCTAAAGGAAGACTCTTATGCTATTGGTAGTTACATAAATTGAAGCTACCTCCAAGGAAAACAATTTGTGACCAGCTAATAAATTTGAGGATGTAAATATAACCCAAGTTCACTCATAAATATATACCCTAAAAAATGCTTGCATCTGTACCTAGGAGATATGTAAAAGAATATGCATATGGGTATCATTCATAAAAGCAAAAATTGTAAATTACCTAAATGTGCATCAATAATAGGTAAATTGTGTTACTGGCTTAAATAAACACTCTAGAGCTGTAAAAATAGAGAAATTACACCTGCACCCTCAACTTGGAATGTTCTCAAAAGAAAAAATATTCAATTGCTGAAGTAAATGTCAGAATATATCAAGCATAATTTAACATATATAAAATTTAAAACCTTGAACATGTAACTAACATATATATAGGGAGAGTCCCTATATGTGGTAAACTAACCAGAAAGAAACAAGAGTACAAAAATTAAAAACCAAGAAAATCATAGTGGTTACCATTTACAGATAAGGGATGTGATATGGAATGGGCACAATGAGAATACAGCAAATTGTATTTCCCTCAAATGACTACAGCAATATTTCCAAGCTCACATACTTTTCCAGAAAGGCACCATCTTTCTCATCAATAGATGGAGGTGATAACCCTTTCCTGAATTCTGTGACTAGAATATTCCTGAACATCCGCTGGCTCATAGAGAAAGCTAGGGAATTCCAAAAAAATATCTACCTCTGTGTCATCAACTATGGCAAAGTCTTTGACTGTGTGAATCATAATAAACTGTGGAAAGCTCTTAAATTAGTGGGAATACCAAACCATCTTAAGTGTCTCCTGACAAACCTGTATGCAGGTCAAGAAGCAACAGTTAGAACCCTGTATGGAACAACCGATTGGTTCAAGATTGAGAAAGGAGTAACAGGGCTGTCTGCTGTCACCCTGCTTCTTTAATCTATACACTGAGTTCAGTTCAGTTCACTCGCTCAATCATGTCAAACTTTTTGCGTCCCCAAGGACTGCAGCACGCCAGGCCTCCCTGTCCATCACCAACTCTTGGAGTTTACTCAAACTCATGTCCATTGAGTCGGTGATGCCATCCAGCCATCTCAGCCTCTGTCATCCCCTTCTACTTTTGCCTTCAATCTTTCCCAGCATCAGGGTCTTTTCAAATGAGTCAGTTCTTTACATCAGATGGACAAAGTATTGGAGTTTCAGCTTCAGCATCAGTCCTTCCAATGAATATTCAGGACCGATTTCATTTAGGACTGACTGATTTGATCTCCTTGTAGTTCAAGGGATTCTCAAGAGTCTTCTCCAACAGCACAGTTCAAAAGCGTCAATTCTTCAGCTCTCAGCTTTCTTTATAGTCCAACTCTCACATCCATACATGACTACTGGAAAACCCATAGCCTTGACTACACAGACATTTGTTGGCAAAGTAATGTCTCTGCTTTTGAATATGCTGTCTAGGTTGGTCATAACTTTTCTTCCAAAGAGTGTCTTTTAATTTCATGACTGCAGTCACTATCTGCAGCAATTTTGGAGCCCCCCAAAATAAAATCTGTCACTGTTTCCACTATTTCCCCTTCTATTTGCCATGATGTAATGGGACCAGATGTCATGATCTTAGTTTTCTGAATATTGAGCTTTAAGCCAACATTTTCATTTTCATCAAGAGGCTCTTTAATTCTTCGCTTTCTACCATAAGGGTGGTATCATCTGCATATCTGAGGTTATTCATATTTCTCCTGNGCTGTCCCGTTCACAGGCCCCCTTCCCTCTCACCCCTTTCACATGGACCCTTCCAGGCACCCCAGTCTCTGATCCTTCTTCCCACCCCCATGCACTCCCACCGGTAGCCCTGAGCTCATCTTTGGACATCCCCCACCCACGGGTATCCTCAAGGCACTCTGACCCACACACGCTGAAGGAAGTCAGGAACCTCCTTCCCCTACACACCATCCTCCCCAACCAGCTTCCTGAGTTGTCATAGCAACCAGGTCCAGGGTCCTCCCCTCAGCCTTCCCATTTCCCTTTTCCTATTCAGCTGATCATCAAATTCCTTTGTTTCTATCTAAAAACCTCTCCTTAATCTCAACCTTCTTCATCCCACTGCTGCTGTCATCCACTGTTCTTTTTTCCTCCCATAACCCCTTCTCCCTTTCAGGAGCCCCTTGCGGACATTTATCAATCATCTACCACACGCTGGGTGCTCTGCTCAGCGCTTTACACGACAGGTCCCATGCAATCCTATGAAGATTTTTTATACTGGTATAATTATTCTCAGGCTCCCCAAGTGGCACAGCGGTAAAGAATTCACCTGCCAGCACAGGAGATTCAGGAGACACGGGTTGGATCCCTGAGTCAGGATGATCCCCTGGAGAAGGGAATGGCTATCCACTCCAGTATTCTTGCCTGGAGTTCTATGGACAGAGGAGCCTGGCAGGCTACAGTTCATGCAGCTACAAAAGAGTCAGACAAGATTGAGTGCACACACACACAATTACTCCCATTTCATAGATAGGAAGGTGGAGGCTCCCATATCATACCTTGTAAGTGGCAAAGCCCGCATTTCCACCTGGAGCACTGACCTGGCCAGCACCTGCGCTTCCCTCCCCCTCTACACTGCTGACTCCTGATCCGCAGGCTTCCGCCATCACCCCACCCCTCTCCCCGCACCGTGAGAACAGCCCTTAGTTTTCATTTGTCTACTGAATTTCTTCAATTATTTATCTATTGTGTGTGCTATGCTACGTCGCTTCATTCATATCTGACCCTTTGCGACTCTATGAACTATAGCCCACCAGGCTCCTCTGTCCATGGGATTCTCCAGGCAAGAATCCTGGAGTGGGTTGCCATTTCCTCTTCCAGGGGATCTTCTTGACCCAGGGATCGAACCCACATCCCTTATGTCTCCAGCACTGATGCATTAGGTGCAGACAAATGCTCTTTGATTCCATTCCTCAGAGTAGTTGAGACCCAGAGCACCTAGGCCTCGGTACCCCTCCAGAGGTACACTTTTGCTGTCTGTTACCTTTACTGTGGGGGCCTTCTCTATATGCACGCAAAGTCCTGAGGTCAGGGCCAGGCAGAGCCTGGGAGGAGCAGGTGGTTTTTGGTCCCAGGCCAATTAAGCAGGCCCTGCCCCTCTGCCCTTCGACTGCTTTCCACCTCCATTCCCCTCAGGACAAAAATGCACCCCAGCTTGCCCTCCTGGGACATTAACCACTCAGCCCCAAAGGTTAGGCTGAAGTGTTGGTCGCTGAGTGGGGGAGGACTCTTTGTGACCCCGTGAACTGCAACCCGCCAGGCTTTTCTCCATGGGATTCTCGAGGCAAGAATACTGGAGTGGGCTGCCACTTCCTTCTCCAGGGGATCTTCCTGACCCAGGAATCAAACCTGGGTCTCCTGCATTGCAGGCAGATTCTGAACCAACTAAGCCACCAGGAAAGCCGGAATGCTAAGCTAGGGTCCAACCCAAACTCAACTGGATGAGACGAGCACGGGGGAAGAGGAACCAGAGCGCAGGGGCCAGGCAAAAGGAGGCCGCGGCAGGCCAGTTATTCTAAAGGGAGCCCTGCACGTGGGGCCCTTTTACCTGTGGGTCACTGGTTCAAATCCAGCCAGGCCTCGGCTGACAGAAAATCATTAGCAGCTCCGTGTCAGGCTGCCTGACAGACGGCAAACGAGCTTCTGTCTCCATGCAGCATAAGTGTCCACCTCACACTTGGCGCTCAGCGGCCCCGCACTCCGTGGAACGGACAGAAGTCACGCGGGGTCTCTGAGGCCAGGCGCGCCCGCATCTCAGCGTTCTCCGCTTGGGAGGCCTGACCCCTCCCTCATCGCTGCCCTTTCATGAGCCTTTATTAATCGAGGTTTGTTTTTCCCTCTGAGAACGTTGTTTAGCAAGTAGTCTGAAGTCATGGAACAACTGAGAAAATCTGAGTCCAATAGCTATTAGACCATTTTATCCTCCGTGGCTGCGCAGGGTGAGGCTGGGGGCGGGGAG